>WELA01010214.1:217195-244695 GCA_009602735.1 Mesotaenium endlicherianum | reverse complement strand
GACTGTGACTTTGTAGACATTTATTTTTTGCAAATTAATTTTACATTCTTTCTCTACTGCTTGTTTTGTTGTTTATGTATGGCAGCACCATGCGCTTGATTTGTATTGTTTGTGTCTCATTTACCATCTTATTGTTCGTAATAATTCCTTAAGAGATTTATGCAAATAATAGAATTTGTGGTGAAGATGAATGTTATAAGATTTAACTTACACTACGAAAGCAAAAATAAATATTATTTTGTATGGAGGAAATATCAAAGACCTTCAAATGATTTAACACGCGTGAGCTTGAAGATTTAAGCTTATGTTATCAAAAAGTCTATTGAAGACCTTTGCCGCCCTCTGCTATAAGTACAATTGTACTTAATTTATCTTTTCGTGAAATGGTATATTTTGGATGTTTTTGACCGGCACGAGGATGCCTCTTAAAACCCTTCATTTTAAGTCGGGTGTCGGATGAAATCCAAATATTCAC
Organism: Mesotaenium endlicherianum; assembly: GCA_009602735.1. NCBI lineage: Eukaryota > Viridiplantae > Streptophyta > Zygnematophyceae > Zygnematales > Mesotaeniaceae > Mesotaenium > Mesotaenium endlicherianum. Next base: position 244,220 of record WELA01010214.1, on the reverse strand, counting down.
TGCCAAGGTGTTGCCGAAATCCGAGGATTTTGTCGAATCCTGGGGCCTGCTCTGGAGTGACCCCAGACCCCCTGGATTCATAACTTTTTGGGTGTTATTTGTCATTTTGGATGTTATAAAACCCGATCAAAATGAAAAGGATGTCGAATAAAATCCAATTTGTTGAAAGCGGATGTCACATAATACCCGGAAGACCTTGATTTGGATGCCAAGAAAATCCAATCATCGGGTGTTGTTTTTACCAATAGGGTACGGGGCTCCAGGGGCTGGGCTCTATGGGGCCACGGCCTACGACTTGTCATTGCATCGTTAGTGGTCATATTGACCAGGGACCACTGGCCCATCACTCATGAGTCAAGAGTGATGACTTACGGTCCACGGATCACCGACGACTCTCTAGAATTACGAGAAAGACTAGCCGTACACTGACATCCCTTTCACCGTACAAGTACTAAGTGCTAACCCCTGCTTAAATTGAAGAAGGCAAAATTTTATTTACGAATAGACTTCAACTGAGGTTGAAACTTAGCGTGAAACTAAGGCTGAATATGAACTTGAAACTTAGACTAAAACTGAGATTAAAACTGACGAACAAGGAGGAAGCCCCTAGGGCTCTGATTGTGCTCTATGATTTATTATTAAATTCATTAACATCAAAAACTTATAAGTATACTTGAAATATACACTACTAACCTCTTAAGTTCTTTTTGGTTGAATGAGGGATAGCATTCGTTATCTCAAAAGCTTTTGAAGGGGCGGATTTGCACACATATCCACATTTTAGGTGAAGCATAGGTACTTCTGTAATGTGCTACTCTTGCTAATTTCTTATTTTATTACTTCACATCAATTCAGTTTCTACAATGTGGATATACACCCTAATATTTCCTTCTTTTCCTTGTGTGTGCAAGCATAGACATAATAAGTGGAAGACCTTCCAAGAAAGCAAGACGAAGTTAGAGGACATTAACGGTCAGTGGTGGCAATCCCGTGCTTGTGTCCCAAAACTCCAAGGGCGTTCGCATAGAGCATGAGCTAAGCATGAGCATGCTAAAAGCAACAAACCCTAGAGAGCGAGCTAGCTTAGCCTTAGTTAACACTAGGTATCCCATCGGACCATATATGGTCCTCGAACCATATATGGTCTAGCTAACCCCCATTTTTCAGCGCTGACCTCCAGGGTGCTACAGTTGACCAACTGGTACAAATTATGGCTCAAACGAACCGTACAGACTTGAACCTTAGGCGAAAAAATGCAAAATGGTCTTCCGATTATTAACGACAAAGTTAGAGTGAAAAGAAGGAGGTTCAAAGTTCAGGTTCACAACAAAATTTCGAGTGAAAAGTCTGTCATACCCGAGGTCACTAAAGAGCTCTTAGAGCCATGACTTCTTCTTCAAATGCGCCAAAAATAATTGTGGGTCGTAAATTACTCATCCCTGCCACCTTCTGGGGAGATGCATGGGCGAAAAAGACATTTGGACAGTATTACATAGAGTTTTTCTTAGTCGGAATTGTGAGAAAAGAGGTTGTGAGGACTAAAAAGGAAAACTCATGGCTCATAGAAGTGTTGTATGACAAAGAAAAGAAGCAATGGCAGGCATGGCAGGTCAGGCAGTACCTATCTACAGTGCCTGAAGAGTCCTGGTTTTATTTCGAGCCGCATGTAGTTCGTTTTGGCTTGGTTTCCTCAAGGGCCTCTTTGCTTTCAAATTCGAGGGAGAATGAGGGTCACAGTCTAATTTCGTCCTCCCAAGATCCAAATGATGACTCACAGCCAAGGTCTAGTGATGGTGAGGAGGATAAGGAGGATGAGGAGGAAGAGGAGGAGGAGGAGGAGGAGGAGGAGGATATTATGAGGAAGAGGGGCAGGCCTGACACCGGAAGAGGTAAGCAGCTGATGCTCATTGTTCCTACTTTTAAAAATGAGAAAAAGAAGAGGAGGAGAAGGGCAACTGCTCCATAACCATAATTTCTCCTTAACCATAACTTCTCCAAACATTGTGGTGCACTACAAAACACACAAAGACGCTGTTGATCAATTTTACAAGCTCTGTGTGAGAGATAAGTTCTTTGTCGAGACTTCTGCTGTGAGCTTAAAGTGGTGGCACAAACTATATTGGGGTCTATTTGATGCTGCCCTGGCCGATGCCTACATCCTCTACAACCTGGCCCATCCTGAGAGTGACAGGTATCCCTTCATGTTAGATGTTGTAGCGGAGATGACAGACTTCCATGATCCACATAAGGGGAGGCGCTTTCGCTGGAGTGCGGGGAGGGCTGGGATTGACAGGTTCCTAGGGAGACACTTCCCTAAGCACCTTCCAGGAGGCTCTAGACCAGGATGTGTAGTGTGCAAGAGCAAGTTGTATGACCTAGGCCATGAGAAGAGTAAGGTGAGGCCTAGCTATTGGTGCGCAACGTGTGGAGTAGCGCTTTGCCCCGCGCCTTGCTTTGAGGAGTACCATACCAACAGGCACATAGCACATGTAGATAGTGGCCCCTACAAGCTGAGTAGCAGTAAGAAGTAGGATTGTAGAGCAAAGGAACTGCAACTGAAACATATATGAAAGACATCGTGCTCCACAAAACAGAACAGCTTCATGTGTGCAAAGCTGTCAATTCTGCAATATTTTGCAACTAATAATTCATTTTTAATCATTTTAACTCATTATTTTGTATATAAATATTTTTTTGTAAGTAAAGTAAGACCTTACTTTCAAGCTCCACTTGACAGATTACTATTTGCATGTGTAAAGAATAAATTGTGAATTATTAACTGTGATGCTTTGGTGCATGAGGCACTAAAAAGTACGAAAAATACCCGGACCCCATATGGTCCACTAAGTACAGAGTGTGCCTCCACAAAGCTACTGATTAGAATGAAGTGAAATTTGTTTCATATGATAGGTAAGACACATGCCTACCCCAGATTAAATCAACAACTACTGGTTCAAATCCAAATTCATAGTGTGTGAAGGTAAAGTTGGTCCTATTTGCTCGTTTCTTGTTACCGTACACACCTAGTACGGAAAGTACACCTTACCTTTCCGAAAATTGCGGGCCACATGGCCAGTGCAATACTTTGTGATGTAAGCTCTCTAATGGTCTATCACACATAGTCATAGCTTCAGTGGTTATTTCAATATAGTGTGACTTAGGGGGTGCATTATTGGACCATATATGGTCTTTTCCTTGGAAGACCTAGTGTTAAGGTTGTTGTTGCTCTTTTGTGCGGGAACTTGGTGGATTTCTTCAATGCACGATACGGGCGTGTTGGGTTCTTCAATAGTGCCAAGCTCTTTGTTCCCTCTCACTATATTGCGGCAGCAAATGGAGGGAGGAAAAAGTGCTTGGAATGGTCTGGGAGATTGATAGGCTCTCTCACAGACAATGTGATTGATGGTGCTAAGATCTTGATGGTCAAGCAGGTACGTGAGAAGTTGCTTGCTTGTGGGTCTTTCATGAGAAGCTTGGCTGAGGGTCAGCCATCTATGGAGGGTGCATGGAGAAGCTTCTCGCAAGGTTCTCAAGCCTTGCGAGAATGTCCACATATGGTGACTTTGATGCAGATCATGAGAGTTATCCCCACCAACACAGCCATGTGTGAGCAGGGATACAGCAAGCAAAACCTCATCAAGACATCAAAGAGGACAGGTCTGAGCAGCAACACTCTGACAAAGCTCATGAGAATTTCTCTGACTTTTACAGAAGAAGAGAATTCAAGTGTAGCTCAAGAGGTCGTCGATAACAGAGCGGATGCTTTATTTGATGCTATCTATACCAAACATAGATTGCATTGAAATTACGTCAAATATAATAGTTTATTCATTGAGATAAAGTGCATTATTCAACACATGTGGTGACTGTGATTTTGTATACATTTATTTTTTGCAAACTATTTATGCATTCTTTCTTCACTGCTTTTGGTGTTCATGTCTGACAGCACCATACACTTGATTTTTTTGTTGTTTGTGTCTCATCTACCATCTTATCGTTCGTAATAATTTCTCAAGAGATTTTTGCAAATAATAGAATTTGTGGTCAAGATGGATGTTATGAAGTATAAGTTACACTACAAGAGATAAATGAATGATTTCTTGTATGGAGAAAATATCAAAAACACCCGTGAGCTTGAAGATTTGAACCCATGATGTAGTGAAACAGATAGATAAAGTACTTAGTAAAACAGAATACTTTATCTGTTCAAGACAAGGATCTTTGAACACAAGTGGTAGCTTCTTGAAAGAGAGATGGCTTCTTGAAAGTTAATATATTTCTGGATTTTGGCAAGTACAAGAGTGATTCTCCAATGTCTTTCTATGTTCTAGCTCTTGTTTATATACTTGCTACATAAGTAATTTCTAGGAAGGTGTATGTTGATGTGTTGGCACCCAACACATCCCAAAACTTGCCACCTCTTTCTAGAATAATGTACACATGTCCTTTTGACCTAAAAATGGCACATCTGACTTTTGCCACATGGAGTTCTTCTAGGTCTTTCCTCTAACTTCGAAAATGCCTTGGAAGGTTCAAAGGACATGAACCAAGTTACTAGAGTACCTATTCACACTTGACTCCACACAATACTACTCCAAATATATTTGAAAACATTAAAATATATGCAAACTAATATATAATAACTCAAATCACTACATCACCCCCCCGATAGAAAAAGCGACGTCTCGGCGCGTCAAGTCAGGTCTTACACATGTGGAGCAAACTAGTCAACAGTTTCAAGTCAGATGCCACACATGTGAAGAGGACTAGTCAAAGGCGCCAAGTCAGGTGCTACACATGTAAGGTAGACTAGGCAAGGTCGTAGGTGGTGTGACCTTATTGGCTAGCCTACTCCTTAATGATAAAGAAAATTGTACAAGTTGGCCCAGAATCTGCCACGAACTCAAAAATTCATAGCGGCCACAGAACTGCTCCAAATCTGAAAATTCGAGTGCCAGACGGACCGCGTCGGAGAACTCTACCGGGTCACCAAATTTGAGAGCATTCTCATTTCTGGAGTGTCGTTGAGAGCTGAGAGAGTAGGCACTCCTCCAAATCTGTGCAGAAACTTCTGAAAATCATAAGTCCTTCTATACTTCTCCAAATTCTGCAAACTAAGTCTCAAACTGGGCGCTGTAAGATGTTCTACCAGAGTCTTGAGTTTCAGAGCATTCCAAGTTCAGGGGAAGGCACAATGTCAGAAGGCATATTCTGTCCTAACAATGCCAGCAGCCTGACCCCCTTCTACTTAGAGCATCATATCTCTCTCACCAGTGCTCCAAATTGAGCAAACTTGGACTCTAAATGACCGGCTACTCATGGACTACAGCCAGGTAAATTTTCAGAATTTATTATGCAGAGACCTATTACCAGTAGCAGTTTTAGTTTTCTGTCCAGAAACTGCGAGAAGAGAAGAGTGTCTAATGTCAATTTTTCCTCTTTCTTGTTCTTGCAGGCTGCCTCCAAGGGGTCTTCTGCTGCTTCTTGATGGTGGCAGGCTGCCTCCCTGAAGTCTTCGGGCTTCTAGTAGAGAGACTTGGGGCTGGTCCAAGATGGGGGTTGGCGGCATGGAAGCGCTTCAACTTTCTCTGAACTTTGTCAAGGTAGTGCGCCGCCACCCAACTATTCTCCGAATCTGGATATCCTTTCCACTTGATCAAGTATTGCTGCTGTCTCCTGAAATTTCTCATAGCCACTATGTCTTCCACTTCGTACTCCAAATGATCATCCACTATTGTTGGGGCTGGTGGGGTTGTCACACGTCCTGGGAACTTGTTGTCGGGTTGCACATATGGCTTGAAGAGGGAAGCGTGGAATACGGGGTCGATGTGCATAGTCTGGGGAAGTTCTAGCTTGAAAGCAACGGGGTTGACTTGCTGGATAATCTTGAAGGGTCCCAAATACTTGGGAGAGAACTTGCTGCCGGCAGGCCTGTTGTTCAGGGAAATGTTCTTGGATGATAGTAACACGTTGTCACCCACTCTGTACGTAATTTCTCTTCTGGATCTGTTCGCCACTCTTGCTTGAGCATCTTGCGCGTGTTGTAGAGCTTTCTTCGCTGCTGTAAGGGCTGCTTCTAATGTCTCCATAAAATCTGTGGCTGCAGGTACTTCATCATGGCCAGCCGTGAAGCTCAGTGGCGTGGTCGGATGGAAGCCATAGTTGAGGAAGAATGGGGACTCTTGGGTAGAGGCCTGCGTAGTGTTGTTGTAGGCAAACTCGAGGGGGGTCAAGTACATGTCCCAGTCTTGCTCGAGGGTAGACACGTAGGCCTTTAGAGAGGTCTTTAGGGTACGATTCATACGCTCGGTTTGCCCATCTGATTGTGGGTGGTAGGCAGTAGACATATCCAGCGATGTACCCAAGTTCTTGAAGAGATTTTTCCAGAAATGGCTTGTGAATCTTGGATCTCTATCTGACACAATTCTTGATGGTAGTCCATGGAGTCGGAAGATGTTGTCAAAGATGAGTCTTGCAAGTTGTGGTGCTGTAGCCTTAGTCGTCGTGGGAATAAAATGAGCCATCTTGGTAAGTCTGTCCACCACCGTGAGTATTGCATTATGGCCTCGAGGTGTCACGGGCAAGTCCACGATAAGGTCCATTGAGATGTCCGTCCATTGTCTTTCGGGGATTGGTAGTGGTTGGAGGAGTCCTCCCGCCTTTTGCGATGATGGCTTGATTCTTTGGCATGTGTCACAGCTCCTGCAGTACTCCTTGACTTGCTTAGACATGCCTGGCCAACAATAAGTCCTAGCTAGAACGCCCGTGGTCCTTAGGATTCCAAAGTGTCCTCCAAGAGGGTTGTCGTGTGCTTCTCGTAGAAGCAAGAGCCGGAGGTCTAAGTCATTAGGAACACATCTCTGGCCCGTATCTTGCCTCACCCAATAATTGCCTTCTTGCTTCTTGCATGGGTCCAAGGCTGCTTCTCCGTTCTTGTAGTAAGGGTCTCTTTCATAGGCGGCTGAAAATCGAGCTTCCAGATCTGTCTTCAGGGATACCATCACTGCATTTAATTGCAGTCTTGAGAGGGGGTCAGCCGGGTTTGTCTTGCCGGGCTGGTACTGAATCGTGATGTTGTATTGTTGCAAGTATCCGCTCCATCTTGCTTGTCTCCTTGAGAGATACGGCTGCGTCTGGAGGTGCTTTAACGCCTCGTGGTCCGTGGTGACCAGTACTTTGCGTCCTTCAACGTAGCAGCGCCAAACCTTCAAGGCATGTACAATCGCCAATGCCTCTCGCTCCGTGGTTGTATAATTTTGCTCGGCTGGATTTAGCTTCCTTGACTCGTAGGCGATGGGCTGCAGTCCCTTGCCTTGGTCTTGAAGCAGGATTGCTCCTATTGCATAGGAAGATGCATCGGTGATGACGTGGAAGGGCCAATCTGGGTTTGGACTTGGGAGTGTGAGCACCGGGGATGTGGTCAATCTTCGCTTTAACTCTTGAAATGCCTCTTCCTCTTTCTCGGTCCATGTATATAGCCTGTCCTTCTTGAGTAGATCTGTCAGGGGGGCTGCTATGTGCGAGAAGCCTTGGATGAATTTTCTGTACCAATTGGCAAATCCCAAGAATGACTGGAGTTCTTTCTTGGTCGTGGGGGTTGGCCATTCCTCCACCACCGTGGTCTTCTTGGGGTCTATCTTGATGCCATCAGCAGTCACGTGGAGACCTAGGAACTCCACTTCTTGTTTGGCAAACTCGCATTTTGACTCCTTCGCAAACAGCTTGTTTTGCTTCAATACTTCAAGGACTTCTTTCAAGTGTCTCGCATGCTCTTCAAGGGTCTTGCTGTAGATAAGGATGTCATCGATGAATACCACCACAAATCTGTCCAACATGGGCTGAAATATGGTGTTCATCATAGTCATGAAAGTTGCTGGCGCGTTGGTGAGTCCAAATGGCAGGACCATGAACTCAAAATGTCCATATCTTGTCCTGAATGCCGTCTTCTCTATGTCCGGTTCTGCGATGCGAATCTGGTGGTAGCCGCTCCGTAAGTCAATCTTCGTGAAGTACTTGGCTCCAACCAGCCGGTCCATGAGCTCATCCATGCGCGGCAGCGGGTATCGATTCTTGATGGTGATCTTGTTGAGGGCGCGATAGTCCACACACATCCTCAAGGTACCATCTTTCTTCTTGACAAATAGCACCGGGGCTCCAAATGGCGACTTGCTAGGTCGAATGAAGCCATGCTCCAGTAGCTCCTTGATTTGCTTCTTGACTTCGTCTAGCTCCGTGTATGACATTTTGAACGTAGGCCGAGAGATGGGCTTGCTTCCGGGCTCCAACTCTATCTTGTGGTCTACGAATCTTTTGGGGGGTAGGCCCTTGGGCAATTCCGGGGAGAACACTTCTTTGTAGTCCTCAAAGACTTCTTGTATCTCCTTGGGAACGGGGCTGCCTTCTTGACTCTCGATGTCTTTCTTGATGTCTTTTGGCGTGATCAAGGCCAAAAGAAGCTCGTGTCCCTTCCTCACAAGTCTCTTGAGTTGGAGGGCGGACAATAGTATCTCGTGTGCCGGCTTCTGGATGTCTTGGGTCTGGATATTCTGGATTGCGCGCAAAATACAGATTCTTGAAGTGATGTCATTCTTGATCTTGATAGTACCGGTCCTCCAATCAACTTGGGGGTTGTGCTTGGTCAACCAAGGCGTCCCTAGGATGACGTCGTACTTGCCCAATTGCATGGGGGAGAACACTACTCTATCCTTGAAGGACTTGATAGAGAGTGCCAAGGGGTACGTCTTCTTGGAAGGGGTAGTATAGGAGAATCCATCGGGCATCATAATCTCCTCGTCGTGGTCAAGAGTTCGCATAGTAATACCGTGCTTGGTGGCAAAATCTGCAGCAATGAAGTTGCCTTGAGCTCCGCTATCCACCAAGATGTGGACCTTCTCTCCTCCAAGGTAACCTCTCAAACTCATTGGGGCTGGAACGTCGTCTTCAACGGGGGTCTCCACCTCACTTGGCGTGTTGCCTTCTCGTGAAGTGGGTCTTGGGGTGGTAGGCTCCTGGCCTACCGGCGCTGTCCGTTTTTTGACAACTTTTTGGGGCATGAAAGTGCACGATGGCCCTTTTCCTTGCAATAGAAGCATAGTCCAGCCGTCATGAGAGCTTCTTTTTCAGCCGGGGAGAGTCTTGCTTTCACTCCTTGCTGGTTTCTTGCATCATAAGTGTCATTGGAGGGTCTTCCACTCTTCCGGGCAGCCGCGGGGTCCCTTTTAATAACTCCGATTTCCATGGGTGTGGGTCCAGATTCGGATGTGGAAGGGGCTGCGTACACCCGCGTCGTCGGTACCCGTGAAGATGAAGGCACGGAGTGCTTGAAATCCAAGGTATCCACCTTTTGGGCCACTTCAATGATCTTTGAGAAGTCCGTCAAGTCGCGTAACTCCACTTCCTTTGCCACCTTGGGTTTGAGGCCAAAGATGTAACGGTCAATCTTCTCCTCGAGAGACATGTTGGGGATCTCAAGAGTGAGGGCGTGAAATCTGGATGTATACTCTTGAACGGACGTCGTTTGCTTGAGATGGTGGAGCTTTCCTCGGGCAATCTTCTCCGCATTGATGGGCATGAATTGCTTCTTGAGGGCCTCACGAAAATCTGCCCATCTTGCATATGATGGTGGGGGCTCTTGGCCGAGCATGGGGTGCGCCATAGCTTGATATATAGCCGCTTGATAGTTACGCCACCATGATGTTGCTGCTCCTCTAAGTAAGGTAACGGCAAAGGGAACGTAGTCCTCCTCGGGTACTTCAAGGAACGCGAGGTACGTCTCCACTTGGTAGAGCCATAAATTCAGGTTGGCACCTTTCCCGGGGTTGAAAGTGTCGGGTTTGCCGGGCTTGATGAGTTTCCTTGCTCTCGTTGGCTCTTGTGGAGGCGCTTGAGCCGGGGCTGGATTTTGAGCATTGCTCGCAATAGGGGCAACCATGGCAGCCATAGCTTCTCTTGACGCTTGCACGGTTGCTTCATAGGTGGCCAAGCCCACTTGGTTGTGGACGGTCATTAGGAAGGCTGCCCACTCATTTGCGGGAACTCCTTGTGGTGGGGTCAACTTTGCTATAGCGGCTGCCACGGGATTTGACGGTGCTCCTCCTTGTGGTGCTTCTTGTTGTTGCAGATTTCCTTGAGTAGGCTCTCCCATCGACGCTGGAGGAGGGTGTGCTCCTCCTTGTGGTGCTTCTTGTTGTTGCAGATTTTCTTGAGTGGGCTCTCCCATCGGCGCTGGAGGAGGGTGTCTTGGAGAGGAAGGGCTTCCTTCGAAAGCTTGCTGTTGGTCTTGAGGATCGGCCATCTTCTTGTGCTACCAAAGTGCCTAGCTCCGATACCACTGTAGTGAAACAGATAGATAAAGTACTTAGTAAAACAGAATACTTTATCTATTCAAGACAAGGATCTTTGAACACAAGTGGTAGCTTCTTGAAAGAGAGATGGCTTCTTGAAAGTTAATATATTTCTGGATTTTGGCAAGTACAAGAGTGATTCTGGAATGTCTTTCTATGTTCTAGCTCTTGTTTATATACTTGCTACATAAGTAATTTCTAGGAAGGTGTATGTTGATGTGTTGGCACCCAACACATCCCAAAACTTGCCACCTCTTTCTAGAATAATGTACACATGTCCTTTTGACCTAAAAATGGCACATCTGACTTTTGCCACATGGAGTTCTTCTAGGTCTTTCCTCTAACTTCAAAAATGCCTTGGAAGGTTCAAAGGACATGAACCAAGTTACTAGAGTACCTATTCACACTTGAATCCACACAATACTACTCCAAATATATTTGAAAACATTGAAATATATGCATACTAATATATAATAACTCAAATCACTACACATGATATCAAACGTCTATTGAAGACCTTTGCCGCCCTCTGCAATCCGTACAACTGTACTTAAGTTATATTTTCGTGAAATGTTAAATTTTGGATGTTTTTGACCGGCACAAGGATGCCTCTTAAAATCCTGTATTTTGAGTCGGGTGTTGGTTGAAATCCAAATATTCACTCCCAAGGTGTTGCCAGAATTCGGAGGATTTTGTCGAATCCTGGGGCCTGCTCTGGACTCTGGACTCTGAAGGATGCAGTCACGAGTCGTGCTTCACGACTCACCAGTGTGACGCTGCGCGCAATGCGCAGAGCGCACTACGAGGCTCGACCAGTTTCAAATCACGGTCGTCTGCGTAAAGGCCGAAGAATAAGTGAAGCCCGTCAAGCGTCACAGGTTACAGCAGCAGACAGCAGGCGACAGCACTCTTTGAAATGAATCGACTTACCAGATAGGCGATTAACAATTAATAAAGATCTTTATATCAGCAAGTAATCTTTATGGTAATTCCCGTTAATTGTTTAAACAGCAAAGGACAACACACTAGCAGTGAATAATACTTGTAAGTCAAATGCGAGTCAACTAGCATCAATAATGCAATCAGTAAACTTATACATAAGCAAGGTTAGAAGACAGTGCGTATCAATGGCTTCGCGCCTTGGATTCAGATCCCTCTCAGTAAGCTGTACAAGAGAGTTGGCCTCGTTTCCAAATGCCGAACTCGAGCATTGTCTAGCCTATGTACATGGAATGAGTTTACTCTTCAACGGTCAGTGCGATGGCACCGCCTACCCGGGAGTTGACCATGTTGGTAGGACCTCGATTAACCAAATCCACCGCCATCTCCCATCATCCCGAATCGCCATCCATCCGAAGGATGTCATCTGGCCATTCATCTAGCACACCATACTTAGATGCGTATCTAGGCAGTTCGCTGCTACCGAGTACGGAAGTCAGCTGGTTGTCAAAGAATGTGTTAGCAAGCTGACCTAAGTTGACTTCAGCCTGCTGCCCCCAACTAAGTCATTAAATTGATTATTTAATAAAGTCCAGCAGACTCAATATCAACTAAAGTTCAGCATGCCGAACTTATTTAACTAATATATTTAAATGAATATTACATCAACCAGTATACTGATTCATTACAATCCCTCCAACTTAACATATTGTCGCCTCGACAACACTAACACTATAAACAGCGTGCTGTCCCTTTCGTTCCCAGCCTACTGCCATTAGGAGGGAGATGTCGCTGGGGCCCTATACTCAGGGGAGCCGGACCTTATCCTGTCTTGGGGTCTCCTGAAGCCTGGGAGATCCGCGTAGGGGCCCCGCGGAGAACGCAGTAACTGGGTTGTTTCCTCCTGCACAGTCTAAAACTGAATGGAGGCAGCCTTCTCCTGGGCAGCCCTCAAGCTGACTGGTACATATATCGACATCCCAGAAGGATGTTGCATGACATGAGCCAAGGGCACATGCCCTCTCTGCGAGGGAGATGCCGGCAGGCCTCTGGCTATTTCTCTAGCAGCCCTCCTGTCTGCCCTGTCCGACTGGGTTCCCGTGCCTGGAGATGGGCTCTGTCCTCTGGCAGTTCCCAGCCATGTGATATCTTCCTCTTCAGCGAGCTGCTGCAGGGCCAACCCAGTCTTCTCCCTTATTGGGGATGTGGCAGGTGTCAGGATCACAGCGGGGCTAGTGTCCTCCTCCTCACCTTCCTCCTCTTCTTCCTCTGACTCCTCCTCCTCTCCGTCCCCTGGTTCCTCTGAGACTGGTGGGGTCTCTTCTGTCAGCTGCTCCAGCTCTTCCCGAGAAAAAGAATATCCCACTGACCTTCCCCTTTTGGGTACTGGTGGGGGCTGCTGAGTCCGGACCGCATACAGGTCCTTTTCTCCCTGCTTGCTTGCCCATTTGGCATAAGCGTGCTTCCCTTTAGAGAATGACTCTCGGGCCCTGCTCCTGTCCCCCTGCATTTCTTGGCTCATGCAGTCTCTTACTCCATCCAGTCTTGGGTCCCAAGCTGCAATGTGAGGGGGCAATACTATGTTCCCCTTTAGGTCTGTTAGGAAATCCTCATCCTTCGCCTTGTCATTCTGCTGGTCCCTCATGTTGATGGTCATTCACCGCCAATCGATGGACTTCTGGAAGAAGGCAGGGTCTGTCCTTTTCAGCGTACAAGGGTACCAGTGTCCTGCAAAGTTCAGCTGACTGGTTTCCCTGGCCAAGAATTCCCAGCTCCTTCTCTCCACCTCATAATACATGGCCTTAAACCTGTTATGGGATGTTGAGTCCTTAAAGCTGACCGCGTCCATAAGGATCATCCTGATGACCCTATCTTTCCCCCAGATACTCGGGATCGATACAGCCCCTGCTTCGTTCACCTGGCCCATTGCCTTGGCCTCTCTGACCGTATATCCTACCATCCTGGCGTAATCGTGGTAGAGGAGGAGCCCTGTGCTGACCTCTATATACTTGTCAAAGTTTTCGGATGTCTTCCCTTCCCTTTGCAAGATGTCCTTCTATGACTCACTGCGACTTCTTTGAGCATACTTGAAGGCTTCCTCCAGTAGATCGAAGCCCTTGCCCAGCACTGTGTAGCGGTAGCTGCTGATTCTCCTCTGCTCTTCCTCAGCCTGTTGCTTCCGCCTCTCCTCAGCTTGCCTCTCCTCCTCTGCTTTCTTGGCCTCCTCTGCAGCTTTTCTGTCCAGTTCTTCCTGCCTCAGTTTTGCCTGTTCCTCCTCCTCCTTCTTCTTCTGTGCCTCTCGCTGTTGTTGGAGTCGTTGTGATTCCCGAGCGGAGATGGAGGATAATTCGATGTCGCCCCAGAATTGCAAGTATTCTGCATGTGCCTCTTCCGCTCTTCTCTTCCTCTTGAGTTTCGACTTCGGAGTCATCCTGGTGTGAGTGGATATAAGAGAGAATTGAGTTAGTGAGAAAGTGAGTGTGAGCGCAGGTTGAGTGTGTAGTATGGTTATCCAATCATTTCCGGCCGATCCCGGAATAGAACACCACTCCCTCCAACTTACTTCTATAGGTGGGCTGCCTATCACCATTGTCACTAACTGTCCCATTCCCCTCCAACTTATATGGAGACAGGATCTCCTGTCACCTTTCCATGGCTACGGAAGTGACAGTTAGGGAGGTGTCCCAACCGCCCGAAGGTGGAACCGTTTCAACGCCCCAATGGCATTGGTCAGCTGGTCTTTAAACTCCCAAGTGTCCCCAGAGGCATCGTAACCCTTCCATCGGATGAGGTACTTCATGACATATTTAGACGATCGACGGACAGAGCGAGCGTCTAAAATCTCCTCGACCTCATATTCATCACGGTCACCCTCCCTGACAGCGGGGACCGGTCCTGGTTGGACAGGTAACCGACCAGTGAACATTGTGTCACCTTTGATATAATGTTCCAGGAAGGAGACATTGAAGATTGGGTGACCCTTGTAGTCCGCTGACATATTCAGTTTGTAAGCATTCGGACCGACACGGCGCACCACCGAATATGGACCGACCCAGACTGGACCAAGCTTTTTCTTGACCACACCAGGCAGGTACAGGCTTTGAGAATGCAGTTTGACCAAATCGCCCTTAGAAAATGTCAGCTCGCGACGGTGCTGATTAGCGTATTTTTGTTGATTTTCTTGGGCTGTGTGCAGGTTTTGTTGGACCTCTGACAGGGTGTCAGCAAACTCCTGAGTTAATTGGAGGGAGACCGGATTGTCAATCCCGTCGCGGTGAGTTAAAGACTCCCCGAGTACATCCAAAGGAGACTTTAATTAATATATGCTCTCAGCATCTCCTGCAGAACTCGGTTACTTCTTTTAGTCTGCCCATCAGTCTGAGGGTGGTTTGCTGTGCTGAACAGCTGCTTGACTCCCATTAACCCCATTAAAGCTCTCCAGAACTTATGGGTAAATTTTGAGTCTCTGTCTGAGATGATATTAGAGGGTAGCCCATATTGGCATACTACATGGTTGTAAAACTGTCTCGCTGTTTCGAGTGCAGTTACTTTGACAGTTGTGGGGATTTTGATGACCATTTTTGTCAGTTTATCCACGACTACCAGTATTGAATCATGCCCATTGGCAGTTCTTGCTAGTGTGACCACCCAGTTTATGGATATAGTTTCCCAGCGTCCAGCTGGGATGGGCAGTGGTTGCAAGAGACCTCCCGGTGGTGTGTGCCTAGACTTATTTCTTTGACACTGATCACAGGACTTCACGTATTTCAAGACCTCCCGGGGCAACCCTTCCCAATGATAATGTTTTGCCAATTTGCCAACAGTTTTGGCCTGCCCCAAATGCCCACCCAGTAAACTGTCATGTGCTTGACTCAGTAAGAGAGACCTTATTTCCAAGTTATTAGGAATGACCAGCTTCAGCCTTCCTGAAGTAGTTTCAGTCACCTAGACTCCTCCCTTAAGCTTATACCCGAGTGCAGTAGCAGGACACACACCATCCGTGGGGCTGGGCTCAAATGTTGGGTAAGAAAGGTAGGCTTTCCTAAGTTGTTCAAGGAAGGACTTTTTCACCTTTAGTGAAGTGAGTGCACAAAAGACTTTATCTACAGCATGCTGATTAAAGTTCCTTTCTTGCAAGTCAGGTCGTCTAGAGAGTGCATCAGCAAGATTCAACTTCCCTGGTTTGTAGTCAAACTGGACTTGGAATTGCTCCAGCATCTGGCTCCAGCGGTTCTCCCTCCTCGACAGCTTGGACTTGATCCANCAGCTTGGACTTGATCCAAAAGTGAGTCAGAGCTAGGTGATCTGTAATCACCTTAAAAGCTTTACCATGTAAGTATGCTCTCCACTGTTTGAGCACATGAATGATAGCAAGCAGCTCCTTATCATGCACGGAATAGTTAATTTTAGCTGGGTTGAATTTCATAGACTCGTACAGTACAGGGTGCCACTCCTGTCGTACCTTACCATCCTTTGTGATTTTGTCTGCAGGCTGCAACAAAATAACACCCATGGCAAAGTCAGAAGCATCAGTAACCACATGCACAGGTTTGCTGGGGTCATACACGGCTAGCACTGGGGCAGAACAAAGGGCATCTTTAAGGGTCTGGAAGGCAGCCTGCTGCTCTTCCCCCCACACATACCCTATGTCCTTCTTAGTAAGGTCAGTCAGTTTACTGGCCTTTGTAGAATAATTCTCAATAAATCTCCTATAGTAGTTAGCCAATCCGAGGAAGGATCTAACTTCCGAGATAGATTGTGGTATTGGCCAGTCCCTTATGGTCTGGACTTTCTTAGGATCCACACTGATGCCTTCTTTACTGACAACGTGGCCTAAGAACTCAATACTTTTCCTGAAGGAATCTCACTTGCTCATCTTAGCATACACTGATTTCTTCTCAGAGTGTCCATGACTGTCTTTAAGTGTTCAGCATGCTGAGCTTCATCTTTAGAGAAAATTAGAATATCATCCAGGAAGACTTGCACAAACTTATCCAAGTAAGGTCTAAAAATGTCATTCATAGCACCCATGAAGGTTGCAGGAGCATTAGTCAGTCCAAATGGCATCACATTAAACTCATAGTGTCCATAATGTGTGCGGAAGGCAGTCTTGTGTTCATCCCCCTCAGCAATTCTGATTTGATGATAACCACTCTTGAGATCTATTTTACTGAACACTTTAGCACCAGACAGGGTATCAAGTAAATCCTCGATTCTGGGTAAAGCATACTTGTTCTTTACTGTAATTCTGTTCAGAGCTCTGTAGTCCACACACATCCGCATACTGCCATCCTTTTTCTTAACAAAGAGGATGGGTGCGCCGTAAGGTGATTTACTGGGGGAAATATAACCATTTTTCTCAAGCTCTGCAATCTGTGTTTTCAACTCCTCGCTCTCCACATAAGACAAGCCATAAGTGCGTTGCCAAGGTGGCTGACTCCCAGGTAATAAATCAATCCTATGATCTACTTCCCTCTTAGGGGGTAGTCCCGGAGGCATATTAAAAAACATCAGTGTACTGAGCAACAATTTTTGCAGCAGTAGAGTGCTCCGGAGGGCTTACCTTTTTCTCAACTACTTCTTCCGGTTGAGGAGGTACCTCTCTTAGCAGCAGACAGAACATTCTGTCTTCCTTCTGGTTCCAGCTTTTGACAAACTCCATTGCATTCAGCAACTTGCATCCTTCTGGAAGCCTCTTCTTTTCCTTCATTTGCCATCCATACAGGACAAGAGGAAGAGCACTGGTGGGTGCCAAGTTAGTCTGCCCATCACTGGCTCCTCTCACTTTAACTGTACCTCTGCTCCAACACACTTCAGCTTGATGTCTATTAAGCCAGGACCTGCCTAGCACGAGATCATAAAAGCCAGTGTTGAGTACCTCAAATGTAAGCGTTTCAGTTAGAACTGCAATGCCAGAACCTAACTGGACCTCAATAGGCTTGGTTATAACTCCTCCCGGGATACTTGAGGCATCTCGAAGGAATATTTTTCTATTCTCTTGGGTGACAGTAGGCAGCCTTAGCCGCTTAACTAAGTCCTTATGGATAAAAGTATGTGACGCCCCTCCCTCAACAAATGCCCTCACCTTCCTACCTGCAATCACGCAATGCAGTAGAATAGGGGGGCCGTCTTTTCGGGACTTCCGCATTGTTCTCCCGACTTAGCAAAGAAATGTTGGACATCAGGTGGAACAAGATCATCCAGAGTGTGCACTCTCTGAATGTCTATATTGCTGATGGTCTCCTTTATCTGGTTGTCAGGCATGCATAGTGAATCCAGTTCAGCAGGACCCATAATACCTGCTACGAGGGCAGCTAGTGACAACTCACTATCTCTAGCATCCTCACAGTCAGTAGACCTGATTACCGACTGTTGCTGTCTTTTAAAGGCTGGTCTTTTCTCTTGACCTTCGGGAGGTGCTTGACTGGACACTGCTCTCTGTAGTGGCCCAACTGCTGGCAACGGTAGCTGATAGATTTTGATGAGGCTGGTCTCGGCTTAGTCCTACCACCAACTCTTCCATAGCCACCTCGAGAGGAACCACCTCTACCTCCAGACTGTATAGAATTATACTCATAGTCTTAGTCATCACCCTGATCATCCTCAGCCTGTCTCCTTCAATTGCATCGTAGGAATCGTGGGGCTTCTTGACAATCTTAGATACCAAAGCATTACTCTGGCGCTTGTGATTGAACTGCTGCTGATCCCAGGCATCAGCATCTTGGATCAAATCAGCCAGCTTCTCATACTTCTTTTCAGCAAAATGACCAGAGACTTCGGATTTCAAGCCATACCTGAAGTATGCTATCCTATACCGCTCTGGCAAGTCTGGCTGCTTCATCATGTTCTCCTGGAACTTTTGAGCAAACTCAGCAACTGAAGTGGTCTGCTTCAGTGTCAAGGAGATCATTGCATAGATAGCTTTCTCCTGCTGGTTGATGACATCAAACTTTTCATGTAACTTCTCGACAAACTCTACCTACGTAGGGTCACCGAGTTGCTGAGCCTTCCGCTCTCCCTTCCAGTATAACCACCACTCTGCAGCACTGCCTTTCAGTAGCGCACTAGTGTGCCTGACCTTCTCGTGATCTTGCAGTTCTGGGTAGTTCTCCAGCCACTGCTCAACATCCGCGAGAAACTTGATCAGGTAATAATTTCTGTTTCCCTCAGGGTCATAGTCCTGGGGAGGTTTCGGCTTGGGCTTACTAGGCCCTCTGCCACCACCACCAGTGGTTTGCAAACCCAGTTGGTCTCTGTCCCGCAATAGAGACATTATAACTCTTTTGTCCTCCTGTTGGGACTGGTACATGGTCGCCATTTGCGATTGCACTTGCACAAACAATGCTCCCAAGTCCACACTCTGAGGTGGAAGCCTAGCAAATGCAGCAGCAGCAGTGGCATCTACTCGCTGAGTTGTGTCCTCAACAGTCCCTCTTGTTCCTGCAGCAGCTATTCCTGCCGCATTCAGCTGGTCACAAATTTGACCTAGGGGTACATTGAGTTGTACAGCAGGAGGTGGGTTCAGAACATTGGCCCTTGATGCCATAAGTTCTTCGACAGTGCGCTCGTCAGCTGGCTGTCCTTCCCTCCTTTCTGTATTTTCAGCAGCCTTTGCTAATTGTTCAGCTTCTAGTCTGGCTCTCTCCTCCTCAGCTTGCTGTGCTGCGACTGCGGCAATAGCAGCCGCCTCATCTGCAGCCTCTCTAGTTGCAGTATCTGCCACTGCTTCAGAATAAGTACAGGTTCCCGCTACATGGCTTTCAGCCTGATTCTCGACATTCTCGTTATCCTGGTTCTCCATGTCTCGGGAGTTGCTAGTTTGAGACCTTGTCCTTACCATACAAAAAAGTCTGTGATAACTGCTCCGATACCACTGAAATGAATCGACTTACCAAATAGGCGATTAACAATTAATAAAGATCTTCATATCAACAAGTAATCTTTATGGTATTTCTCGTTAATTGTTTAAACAGCAAAGGACAACACACTAGCAGGGAATAATACTTGTAAGTCAAATGCGAGTCAACTAGCATCAATAATGCAATCAGTAAACTTATACATAAGCAAGGTTAGAAGACAGTGCGTATCAATGGCTTCGCGCCTTGGATTCAGATCCCTCTCAGTAAGCTGTACAAGAGAGTTGGCCTTGTTTCCGAATGCCAAACTCGAGCAATGTCTAGCCTATGTACATGGAATGAGTTTACTGTTCAACGGCCAGTGCGATGGCACCGCCTACCCGGGAGTTAACCACGTTGGTAGGACCTCGGTTAACCAAATCCACCGCCATCTCCCATCATCCCGAATCCCATCTATCATAGGGATGTCATCTGGCCATTCATCTAGCATACTACACTTAGATGCATATCGAGGCAGTTTGTTGCTACCGAGTATGGAAGTCAGCTGGCTGTCAAAGAATGTGTTAGCAAGCTGATCTAAGTTGACTTCAGCCTGCTGCCCCCAACTAAGTCATTAAATTGATTATTTAATAAAGTCCAGCAGACTCAATATCAACTAAAGTTCAGCAGGCCGAACTTATTTAACTAATGTATTTAAGTGAATATTATATCAACGAGTATATTGATTCATTACACTCTTGTTTAATGTTTCACTTGAAAGCAGCTGGGAAAGCCCATGAAAGCATCCACGAAGCAAGTTGAAGTCTTTCAACTTCCACAGAATTTCTGGTTTGACGCTTTAGTATTGTTGAGAATAGTGGTCACAAAGAGTAGATAATTAATCAGAAATCAAAGAATTACACTAGCAAATATATGAGATCACCTAGCTCACAGACCAAGCATATCGATAAGTCGACTTGTCAACTCTAATCTACTAGGCAGTAAGTTAAATTGAAAGTATGAGCGAGAAATGTGGACCTGACCACCAGTTAGCTACTTACAGTGAAAGGCTAGATTCTACGTCCAACATATTGATCGACTTATATTCTAAATATACCCATGACTCAGTCGTCAAAGTCAGCACATTATTCTGCTGACTGATCTTTTTGACATAAATGAGTATACTTGCAATATATCACTATATGTCCATTAAGATGAACACACACATGTGAGTATGTTAACATATTACTCATTTAGTGATATATCTTTATATGCAATTAATTAAAACAATAATGGACTTATTCATTACAACATAGAATGGCTCTTTGGAGTGGATGTTGTATTCAATTCGTGTAGTTGTATATACGAACACGGTTACGTGCATCTTCCCTTGAGCTTGATTTGATTGCCATTAACGTAGCACTAGTCTCACCTTCACGCACCCTCCTTACCACCTTTCTGCATCACAAGAACGTGCTTGTTACAATCACCCTACAAGTATTAAAGACCAACATATTGAAGCGACAAAAACAGGTAATTCTAGGCTAGAAATTCTACGAAGCAATAAAAACAAGTGACAGAGTCGGGTAACGCATTAGACAATGTGAACTTGCATGACGGAGTCCAAATATATTAGTATAGTTGTCGTATAGTTTGTGTTATCTAAACTCCATTTTCCAAAGAAAAATCAATCTTTGATCCATTTGATTAAAAGAACAATCTCACCTTCTACATCTTGGTCCAATCAGGCCAGATTGAGTTGAAATAGACAAATTGAGTTTAGGCTTGTCGCGACTTGTAGGATTAAAGAATGCTGACTGTGCATTCAAGTAAATGCTTGAAGCATGTAGACAATGCATGTGAATCAATGTACGCTCAAGCGTGTGTATACGTAGCTCCTGGATGACAAAATTGCAATAGTTGCAGGACATTCAGGGCAGCGTCTAGATGCACATTATCTCTTTGCACACTTGGGAGATCGATGGCAGATTGCTGGACTCTAAAAACATAAGATTTAGAAGTTTCTAATAAATGTGAGAAGACTAGGGATCAAAAAGGCTTCGCCTTTTTACAAGGCGAGGGTTTAAGTATTTCCAAAAGTTTTCAAAATTTGCACCCATTCATCATGTGAAGTGCTTGAGCACTACCAATACCCACAAGCGTTTTGTGAACGTGAGGACACGCTAAAAAACCTTTTGGCTGTTATGAGAAATATTCAGGCCCAAAGTGGTATGGAGTCCCAAAATTCCTCAAATGCGACTGAAGCGCGTTGGAATAATTGGAGACTGATGTCCAGGTACGCAATTTTTCATCATGGGCGCCGTCTGGCCCAGTCTGGCCTAGTAAAATGCGACATCTTGCAATTCTCAACCGTCGCCCTTTCGATTTGCCGCTTATCCCCGTGTAAAATAAATTCCATGAACTTCTTGTACTGATGCTCGTATGAAAGTCTATAGCACGTCGGAATAAGTTTCATTTCAGTAATCTTGTCCTATATGAACCAATATTCAATATTTACTTTTGCGTCTCAAAGTCACTCAAAATCGCCAAAACAAAATTGATGAAGTAAAGTTTCACCGACCAACTCATGGGTACTTGTTCACGATGTATGTAGTGCACGAAGAACTTGTATCCACAAAACTCCTTCATATCCCACATCAAGCTAGTTGCTTTTAGTCGACCTCTGCTCACGAGATCTTTAAGTGCTCAATTGGTAGCAAGAATTGAATTTTGATGCAAAACTATCAATATCTTGAAGAAAACGCTGACTACCTTAAAAGAACTGTCGCCCACGACGATTCGAATACGGATAAGGGCGAGGAGCAGACTGGGCGATGGGCATACACTGCACGCAATGCTTGTCTAATGAAGTGCGAGAAAACCCCGAGTCAAATTTGGTTCAACTTAACCCTCAGCCGACTCGCGATAGAGGGTTCTTTGAGTTGCAAGATGGTAATCGACGCAAATGGCACAATATTATAATTCAAATAATTTACGAGATCGAGAATCATAATTTTTTTTAATACGGCTGCTGTCTAAAGAACGTATTTTTGCGCGAGGTGAATATTCAAGGTGCACAATCTGCTTAAATTGACTCTGGTCGAAGACGGTCGGGGCTCCTCCAGCATATACCTTGTTGTAACCTGTTTCAGCAATGTCAAGCAGACTCCCAAGATGGTAATTGGATGTCCTAGAGATTTTCCAAGCTCCCGAAAACGCTCTGGGCATTTTTAGCGTGGAGCTCCAGTTACACTTTAAAAAAGCCAAGAGGTCGAACGAAAGGATAATGACGCGGAGATGATAATGACGCCGACTTATCCGGGCCTTCTCCACTTGTTGAACTAAAATCAAGGCTCCAGTAATTTCTCCAGTGATTTTTGAACACTCCGAAGGCTCGTCGGAGCTCGGAATCTAAACTTTACGGACACGTTTCACATGGCTTTTGGAATCCCTTTTACGAAAGTGGTACATTTCGGAAGACTATTTTCGGAGCCGAAAACCGCCTTAAAATTTTGAAAGTGTACTTAGAGTGAGATGCTGAAGTGTGACCAGGAATTGTGAGTCGCTCTTTTTGGAATCATTTGAAGTTTTGAAGATATTTTGTAATTCACAAATGAGTAACGGTTGCCACAGAGGCATTCTTGTGAACTTTGGAAGCTTCGCTGACCGTGCATTATTGTTGGTGTAAATTACTGTGACTCCAAATTGCTTCGACCCTGGTAGGCCAAGTTGGGCGACAATTCACCTGACTAAAGAGCTTGTCATCATATTTAATAAGGTGCTAGCTACTTTGCCTTAAAGGTTTTGGTCATGATGATGTAAGACCTTAGACAACTTGCAATTGCAAAAGTGTTGATTATAACAGCGTATGAGATGCATGAATCTGCTAGGCGTTGGTAGCTATGGTCCTAGGCAAGGTGACAGGTTGCTAGTTGGTGAGAACGGGCGGTAGAAAACCAACACTTTTGTGAAGGTCAAAGTGCTATGCATGCAACATTGGCTAGTTGATGGTCGGTAGGCAAGGCACCTTGCCTTATTTTGAGTTTGTTAAAGGAAACAAATTCAAAATGAGGCAAGCTCTTACCCTCGTGTGCCATTAAGTGCACAGGGGACAAGTGAGACGTTTGCCCATGCTTTATTTTTTTTGTTCAATCCTTAGTGCATAAGTTTAGTTATTAAAAGTGAAAATATGCACCGTATCCTTTCCCCTATTTTATTACTTGCACCAAGACGTCATTTTATATAAATGAATCTTTTTGGTAAACTTTCTTCACTTTTCCTGCTGTAGTTGTATGAATATAATTTGTCGAGTTTGTTGTCTTGCTCCAAAAACTTCTTACTTCCTACTTTAGGCAATATGACCAAAAACATGTCCAAGAAAAATGACATTTTCCATAGCTAGTGATGAAATGCAAAGTGGCCAATGCTTTTAAAATTTGGAGAGTACGTAAAACAACCACCTCCTTAGTCCCAAAGCTTACAAGGTGGCAAAGTATGTTACATGAAACACAGACAAGGAAAAGTGCATACGTTCAAAATCTACTTCTGTTCCCACAAGTCCTAACGATTCATTTGCGTCATTCTCACTTTCACCTTCTTGTTTGCTGACAATGTGAATCTTTCCAGACTTGAACTTGTTAGCAAAACACTAGAAAAGGATTGCACTCTTACGAGTGCACATTGCATATCCATATTCTGATGTGATATACACAAGCTGAATATACCTCTGACTGCCTCTGCTTTGTTCCTCTTATTTTGCAGCTTGACACCTCCAAAAGACATTCATTTGGTAGGGCCCACATAAGAGCGATTGTAGACGCATTTCAAACATTGAGATGATCTACAAAGCCTCCACCCGACAGAACCTTATTGAGAAAGATATAAATCTTCAAGTGAAATTAATATCAAAATGACCTGCCCGCAGGCTACACCTACAGAGATATACCTTTGTTATGCTAGCCACTGTAATATACACTACTCTAAAATGCTATGACTAAGACTGTACACGAAAAAATCACGAGCCAGACCGTTCAACCGACACCCTCTCCTGTGCTCGACGGTCCTTCTCTCAAGCGAGTAGTCTCGTCGGCATGCAAGGCCGCACCCCGGTTGCTCTCAAAGTTCTCCTCTACCGGCACCAGCACCTGCTGCTCTTTACTCCTGTCTAAGTAAGCCTTCTCGAGAGCCTCCGCTGCCGTGAGCGGCGCCTTCACGTGCTCTTGCGCCTCCACGTCCACGTCCAGCCGCGTCACCACCTGGCCCTCCCGGATCGGGTTCAAGCGATAGTGGCCCGAGCGCAGCCGGATCTTCTTCCGCGGCTGCTGGTTGACGAGAGCGTACGCCACGCCCCACACCAGCAGCAGGCCCACCAGCATGCCGAAGAAGATTCGCGAGTACTGCCACGTGCAGAGGAAGCACAGGAGCACGAGCCGTCAGGGTGAGCTCGTGGCAATTGCATGAGGAGGCAGCAGCCAACGAGCTTGCGTGCTGGCTTTGGATTTACAGAGTGGGGGCGTGATGGCTGTAGAGACACAACCCTAGCACACCTGTCGCACGTGGCACTCGTGGCCTCTGCGTACAACTTTGAGCGTGGACAACGACCACAACAAAATAAGAGAAGGGGTGGGTTGCTTGGGAGTGCCTCTACTGCGTTTCCAGTGGGGCAGAGTTATGAATAAGTGTTAGGACTATTGTACTTAGAACTTGGATTACAGGTGTCTGTGTGACGGCTCCCTCCAAGGGTTCCCAGCGGCATAGACTTGCAGAAAACCGCAGCACGTTTGCAAATTAGACTCGTCCTTTGAACTGAACTTATTCCACAAGACGCAAACAAGGTCCTGAATTGTGAGGCTGAAATGTGCAGCTGTTGCCTTGTACAACTCTTCATTGCCTCGCGTCCTGTGGGCACTTGCTTAAGGTGCCACCCTCGCTTTGCCTACCTTGTCCAAGAAACCAGCGCTTGAAGCAGCCGCCACTGACAAAGACAGCTATAAGGTCAAGTAACATGAGCTAGAGCAAGAGCAACAGACATCAAACATGAGGGCACTTTGCCTACCTTAGAGCGTTCTTCAGAAGCAAAGTCGCCACCTGGCAGCCCGCTGCTGTCCAGCTCCCTCACCGGTGGCCCTGCTAGCACAAGCCGCATCCTCGCGAGCATGTGAGCGGATGATGCCTGACTACCAGTTATTCGCATTGCAGCTGTGGCACAGGATCAGCTCACATACAGAGTGCAGCACGTGTACTGTGCGATTTTCATGCGCCAATATCATTTGTGTCTGTGTAGGTGTTTATGAATGCGCGCACAGGCAGGGTGCCAAAGTGACAGCCGGCTGGACCCAAGAGGACAGGGCAGCCTAAGCTCACACGCACTTGCTAGCTACAGCAATACACCCGATGCACCCCGGATGCGTGGAGGCTAACATTAGGCTCCTACTCTCCTGCTCAGGAACGTGCCTGACAGTGCCACCGCACACATGTCAGGACCCGCAACAGCGACAAAATAAGGACAGAGAGCTGCCTGGTGCGCGTGCCACCTGCCTGCTCTGAAAGCATGGCTGGGGGGCTGGACCAAAGTGCACGTGTTTGCACCGGCACCAGCAGCAGCAAGAGCCTTGAGGGCCTGAGCCGGCCCTCCCCAACCCACCAGCCCGCATGCAAGTGAGTATCACACACCAGCACAAGCACTCCCCCCTGCTCTCCACCGGCCCCCTCCCTCCTGCAGCCCGCACTGGTGCTACCAGCATGTCCCACCCAAAGGGCCCTCACGCCCCCCCCTTGCCCTAGTTGGGCGCTCCGCTCTCTCCAACCTGCCGCGCAACTACTCACCTGTTCCTGCTTCCTCCGCATCCGGAAATCAGGTTCCTCTCTCTTGTGGCACAGGGGGACCACACGGGATCACGCACAGACACCAGGACATGCGCGAACACCAAGCACACACGCACACGCACACACACACACGCACCTGCATGCACACACAGTCAGAAACACGCACAGACACAGGGGAAGGATAGGAGGAGAGAAGAGAAGGAGGCACGCAACGCACCGCCCAGCTCCTGGGGCTCCACCAGCGTCTGGCAGTTGACGCCTGTGTGTGTGCTGGGGCACTTGCAGATGGAGCGGCCCAGGTCCGCCTCCGACGCCTCGCACAGCCCGCCGTTGGCGCACCAGAGGCCGTCCCCGCATATCTGCACCGGCGTCTGGCACTTTGGCCCCTGCGTCCACAGTGCACGCGTGGCGCTCCATCAGCAAGACATGTGGCCCACCACCCCTCTACGACCCCCCGCGCCGACTTGGATGTTGCGCGTGCTTAAGTGAGCTCCACAAACAATTGCTTGTTCTGCAACAGGAAAAGTGGGGGGCCAACACCACTGCCTCTGCAGAGGACAGCTGCCGCCCAGAGCAAGCACGCAGGTGGCGGCTGCAGAGGGAGCTTGAAGCCATCCGGAGGCTACAAGATAAGGGACTCAAAATCGTTCTCCTCCCTTGCAAAAGACCAAATGGGTGAACTACACCCTAACACGTCCATATTTCTGCTTCAATATCCGCAGCTTGTTGTGCACTGCAGAAAGCTTTGAAAAGAATGAACGCGACAAAGCCGGCCACCGCCAAGCGTGTGGCTGTCTATGCCTCTAGATGAACTGCCATCTAATTCAGACCTTGTCCCACTGCACAACTCATAGAGACATTTGGCCTAAAGAGAGGACCACCCAACGGGTGCAGTCATGCGCAAATAAAAATTGGTGAAAGAAACATTGGGCAGGTTGACGGTGTGTGTCTGCGTGCATGCGTGCGCGTGTGTGTGTGTGTGTGTGTGTGTGTGCATGCGTGTGTAAGCGTGTGCTTGTTTGTGTGTTGATGAAAAAAAGGGAGGGAGAGAGAGAGAGAGAGAGAGAGAGAGAGAGAGAGAGA
>WELA01010214.1:165516-175534 GCA_009602735.1 Mesotaenium endlicherianum | reverse complement strand
GGGGGGGTGGGGGGGGAGACATGGGTAAGCTTGCGCTTGCTGCTCTGTTTTGCTACTTGTGACAGTAGAAGCTACTGCCCGTGCTTCCTGAGCTGCAGTCTATGCACAACACATACGGGTCCCAATGGTCTAATAGAAGTCAGATTTACCCACATTCACATGGAAGATGTCTCTGAGGGTGTAACTTGCCAGTTCTTGCCTATTGAATGACCCCTCTTGTGCGAAATGATTGAGGAATTGACAAGGAGTCTGTCAAGAGGAGAAGGTGTAAGGTATCACAAGTTGATGAATAACGTGGGTGATGGTGAGGCAGCAAGCAGTGAGGTAAGGACCTTAAGTTTGTCCTTCTCTTCCTTCTCCTTTGCCTTCTGCTCTGCCTTCTGCCTTCTCTTCAGCTCACTGCATTTTACCACATGCACAAATGATGTAAGAGGCTCGGGGCCAGTCTCAAAAGCTCATGCATGCAACCCACTCACTGCCTTGACACCAGAGGGTTCAATGAGCCATTTACACTCAAGATCGCTACATGGACGTGATGAAAACTTGAAGACAAAAGACGTGTGGCAAGCTTCAGGTAACAGGAAGTAGCTGAACTTTTGCATTCAACATATGCAGCTGCCTGTTTCCTGAGTCTGGATCAAACTCCGACATATAGCAGCATTCACTACGACGATATTTCTCCACTATGGGTGTATTCTAGATACCCGCACCTCTTGCTGATCTTTTCAGTTCCGTCGGGATTCAAACCAGGCGCATCATCTATGTCTGCCATAGGTGATTACAAGAACCTTGTACAAGACACCCGATTGTATGCGGGATCTGGTTATCTCAATGCGCTCTGATCTACGATTATAACGAAGAGTGCGTTATACCAGCACTGAAAGAAACAGGTTGTGACGAGATCAACAC
This sequence comes from Mesotaenium endlicherianum, assembly GCA_009602735.1. NCBI lineage: Eukaryota > Viridiplantae > Streptophyta > Zygnematophyceae > Zygnematales > Mesotaeniaceae > Mesotaenium > Mesotaenium endlicherianum. Next base: position 174,625 of record WELA01010214.1, on the reverse strand, counting down.
TCATCAGAGGATCGATCAACTTAGGAACGAGTCACGACTCGAGCATCCACAGGCCAACTTGTCGTACAAGCTGAATTTTGAATGACAACTTCCTTAAACCTCTCAATGCAGCTCAGTGGGTGCGCTGACAGGGGTTCAGGCTTTTGACCAGAAGTGAGCGTTAAGTCAGCAGCGACTCAGCAGCGGCGACTCAGCCGCTTGTCCAAAAAGTTGACCAGGCTTGCGCTTGGATGACGAGAGAGTGGAAGCATGGGAAGCATCAGGGAAGCATGCTCGTTTTTGCACCAGGACCTTCAGCAGGTGGGAACTCTCCTTCAAAGCTTGCGTCATGATACGTAGAAATAACCCAACAAATGTTCTCAAGTGAAAGAACACAATAATGTGGTCCTGGGTGACGACTTCCGTCCATAACAAGTTTGATCCCAGGGTCGTGAACCCCTTGACACTTTTTTTATCACTACATTTGTTCATGTTCAAAGTAAGGCACCATCATTGTCATGCCAAAAAATGTCGCATTCGGCCTAATCAAGTGGAATCCTCCACGATGTGGCTTCGCTTGCTGTGATGAGCAACTACCAATGGTAGTCAAACACGAGGGAGTCCAATTTCTCATCTAAAAAATTGGTAATCAAGCGTATAAATGATGTGGAGATGGGTTACCAAGTATGGTGTGCTGGGAGGGTTATATCATTCTTAATTTAGCTACCGTTTGCTCACTTTGGTGATCAACTAAAAACATCACTGAGTACAATCTAGTCGTCCTGATGCACAATGTACGAGATGTACACAAATTCTCACATTTTATGAATGCAACACTTTCATGCAAGCTTGCAACTTGTGACTTCATGAACTTGCACGAATAAAAATTCATGCTCCATACACCGCGCCACCACTGTGCTCAGCTTGATTGGACATCTTCAAGATTACAAAACTCTCGACAAATCAACACAGGGGAAATATTATCAAACGATCACAAGTGGCACATCGCCTTGGCCTCCAGTTTCCTTGTACTTTTCGTAGATTTCCGACATCGCAGAGATGAAGCGGCTCCGCAGTGCCGCCACCTGGAGCTTGCTTGGATTCAAAACCCGAGACACCGCTATTGGCCTTCCCAACACAACGAGAAGAGGCGTAGGCACGGGCATGAAACTTCCGCACCAACCCCACGACACAACGCCGCCGATGAAGAGCATGTACTTGGAGAGGTCCAAGTACCACTTGGGCGGGATGAAGAAGTTGTACGTGTTCCTCTGGCCGAAGCAGAAGGCGGGCACCAGAGGCGTGCCGGTCTCGAGCGCCAGCCTGACGAAGCCGCTGCGCTCCCTCAGATAGATGACCTGCGTGAAACTTGACGCAGTTCATCTAGAATGTCAAAGTGCGTACCTCGCAGGAAACACCCACATACACGCACATGCACACGCAGAAACAGACTCACCCGAGTGCGCGCGCGCCCATATGTGCAAGCAGCATGCACAAATGTACGCGTGCACGCACGCGCGATGCAACCTTGTCTGTTGGGCGCTGTAACAGCAGATCAGGCCGGCCACGTTTTAAGTGTGTCCAGCCGCCAAGCCAAAGAAGTGAAGGAAGCTGGGAAGATGCAAGAACAGCGAGCCATGACCACAACACTTTTTGTGCTCTGCCTTGCTATTGATCTTTAGAGCAGCTCAACTCTCACTGCAAAGCATCAAGAATCTGTTTGGCTGATGCCGAGTATCCTAGAAACGCGCAATCACCGCCAGCAAGTCACTTCACATCTTTATTCACGCTTTCAAGTAAAGGAGGGAGAGTTCATGGGGGGCACTGCGCACCTCCTTGTCGTGCGACAGCAGGCGAATTTCCTGCATGCCGCCCGGGATGAGCACGCACGAACAGCCTGCCGCCCACACACACCCACACGCTCCCGCGCCTGTCCGTTAGAGGCTCCCACGTCCACCTCTAGAACGCTGTAACTGCGCGCGTCTCACGGGTGGCAGAAGTCTGCATCTCTTGCTGTCCATCCATCATATGGCACTTCCCAACAAAAGCTCCACCTGGCAGCAGGGTTCCTCCAGCCTCCAGGTCCCGGCGCCCGCAGGGTGGGGTGCATGTCCAGCCGCTAGGTGGCGGGCCAGGGGAGCTCACCACTTCCGAGAAGCTCAACGATCTGGTCCGCAGAGGCGGGCGCCATGCCCATCCACGTCCACAGGTGGCGGGCCAGGGGGATCCACGCCAGCACGGAGCTCGCCAGGAACCTGACACGTGGCAGCTGCGGGAGGAGTCCCGCCGCCGGGCTGAAGGCGATTGACGCCACCGGCACCACAGAGTGCGGCTCCAGGGCTACCAGGTAGGCCCTGTCGCGGCGCAAGGCCGACGGATCCTCCACAATCACCTGCAGGCATGCATGCGTGCAAGCACGCAATTTGCAGAGCATCAGAACAAAATGAGGGGGAGGATGAAGGCTCTGCTGGGTCCTGGCGTGTGCAGGGGGGTGTGTCGTGGCTGCTTGCTGAGCTGCTGCTGCTGCTAGTGCTGGTGCCGCTTGTGTTTGGCTCTCCGCGCGGCCCTGCTTCGTTGATGTGGCCCAGTGCAGCTGAGCAGAACACGAGGACAACTACACTTCTAGAGCACCTTACGTACACATGTTGATTGTCTCATGGGGGCTCTTCAGGCCCGACTTGGGGGCCAAACCCAAAGTGGCGTCTGCAGCACAGCCGCATGCATAGGGATGTCGGGCCCATAGCTAGCGAGAAAAGCTACAGAGGGGGAAAAACTTGCTAAAGGAGCGTAGAGGATGACATGTGACTGGGCGATGTGCTAAATGTGCCCGGGAAAGGCCCCACTGACCTGGGCAACTGCGTTGAATTTGCTGACAGTACCGGGCAGAGAATGAGTGTCCCGTGCAGCCACTCTCGGGCTACAGCGACAAGTGTCAGGCAGGCGTGGGGGGATGGAAGTACGCAGGCCAGACAGGGGGCAGCAGGAGCGCACACCTTGCATGGGAAGTGCTGGTGCGCTCTGGAGGCCACAAAGGCCGCCACTTGTCGGCCCCAGGTGGAGCTTGCACGCACAGGCAGCACCCATGCGACAGCCAGAGCAGCCAAGGAAGCCACGGCGAGAGGGTGGGGCAGGTAGCAGAGGCTGGCCAGCACCACCAGCACGCAGAAATGGAGGCTGCCGGTCCACATCACCACCGCAGCCCCCACAAGAGCCTGAAGAAGCACAGACAGGACCAAAGAAAGAGAGAAGAAGGAAACAAGAAAGAAAGAAAAAAAGGGGGCAGTACACTGCAGCACCTGTGAGTGTCTGAGAGGGGGGCCACAGGAGGACGCAGGGCGCCGGCCGGCCCCGTACACGCCTGTGAGTGCCTGAGAGGTGGCACAAGAGGACAAAGGGCGCCAGATGGCCCGGCACCCACGCCCACCTGCAAGTGCCTGAGAGAGACTGGAGAGGGACACCAGATGGTGAGGTGTTTGCTTGCCCATGGTTGGGACTTTTGAGGGATAGTGACACTGCCATGTTGGGGAGCAGCACTAGCATGGGACAACCCTCTCGGAGCTGACCGTGTTGTCCAGTATACTTGGTATACAGAGGAAGGAGAGACGACCGAGCATCTGCAAGTTGCAGCTCTGAAGGCGCACAACAAGGAGGTCCAGCGAGGGACGTGAAGGCATCCACAGCACATGCTGCAGGGCTGCAAGCGAAGATCGTGCAGAGTGGACAAGTTGACCAGCGTTGACCGGCGTGGACCAGCGTTGACCGTGTCAGACTGGATGCCAGGAGAACGTGTGTCCTCCAGCGGCCCTGGCCCTGAATAGGGGCCCAAGGGCAGGGCACAATAAACGTGAGGCATGGTCTATGCTTGCGCGGATGAACCATGAACACCTCTTAGCAGCTTCCTCAGCGCATCAACAGAAGCTAGGTTCCTTCTCGAGACTTCTAGAGATTGCTCCCACGCATCACCAAGGCCTACAGCGGGACTAGGACTTTTGGGGGGGGGGGGGGAGAGAGAAAGATGGCAGGTATAAAAAAGGTGATGCTCTTGAAAGGTTGAAGGGGCTGGAAGGGCCAAGGGAGAATGGCATGCCGCCTTTGGCAGCCAACAGTTGCACAGATTAGTAGTCACGTAACGGCATTAGTCCAGACTGCGCAACGCTGCACTCGGCAAGCTTGACCCTCAGGCGCACCTGAAGCAGGAGTGTGTTTCGTTTGATGCCATTGATTCAGCCACAACGCGAGGCTACGATGAGCCCACGGTCCAGGCTATCATGGGGCTGCATGCATGTATAGCTCATACAGGATTAATTGACCATGTACCTTACGGTACAACTCTTGTACAGTGCCCCCCCCTCTAGCTTGCTCATGGGGCGCTGATGACCCCTTGCTGGAGTCTGACACGCTGGAGATAGCACTGCCTGCAGTGCTACTGCTGGTACTCTCCTTCTCGCTGGGATCCAATACTGTTGGCGAGAAGGTGCCATATGTGGAGCCATACTCCGCCTCTGACAAAGAAGGACCCATACTTGCAGCAGCACGTCAGGGGCGTGAAGAAGTTTCTCTTAGGCACCTTCTCGAGGGGGGGGGAGAGGAGGACTAGAGACTTCAGGGTGATGACTACTACCAAGGCATGAACTCGACAAACTACCTCACATCCTCTCTCAAGTGTCCTTCCTCAACGAATCACTCAATGTCCCAGGTTAGCTAAACCAAACACGGGCTACTCATACATTTGCCTCTACTGACTTAGTCACACGATGCACTACTACTGGGGTAACAGATTAGTGCACTTCTCTGTACGCTCAAAGACTCAAGTCTACGCTGCCTCATCCAGCTGCATAATGAAGTCACCTTCAGAGAACACGTGCTTGGAAGAAAGAAACGTCCAGGTGTACACTGTTATCTTTAATAATCACTGCTAAGATAACATTAGCAAGTCTCTGCATGTGTGTGGGCCGAAACACGAGTCAACAAGCATCGCCTTCTGCACCAAATGACTGCCGCACCCGCACACAATGTCCATTGTATCATGCACTTGCGGTAGGTGGTCGGGACGCACCTCAATTGTGGATGCATTTCAAAATACTAGCGATCGCTAGTTGAATCATCAAGTGCCTGTCACGCCCGAAGTATGACTGCTGACTTGCATGATGGCAAGCAGATGAGGGACAGATAAACCATTGTCCCCCCTGAGCTCTTTCCGTAAAGAGATTCATCTTGTTGACCCGGGCGTTAAGTATGAGAAAACGACTGGAGATGACGACTGCCTCACAGAAAAAATTGGGATACATGCATGGTAGGCTCAAGGTGCTCTATGTTGACAGTCGAGAGACGTTTTTCTTCAATTTCCGGAAGAATGACTGTCAGGATTTGAAATGTTTTAATGGTGAGGTGCATCATGACGTTGAGCAAGGGTAACGTCAACGATAGTCATCAACCATCAAAGCTAATTCTTCATGCCACTTCCAGGCGGACTATTTCTCCAAGTTCTCCGTTGCTTTAGGTTCGCGATATTGGCTAGGACGAGAAAGGCCACAGGACCCCAGCAGGACCGATAGATAGAATTTCTGCTCTTGTCCGTGTGAGTCGTGAATTCCTATTTAGTGGGTCGCAACTTAAAAGTATCACCTGCCCGATAGAGAACTAACGAAAAGATTAGTTTAGCTTTAGTCCGCAGTAATTACAGTACATTTTTGCCAATCGGCACATAATGTCCAGTACAAAGAAACTGAGCATTGAGCAATTGGGAGTGAAGTTACTAAAGGGATTGAATTTTATTCTGACATACACCAGTTGCTGACGAGCACTGACGATGTTCTGTAGTATGTACGTCTAGGGCTGCCTAGGGGCTCTCCAATGTGCTTTGCAGCACTCTGCAGTGCTCTTCTCTGCTCCGCTCAGATTGGTTCAGATCGCTCAACTCATACATGACCGTCTAGCTGAGTTGAACACGTGTTAGTTTTAGGTAGGTAATTGCCTCCCTTAAGACCATCTAGGACACCTGGCGTGCGCATATGCATGAAAGCTGGGGCCGAAACGACGCTGACTCTTGCAGCATCTTCTTCTAGGCATCGACAGGACGCTGGAGAAATGAGAAGTGTCGACCGCTTCACATCGCTCTGCAGATGAAGTGATCGAACTTTCTTGCTTTAAATCGTTGCAGCGACAATGAAAGCCATTCTGCTTCGCTGGGCGTACTTATAAGTTCATCAGTGCCCGCACGGTGTCCAGTATTTATCCATATTTCTCGAGTGAGGTTTTCGCTGATTGAAGGATTCCACTCTTGCGTTACAATTTGCGAGATTTCTCCCTTCGCTCAAGTAACACTGTAATTTTCAATCGTAGAGGATTTCGGCATTTCAGTTCTATCCCCCTGCATACCATCATTAAGGTCTATCTGGGGGCACCCGCCTCACTGAGTCATTCTGCGCTATACTCACTCGAACAGCAGAAAGGAGCTCTTTGAAGTAGGAAATTGATACCAAAACGAGATAGGAGTCAGATTCAGGCTCTTTATTCACTATATATCAATATTTGATATTTGATCATCAAGCTGACAGGCAGGATGCTAGGCATTGCCCTCGGGGTAGGAGTGGTTGCTGCAGGACTCTATGCCATCCGGCCTCGCAACCCCATCATGCAGGTGCCTAACTGCGTCCAATTGCATCCTTCATTTCTCTCTCTTTCACTCCTGTTCTGGTTCACCATACAGCTAACTGATGCTTTAATCTGCAGGCTAGATTGGCTTCCTGTTCTAACTACTTGACGCAAAAGTCGTGCAGTCCCGGTCTTGCTTACTTTCTCGTCAATAAAACGATTCGTTACTTAGACTGTCCTCTTCGAAGGACGTTCCACATGTTCACAGATACTTCGTTCTTTCTTCCGGCCCAACCAACTATGGCTTCAGATGAAGGAACCAGAAGGAGGAGAACAAGAGCTTACCTACATGAGTTTCTTGCATCGGATAGACAGATTGTGTTTCTTGGAGTAGGCTCTTGGATACTGGCGTGAGCTAAGGCCGTGAACAGCCGCCTATGGACTTGTTGCTTGTCACTCTGCTCAGTAGGTTCACACATATTCCAAAGCAAGTAGCCAGTAGCATGCATTGTAGCAAGCACTGTTGCAAGCAGCATGGCGCAGAGCTGGACAGAGCTGAGTGTCCAGAGGGGTTGATGTGCCTGCACGCTCTGCGGTGCGTACTAGGCATATGTGAAATGTGGGAGGTGTATTGCAAATAAACTTATGTTTATATATACACATATATATGTATGTGTATATGTATGTGTATATATATGTATACGCATACATATACAATGAAAAGAAGGAAATGATGGAGGCGAGTATCATCCCAAAGTCTGTCGTACAAGACCTGGCTTGACATGTCTTCCTGAGCTCGTTGCAACGTCCCTTGAGGTCCCTGAGGACAGGCCTCGCACGTATCGCTTGCAGGTGACCTTGCAATCAAACTGCAGTTAACCTGCAGTCAACCTGCAGTCAACCTGCAGTCGACCTCGCAGTCGGCCTTGCTTGCAGCTGACCTTGACCGTGCGGTTGCAGTGCTTCTGAGCCGCTGCTGCTTGTGCTCGTCCTTCCTGCAGACCAAGGAGATGCGAGTGACGGGCTTCAAGCTCCGGCCGACTACGGCAGTGCGCTCCTCCCCCCTCTCCATCCTTGCCGACATCTTTTTAATCCAAATAGCACTTGCGTTCCCTTCGATGGATCTGCACATTCAATCAATCTTCAGACGTTCTCTTGGTTCTCTGTTCGTCCTCCCGCCCCAACCTATCGCAACCGCCGCCTGCGGTGCTTGAGAATGACCGGGGAGAGAAATGATGAGGGTGGATTGTGGTGTGGACGGGTGGAGGATCTTTGTGCCGGTGATTGAATTGGGGCATGGTGGGGGGCAACAGCGACTCTTTTGTGAATGGCTGTTTTCTGGGTAGGGGTTGCTGGTGAGGGTGGGGATGTATTGACACAGTGCATCTCTCGCTTCATCGATTGCTGAAGCTCTGGAATGACTGCTGCATCAGTACACGCCTGTGGCCAAGCTGAGAATAGCGACTGCTACTGGACTGCGACTGTCAGTAAGCGGAGAGGCGAAGCTCTGGAATGACTGCTGCATCAGTACACGCCTGTGGCCAAGCAGAGGATTGCGACTGCGACTGGCAGTAACCGGAGAGCCGAAGCTCTGGGGTGACTGCTGCACAAGTACACGCGTGTGGCCGATCAAAGAGTTGGTCACTCCGTAGAAGCCCGGGGGCAACCGCACAAGCACGTCTGTGAGAGCAAGCAGAGGGCGGTCGGTTACCGACTGCGGTTGTCACTAAGTAGAGGGATGCTGAAGCCCTGCAGGGGTGACTGCACGAGCTCGTTTGTGGCGGAGCTGTTCCTGGCCCCAGTGAAAGCCCAGCCCCGCGGGCTCCAGCAGGTCCCTCACCCCTGGGAAGCCCTCCCCGGTGTGGGCTTGTGAGCCTGACCTGAGCCTGACCTGAGCTAGCTGGGGCTTCTACTCTGAGTGGGGTATGGGACGCTTGCACCACCGCCGCCGCTGACAGCTTTCGAGCATCGCGCGCTCCAGACGCCCGTTTCTGTTCGGGCTTGTCCCTTTTTGTTTTTTTCTTTCCTTTTCGTCTCTGTTTTTGTGTGAAAAAAGCAGGATCCTCCTGATCTTGAGTGGCTGAAGAGGGCCGACGATACGCCGCTGCGCTGCACACAGCACATGCACGTAGCATAGAGGGATGTGTTGCGCCCTGCCGTGCTGGGAAGGCGCAGCGTGAGCGTGTGCGTGTGCGTGTGCATCTATGCATGTGGCTCTAAGGTGTATGGGCGTATGCTTACGTGTGCATTTGTGCGTGTGCTTGTGCGTGTGCTTGTGCGTATGTGCGTGTGGTGGTTGGGGAGGGGGTTTCTCTTTGTGGAGCAGGGGCTGCTGCCGGCGCTGTCAGTGGACCTGACGCTCTCGCTGACCGCGTTCGTCCAGAACCCCAACATCGTCCCTGTCACCTACCCGGACTCCACGGTGGACATACTGTACAACGACGAGAAGGTGAGTGAGCGCCTCCCTGAGAACAGAGCGAGAGCTGAGAGCGGCTCGGAGGACCGGGGGGGAGGGCTCTGGGGAGGGTTTTTTTTT
>WELA01010214.1:154357-164488 GCA_009602735.1 Mesotaenium endlicherianum | reverse complement strand
CCCCCCCCCCCTCCCCCCCCTTCCTTCCCCTTCCTTTCCCCTCTTTCTTGATATCAAACAGTACCTCCTCCCACGCCCTCCATCCCCCCGCACATATTCCTCCTGTGGCTCCGCCAACTGCTTATGCCGCCATCCACAGCAGGCACGTTCTTCCTGTCGCTTGCAGCTGACTGCCCCGCTCACTTGGTCGGCAGTCCGTGCTGCAAGCTGCAGGTGGCACACGCGCGCGACACCGCACAGGCTCTCCTTCTGTTCTGTTGTTTCTTGAGCTCTGTTTTATTTCATCATTCTTGTCTCACTGCCTGCCCCCCCCCCTTCCTCGTCCTCCTCGTTCTCCTCCTCCACCACCTGTTCTGCTTCTGCTGCTGCTGCTGCTGCTGCTGCTTTGTCAGAGTTCCTCACGGAAGAGTGGTGGTGCTGGTATGGCGCTGCATTGTAATGCTTGGGGCATGGGGCGGGGTCGGGTGGGGACCTGTTCACATGAGCAGGGCCTGGAGATGGGGATGAAGGCTGGCACGCAGCTGCTGGCGGACGTGGCCAACCGGCAGGTGACGGTGGTGGCGCTCACGGTGTTTGCCACCACCGCGCACGCGCTCTTCAACACCATCCACTACACCTTCAAGGTGAGGCCCCGCCTCCCCTTCCTCTCCCCCTTCCCCCTTTGCCCTCCCCTTCCCCTCCCTTCTTCCCACTCCCCTCCGCCCACAGCCCTTCCCCGTGGAACCCTTCTTCTTGTTCTTCTTCTTCGCTTCACTGCCTCTCACGCTGGCTGGTCCTGGACCTGTTTGAGGCGTAGCGGCCCAAGTCTGGCACTTGGGGGTTCAGCCGGTAGATGCAAGAGAGACTGGGGTGTGTTTCCTGCGGGGCCGAGGGGGCATGGCCGCACGTGTGAAAGCTGGGGTTTTTGGAGCCTAGGGTGTGGGTCTGACTGTCAGGGGTTTAGCGTCAGGATATTTTTGCTGCGGGGTCTGAGGTCTGGGACACGGCCCATTCCTCGTCTCCTCCTCCTCCTCCTCCTGCGCTGCCGCTGTTGTTGTCTTTGTCTTCCTCCTCTTCCTCCTTTACCCCACACACACACACACGCGCGCTTGCACATACGCACGCGCTCACACGCACATACGCACGCTCTGGGTGACCTGATCTTCTGCCGGGAGTGGGGCTGGCGGGCGCGAGCAGCTCGTGGGAAGAAACGACGTGACATTTGACCCCTTGACGCTGGGAGTGACCGACAGCGAGAGCAAGGCCATGCTGAAGCTGTTCGAGGTCCCCGAGGGTGCCAAGGCCACCGGAGTGGACGAATAGGTGCACGACACCTGGCGCAAGACATGGAGCAAAACCCAATGCAAGGCGTGCGGGGGATCGGGTGTGTCCCTTGTCGGCAGCTATTCGGACTCGTTGATGTCCCCCCGGGATCTGTCGCAGTCTGACCCAGATAGCTCGCCTGCCGGCAAATTCAGAATAATAGCATGATCCATATAGGAGAGGATGAACACCCATGGGTGCCGTGGGCATCTGCCAGTACCGATTTGAGTTGCCGCTTGCGAAGGCTGTGCCATGTAAGAAAGTTGCCAGGTGCCAGGTGCCAGGTGCCAGTTGCCAGTTGCAGGGGCCATTGAAAGGTGCAGTTTTACTTGCAGCAGTGCCAGATGTCGGTTGACAGTGGCCAGTTGCAGGTGTAAGCTCAGTTGCCAGCTGCGGCAGAGCCACCTGCAGAGCTTCCGTGACCACTTGTATTCCATAGCGTCGTCCAGATTCAGTTGCCAGTGGCAGCTGGGGACACCTCCGCAGTGCCAGTAGCCATTATGAATGCCGGCGGAAGTCTCCGGTGCTAGGCTGAACTGCTGTTGCCGGCTAGCAGGAGCTGCTCTTGCATTTGCCCTCGCGTCCGCGTCTATCACCCTCTTGTCAGCTTCCGGTTGGTCCAACAGATTGCAGATCTAGAATTCCAGCAGTTTCCTGTAGAACTTGGGCTGCCCATATCCTGCGCGCAGACCCAAGACGTGTATCATTTTCTCGTGCGCCCTCTGGTTGCTGAGCGCATGCGGCGTGTCGCCAATAATTGAAGGCACTGCAAGAAACAATTAGGGTGTGAGGCCACTATTGCCAGAAAAATTTACTGTGGTATAATAGCATATGCTTGCTTACGATTGCACTGATAAATGTAGTAGCATATACGCCCAACTAACGCACAACACCAGCTTGGGAGCTGTGAGGCTTTGTCTGACATCCTTCATGTTGGATATAAAGAAGATGTTCCAGTCTATCACTGCGCGGCAGTCACATGCAAGCGGACACTCGTTAAGTTTCATCACTGTCAGTTGCAAACAAGAATCTGCTGTTATTATTGACCATGCAATATTTTAGTCAAATGAGGCTGCTCTTTGTCACAGCACTCTCATGACTGGACCTCAACGTGGCAGCTATATAACACAAAAGTCTCTCTCTCTCTCTCTCTCTCTCTCTCTCTCTCTCAAGAGGCACGTGCCTAAGAGTCAGAAATCCTCCCAAAGCAATGGTAGTCTCATACAAAAAAAATTGTGGTGAGGAAATTGCGACCATGGTATGGCGTGTACTCTTGGTGGACAGACACAGATCGACCAACACGTATCAAGACTTTTGTTTAGTGACCATGCAAGCAACCACTGATGCGGGTAGTGCAATCAATTTCATGCAACATAGTCAGACCTGGTAAGATGCTTCAGAGTCAACCGTCGGTGAAAATTCCAGCCATCGACGTCGTGGAGCACTAGCTCTTGGCCAGACGTGGTAGCAGCTTGGTAGCCATGTGCATCACATGCGAAAGTGAAAAGGGGAGGGGGAAGTATAGCTACTTTTATAATTTTGAGAGAAGTGAGAGTAGGTTAGATTTGCAGTGTGTGTGAGTGCTACATTCCACCCGATCACAGTGCACAGTGCCATATGATAAAATAGCTTAGAGATACCACTGCAAGTGGGCACTCAGCTTTTCCTCCAGCCATAAAAGACGGCTTTGACTGCGCACTGTCTCTTCAAAATACAGTCAAATAGTATCACTTGCCAAATTTCGACATGAGGTGCTGCATGCATAGATATCAATTGCATTCGACTTGCGTTTTCTGCTATTAGAATTTGGAGTGATGCATTAGCCCATTAAGTACCGAAGGTATTCCTTTTGAGTATTGCTGAAGATTGCATAACTCAGACCAAATGGGTCAAAATCCATGGCAAGTGCAATTTTTCACAGATATTGTTCCTAGCTCACCGCAGGTGGTTCCCTGTCACTCCTGTGAACTTGGACACTTCTGGCACACAATCCCATTTGCATCACCAAAAACATAAGATAGAATGTTGTGAGAAAGAACCTCCTTTGATGAATAGACTGTACATTGAGGGTATGCTTACATCTTTTCTCAAGAGGTCGGAGAATCATGACTATTTGCATATGCATCAGATGGCGAGAAAAAAAATTCCACATGCACTGCAGAAGAATGAGGGAGAATAAGGCAGGACAGGTCGGGACACACCTAATCATGGCCCTCCTAGACTCTTTTGAGGTCCCTACACCACGAAGACAAATTTAGCAATAAAGACAAAAAATGATATTTTCATTAAAAACAGGCAAAACTGTGCTTTTGCCCAGTGCACTTGCTTAAAAAGACCCATTGGCCCTTTTATTAAGGACTTGGGGATCAATCACCCCAAGAGGGAGTTGTCTACAAAAAAATTTCTGATGCTATACATGTGAAGACTTTCAAACTCTGGTGCATTGAGCAAAGTTGAAAGCCATCCCAGAAGATCTATGCAGTAGCAGACGTGAATATACAATCCTCCAAGCCTGGTAAAAGCAAGTATTATTTTTGCCTGACTAACAGTTTGATGTGGACTAATCACATTATTCAGCACATTTACCAGCCCAAGTGCATCGGCTATCAGCCACTTTGCCGACAGGTAGATAAATAAGATGGATACCCAATCCCCGAAAGGTTGACAGTAAGTTACCCACTCCACAAAGCGGCTTTCTTAGGGTCATTCTGTGACAGCCAAGTGTATTTCAGATACTTGGTCCTGTACTGCCTGAATTGATTCTTCTGCCTGAGAGTGAGGCCGGTGTCGTAGAGGGCCTGGCGAGTGGTGGCACAGGCTGGAGGGTGCGACTTCACGAAGCGGCATGTCTGGCTAAAGTCATTTGGCCCGAACAGGGCAGTGAAGGGCCCACGGTTGAAGTCAGCTTTGATTTTGCCACCATCTGTAGCAAAGTCAGAGCCGTCCCACACAGCACCCTGTTGCACCAGAGGTACAAAAGCACAAGTCATGAGGTTAGATGTGGAACCCATGTTTGTCGGTATCAAGGCTAGTTTGAGCACACCTCAAACGCTCTTGGGCAATGCTGGTATAAGTACATCCATTCTATCTCTAGGAACAAACATGTCTATGACCTGAGACATAGACCTCCCTGCCACAGATGTAGAAATATGAAGCTCAAAAGGAATATGTGAAGCCTCATAAGATCATCTCCCCACCCTGTCGCGAGGTTAGCTTCCACCACAGTGCATGTAGGCAAAACAAAAGAGAAGAACTTACATGATAATATAAGGGCTTGGTGGGGAAGCCCATCTTGTTCGCCCTCTTCAGGTATCGAATGGGGATGTCATCAACGAACCATACTACCTTGTTCTTCGTCCATTGAATGGTGTAAGTGTGGAAAGCTTGACTGGGGTCAAACCACAAGTACATCTGCACAGGCGAGGAACACAGCTTTGCTCAGCTCCAACCTCTACTACACCACTACAGAGTTGTCCCAGAATACCTAGGCTACAAACAGCAAACTTTGCAATGTGGTAGTCTGGATAACAATCCTAAACCAGAAGTAATCTGCTTGGATCGTTTGAAACAACTGGGTAACCCACGGATCAGCTCAATCACATTGTTATTAAAGCCCTACTTTTCAACCGAATCTGTCAAAGCAGTTTGCTTGTTGTGAAACCCTTATGTTTTTTTCTCTGGCAAGCTTCGTATGAATTTACAGAAACGTGCAGTATACCAGCACAAAAACAAGCGTGCCATATGTATCATGCGGCCCACCATATTTTGGCCAATAGACCACCAAAAAGAAAAAATCTGCTCCGATGTTGACTTCACCTGTAACTTTACACAAGACTTGACAAATATCTAAACACAGGGCAGGTCAAAGTCTAGAGTTATCCAGACCAAAGGCGTTGTGCTCAACATGTAGTTGCAGGGGGGAGCACATGCAAACAGGACAAGTACCTGCTCCTCGTGATGGCCAACTCCGCGGGCAAACCAGTTAGTATGCACCACATAGCCATTCCCATCCACATTCCCAAGAAACTCCCAGTCAATTTCGTCCCTTGTATTGTACCCCTTCAGCGTACTGGTGTCAGTGGTCAAGTAGGCGGTGGTGACAATGCCTGCACTATATCCTGGCACCATCTTTATCCTCATCCGGAATATTCCATATTGGTAGCGTGCAAAGGTCGCAAAGCCTGCATGTCAACAACAAGCATTTATACCTCAGCACTATCAAACTGAAAGACACAAGCTCATCACAAAACGCCAAATGGTCTCTACACATTCATTTTGTTTCAGAACAATGAGAAGCTGTATAACTAGAACCACACTTGAATACACTAGCATCCAAGTGGGAAAGAGCTTCTCAATCAGCATATCCTGATGTCCAGGCTTATGTAGCTCAAACGTAAAGAGCAGGAGGTGTGGTTGTAACGTCTTTTTAAGACGCTAGCTGAGCCAGAGAACATCATATCAAGCCATGGAAAAAAGTAGACAGTAAAAACTCTGGCAGATTAGTGCCGACTAAACTCTGCTGAATTCATATTGACCATTGTCAGACAGGTAAGAACTGTAAGACGCATATCTATTGCACAGCATGATTACATCAGCTGAACCACACCTTCTACCAGCTAGTAAGCAACAGAACTGAGCTGGCCAGCATCGGCATCCGGCTCTAACAAAACAATATGCGACACGCTCTCACGCTCTCAAACTGAAACATCCGTAACACGTATGTGGAGCAAAGAAGCCTCACAAAATCATGCATCTTCGTTGGGTCTATACACTTGGGCAACACAGAGGCCATCCACTGACACTGTCCCAGAATACATCAATTTGATTTACAGACCGAATGAAACTTGCAACATAGAAAACTGCAAGAGGAAATTAACACCCCACAAAAAGAAAAAGGTCAGACAGTAAACTAGGACTGGCGAAAACCCCAGATCCTGGACTCACCTCCTTGGCTTCTCCAATCTCTTGTCACTGCGACGGTCCCGTTCGCATACAATTTTGTCGGGCCGCGGTGATTAATGTTGTAAGTGAGCTTAGTAGCTATCTGCTTAGCTCTCACCTCAACAAAAGCTGTGGCCAGGAGAAGAACCACTAGCGGTACCAGAAGTTTCACACTTCTATTAATTGCCATACTTTCAAGTGCAGTCTGCACAAGATTTGTGAAGTAACGATATAATTTCTGAGCAACAAAATGGCTGGCCGTAAACTAACCCCAAGAAGTTGAAGCTCAAGACTACGAAATTCGGGAGCTTGTGCCTTTCTTATGGGTCGAAGTGGGTCGAAGGATGTTGCGCCTCACGAACTTTCAGGCCTTTCAGGAACGCGGCTTCAGTGGTGCCGTTCTGACATCTGTTTGCGATGGTCAAAGGCATAAACATTCTCTGGTCATACCCGATTGGACCAGATTGCCCCAGGTGGGTCGATCCGGGGCAATCCGGGTTTAGGTCTATTAGCATCTCCTGTTTTGGCGGATTGGCCTTGGGCCAACGAGCCGCTCGAGCCTGCCCGAGCCCACTGGAGTGCACTGGAGCCAGCCCACATCTCTCTCCATATCTCTTTTCTGCTCAGTTCCATCTAGTGCCATCAGTGCCTTAATTTGCTAGACTAGTGCCGACAGTCGGAGCAGATTCTGCAAAAGGATGATTTGTCCCTTGCCGACGCCAACTTGCAGGGTTGTGGACTGGCGTCATTTCATCAGGGTCATGGGTCATGGGTCATGATGGACTAGCTCGCCGTCAATCTCTTGAATCTTCATCCCACTTCGTAAGTTCGTAGTACATACCACTCCCGCTCACTCCCGCTTCTGTTTCTGTCCCGTCCGGTTCCGTCCAGTTTTGTGGCGTCATAAGTGCCAGAGCTTTGTGCAGCTCGTGGCACGCGATCACGTCTTCAAGCTCCCTCGGATGACAGGTGTCAATCGTCAGCCCCAACCAGGGTTGGGCACGCAAACAGAATCTATCAAATATACGTCAAACATCTTCAGCCTTCATTGCGGGCAAGAAAATGCTGCGCACATCCCAAGAATGACTAATAAAGCCCCGACCACAACAATGCACGTATATATCACTTAAGTGGGCATGCAACATTTCAAATTAAGTCGTACACCAACAGATCAAAGTCAACGCAGAGATCTCTTCCTATTGAAGTCGAGACAGGTATTGTCAGATTCAATGACGTCCAAAAGTCGCGATGACCGGAAGGAGAGGGAGGGCCCCAGGGGTGGTTCTTTATAAATTTTGGTGTTACACCACTGCTCTTCACGGTGCTTCGCGCTGCTGAATTCACTCACCTAACTTCTCAAAATCCTAAAGTTAGTCAAATCAAGGGCCTTTTTGCAGATGTTCGGTCTGTTACCATGACAATTACCATGACATATAGACTCCCTATATGGGTCTTAAGCAGTCTAAAGAACACTCGCCCTAATCCCCAAGATTTTGGTACTTACGGCATAAAATTTTTAGAAATATCAGTGAGGTGCTCCACGCAGAGTATAGCTCTCGAGTCTCCAGTCACCTTCTCGCCGGACAATGCGCGCGCTTTGTGGCACTCGTGTTTTGAGCGGGTGTAAGCCATGGTGTAAGCAATGACCTAGCCATGCCCAAGCATGCCTAACGATGGCAGAGTGACGAGCAGGGCAAATGGGGCAATAATGGCTACAACGTAGGTGGCTTGTGGTGGCTTGTGGTGGCTTGTGATTGTAACGTGGGAGAAAGTGTCGGAGCGTGTGGGAGCGTGTCACAGCTGCTCAACAACAGGGCCAAAGAAGTGCCATGTTTGACCACAATATTACGGAACATTTTTGAAGGTCGAAGAAACGCCGGTTGAAACGCCGGCGCTATTTGCTGGCCGACAGCTTGACCACGCTCTCGTTTTGTTGACCATATAAGCAACCAAACCACAATGCACTGCATTCTGCAATGCATTATGCACAAACAAAAAACTTGGCAGGTACTTTTCTTATATAGTCGGTCGCGGGTTCACCGCTCCGGTGCGGTTCCGGTTGCCCTGCGTGAGGTGAAAGTGGGTGAAAGAGGGCATCAGAACTGGGATCCCGTGGGACTGGTGAAGTTGGAGTTGGTCGGAGTGGACGTTAAAGTGGTAAAAGCAGGTAAAAGCGTAGAGAGGCGTCATATGGCCACATGGCGACAGCACCGATCTGCACTAATAGCTGCCGATAGCAACAACAATTGATGACTGATGGGCTCGAAAGGCATACCCACTTTCACTTGGAATAGCTGCATGTGCTGGTACAAAAGCATCACTTTGAACGAAGCAAATGGCAACTCTCGCTCCCGACTCAACAGAGCTATTCTCGCCCGGGCTCCTGACGAAGAAGTCCACGCTAGCTGTACACGTCGGTTGTGATCGTGTTTCTAGCAAGTCTTGAAATCCCCTCAAAGAGCGGCACAAAGTTAGGATCCACATGGTATGCTGGTCTAGTTGCCTGCAGGAGTTTTACTTATTTGTGCAGGCAGGTCATGCAGGCACTTCATGAGGAATTTAATATTGGAGGACACTTTGTTGTGCTCCTACAATGACTGCTTTGCCTAGCTCAAGCAACCAACGTAGAAACCTCTCTGGAACTCCCAGCTCTCACTACGTCCTTTCTCAACTGTATCCAGACATTCAAACACTACGAAGTTTCTTCATCAGTCTTCTTCCATCTTCTCATAACCGAGTCAATTTCGAAGGTGGTCTCACTATCAGTGACCATTCCGAATCGATATTAGAGAGATGCGACGACACGAATGCATTCAGAGAATTACTGCATTGCGCTGTGATAACCCTGCATTGTGCATACGCTGCGACCAAGCCCTTTGACTGCGCTGGCCCTCCCACATGGAGTCAATCGGAGGTGAGTTAGGAGCATGCCAGTGAGATGGGTTCCAAGTTGCCTACTCTCGTTGCAATAAAATTGTATGGACTTTTTTCTGTGTCTTCAAGAAATGAGGTCATATCTGAGCGGAGGCTCTACTTCCACCGAGTACTTATTTGGCACTGAGGGCTTTAGGGCCAAGAGTGCCGAGGATGGTATATACGCGTAACAAGATCTAACTTAACACCTGCGGGAAGAGCCGCAGATCTGATTCTGCACAGACACGCTTTATGGTACCTAAATTTGTGACGCGTTGTAACTCATACAGGCCACTGAGGCGCCCTTATCATGCCCTTGAAAGGGAGGGCCACCTCTCGTCTGCCTCAACTGTGAGACGTTGCAGCTGAGAGCTCACTTGCAATGCATCGCGGGAAGTTGAAGCGGAGATGCATGTGTCTACAAGCGTTTGATATTGCCATCAACACTACAGCTCAGAATGCAAAGATTGTAAAATCTTTTATGCCATCAGGAAGCAGGCTATGTCGCATGAAGGACACCCTTTGTCTGCAGCTCTTTAGCGTTGACCAAAAAAGTGCAGTGGGGATAGCAAACGCGCTCGCCCTCAATGCTGATCAACACCTCCAAACCCTCGATCTCAAAACCAGAACCCCAAAGCTTGTAAAGGCTAAGCCTCCAACCCACAAATCTAAAACCTTGAAAAAGCAACCCCACAAAAGAATGCCCATCACAAGCCCTAAACCCTGACGCTAGCAGGAGTACCCTTGCATGACCTCGAGAGTGCCCTAAAGGGCTTGCGAACCGGGGACCACTCGCTCTCATGAAGTGCCATGTGTGAGCTTCCACGAGCTGTTATTGCTTTCAGCATGTGGGCGCCTTCAAATCTGTAACATCCCGTGATACTTCTCTAAAGATGGGGCATGAGGGACCACCCACATCCTCCGACGTTCATCAATCAAGGCCACCCCGTGACCTTTGCGCCGCGCCCCCTCCCC
>WELA01010214.1:118979-138357 GCA_009602735.1 Mesotaenium endlicherianum | reverse complement strand
CCCCCGGTTTAGAAGTCTCGAAGAAAAATCTGAAGTCCGCCATTGGGTCAGATACTTTGGCCCCCCACTGAAGCAGCAGATTTGTTCTCCAAGGGCCGCTTTTCGACCCAAGGACAATAACCAAGACGACACTCCTGTTTACGAATGCACGCTCATACGCACGCACCTATCTACTTGCCCATGCACAAGCTGCGGAAAACAAGGGCAGCCCCTGATCTGAACAAGGACCGCTCGATTCTTTGGCTCATCTCAGCTTCTTTCTTTCGGTCCGGCACAGCAACCACCGGATCCTGCAACCTTCACGGCCAGCTTTCAGTTCCGAGCTGCCCTCTGCCTCATTCAAATGCACACGCAGGTACATGGAGCGCATTATCTGCCAGTGCTTGCTCGCGGCCGAGCGCCTCGTTGGCGGCCCTGTGGGGCCGGCTCCTTCGAGGGCCCACGTCGAGTGGCTCGGCCTCACGGCGTTCCACAGGGTGCTGAAGCGTAAGCAGAGCCGGTTCCGCGCCCTGCTGCAGCTGCTCCGCCGAGCTCTCGGGGGCTCCCGGCAGCGCAAGCTGGAGAGGGTCCCCGAGCTCGTCGCTGCGGTGGACGAGCGCAACTCGTGCATGCTGGCCAACATCAAGTACTGAGTGAAAGGCTTAAGCTAGCGGCTGCTGGCGCTTCATGTGTGCGGAGGGGGACTCTACGGGGACAGGGCCGGCACCTTTCTCCTGGGAGCCCCTCACGCACTCTGCGCAGTCCACTTGAGGGGCAAGTTTTAATGAGGGCAGGGTTTTGCCCTTTCTGGTATCAAGCTTGGGCCTCTTGTAGGAGACGGGGAAGAGTACTGTCGACTCTATTTATGGACTTGGTTGTTGAAGAACATTCACCATGTGTCCCTAGTCTTCAAATATCCATGGTGCATGGCTTCCATGCCCGCTCTTCACTACAAATTTCAGATGATTTGGAAAATCACATGGATGGTTTGTTACCAAGTGATAATAGGTTTGTCAAGCTAGAAATACAAGGTGTGGTGGTTAATCATTGTACTTCTGTCGTATGTTCGAGATTGTTGAAGATCAATTCCGCAGGTACAGGCAGCCTTAGAGTGCTGGTTGAAAGGTCTGCATTCTTCTGCTTCCACTAACTTCCGATTCTTTTAGTATTGCAATGCCGTCTTCGGTAGTTCTTCCAGAAGCTAAATTTCTGATCTCTTGCTTGACATGAGCGAGCAACTCTACTAGAACATTTTTTTTTTGTTGCACTTAGTGACAGGTTCACAAAGGCCGAATGTAGCGGCAAACAGGTTTTCAAACCACAAAAAAATTAGAGCGAGTTAATATGTTAAATGCATTCTAGTGCCTCTAATGCAAATGCTCCTTTTGAACAGAACAGATACTGGTTGAAATGACAACAGAATTTGAAATGCCTGACGACAAATAGAGTCCAAAAGTCTTGACAAGATTACGAGTACAAACTATGACCCGACACTGTTAACAGTTATTTGGCGGCTGGAGTCTGGCTTCTGTGGGCTGTATAATCTGCGCCACACCACTGTACACTTCTATGACTTTCTAGTCAATTCAATAGTGCATTAGTAGATGACCGTAGTGAAGATATGTATGTACCCTGCCACCCAGACAAAATACAACGAACCATCCTCATCCTCATCTTTCCCCCACTCTTGCCCCTCACGACCCGGTTGTGTAAAGCGTGTATCACACGTGCAGTGCGCCTGCACCCAGGTGCATATGAGCAGCGCCACTACATGAATACTGGCGGGCAAGCCTAGTGAGGCAGTGGGCCCCCCTGGCATCATCAAGTGCCGATAGCAACAGGGACACGCACCAAGAGCGTAAGGGGGGGGGCTGCAGCCTCGGGGGGGCGTACTGCCGGGTACCCTAGCCGGCCCAGCTGTAAAAGCAAGCGTGGGTTTGGGGCTGCGGTTATAAGTCCGAAGGTGCTGCAGGGATGCGATCGAGCCCACGGCCGGGCAGGGCAGGGCACCCCACCTTGGAGTTGGCCGCGTCCAGCAAGTTACTCGGAGAACTCACGGGTCCCCTACAGCTCTCCCTCTGACACGATTCAGGGCTTCTGAATAGGGCTTATGACTAGGGTTTAGTTGGCAACTCCTAGGGCTTCTGCATTCGGCATTGCAAATGGGTTACACAGCCCGGGCGTTCCAGCGACCGGTCAGAAGAACAAGAGAATGGACTTGGCAGGAGCCTGACGCGGCGCCGATGGGGACAGCTGTCGGCTGGGGAGCGCAGCAGGGCCTCTGGCCTTCTCCTAGAATGCCCTGGACGCCTCTTCCTCAATGATTTTCTCCCGCTTCACCATGAACTGCCACGTGGCGACCGGGAAGCAGCAGTGCAGCAGTAGAGTGAGCGACGGCACAAACACAGCTTGAAGGTGTTGCCCCTCTGTCGGGCGCCTGACGACCAACGAGGACCGGCTATTCAGCTAGCTGGAGGGGGGCGTGTCACAGAATCGAGAGAGGTGAAGGGGGAGGAGGGAAAGGGTGTGGAGGAGGAGGAGGAGGAGGAGGAGGAGGCCTGCACTGTGCAGCAGCAGAGCAGAAGTTCTCCCAAAAGGACGTCGCGGAAGCGCCCCCCAGCAGACAGCCGCAGCAACAGAAACTGACTGGCTGGTCGCACTTGGCAACTGCGGTCCAAATTGGAGCCTCAGCAGGGCCAGACTTGAGATGTCCCATCACCTGCTAGCCGCCGGCACCTTCTTCCACCTCGTGGGATGCCGTGTATGGGGACTGGAATGCTTATGGCCCTTAAACAGAAAGAAGAGGAGGGAAAGGGGGCGGAGGGGCGGNATGGGTGGGGGAGGGGGGGGGGAGTTACAGGACGCGGCAACATTCCGGAAGAGCACTCACACATAGGCAAGCACACGAACGTGGTCCACCACAGACACACACACACAGAGAGAGAGAAAGAGAGACTTACTCACACATGCCCAGCGAGAGGGAGGGAGAGAAAGAGAGTGAGCAGAGGGCATCTCCTACAGACGTTGGCGAGCGGGAGTGCGGCATCAAATGGACCGGGTGGAGGGACAGGGCGGGGCGGGGCGGGGCGGGGCAGGATGGGGTGAGGTGGGACAGGCTGAGGTAGGGTGGGGTCCCCACCTTATCAAGCGCCGCCTGAACAGCGTCCTGGCCCCCCACCAGCAGGCGCGCTATCTGCACCCACCACGCGTGCAAGGGAGCCCACGTGCCCGTGTGTCACCTCCTGTGAGCTCCCCATGTGTCACCTCCCATGTGCAAGGGAGCCCACACGCCCATGTGTCACCTCCTCTAAGCTCCTGTCCTTTCTGTCCCACACGCACACACTCTGTGCGCACGCTCGAGTGCAACCCCAGCAGCAATAGTTGCCAGCACGCCAGGCTTACACTCAGTGTGCGTGTGTGGATGCGCACACGCTTTTGCGCGCCGAAAAAAGAGACGCGCGGGCGAGGTGGAGGGTGTAGACCGGATCCATCGCAAGTGAGGGGGCGCTGATTTCAAGTACTTCGATTTCGGGGAAAGTTGCTCTATGAGGGAGGACTGGAGGGGGATGCAGGGAGACGGACATGAGAGGAGAGAGAAGAAAGGGAGGGGGGGGAAGGGAATGGAAGGGAGGGAATGGGGGAAAGGAAAAGGAGGGGAGGCGAGGGGAGGCGAGGGGAGGCAAGGGAAGGCAAGGGAAGGCGAGGGAGGGAAGCCGAGAAAGGGAAGGTAAGGGGAGGGAAGGTGAGGCGAGGGGAGGGGAGGGGAGGGAAGGGCACCATTTCTGGGTCGGTCTCGAAGCGGGCAGCCTCGAATTCTTTTCGAGCACTCTCGCGGATCAAGTCGCGCCTGCCCCCCACCCCCCAGCAGAGAAGCGACAACGCGGAACCCCAAGAACAAGGAAACGATGACATTTGTCTTTCAAAAAAAGAAAGGCGCACGAGGAGTTCCCCGGGCAAGAGAAAACAAAGGGTCGAGAAGCGTGATCAGAAGAGCTAAGAGCAGAAAACCTATGCCAACGAGAGATGCTGGGCTCCCCTTGCCAGAGGAGACGCGATGCAACAAACGGACAGCGCAGAAGGTGCCGGAAGATAAAGGGGAGGGGCGGGTCACTCTCTGAGAGGCAGGCAAGACTGAAGGATTGAAGCCTGAAAGGAAGTTATATTTACCAGAGTGCGCCGTGCTGGTCGCGCCACACGAACAGCCTCGAGACACGGAACACCTGGCGATACCTGACGAGAGAGAGAGAGGGAGACAGAGAGAGAGACAGAAAGAGAGGGAGACAGAGAAGCGCACCCGCCCCATCCTGCTGCCATCAGCTGCTCAACGTGCAGGAGAAGGCCAAGCTGTTAACCATGCAGAGTGGAAGTGTGCGAAGAGTATCTGGCGTCAGCGGGAAAGCATGACGTCAGCCGGAAAGCCCGTGACGTCAGCAGTGAAGCGTGACATCAGCAGGAGAGGGAGACAGGTTGGTGCGACACGCTAAAGAGCCAGATATCTGAGCCACCGGGAACATATATCGCTGAAGGTAAGCGGGTTATTAAAAACCATGAGTACTTCTTCAGTGAATTACTCTTCACGAGCAACTCTCAGAGATTAACGGCATAACCAAGAGCTCACGTTTGTAGGGAGGAGCCCGATAACTGAGCTTTCAAAACACACTTACAAAGAGAGAGCTTCCCGCCTGGTGCTGGTCAGCCTGCGAGAGGCGTCGCCATCGGCAGGCGAATGGCCCGGCAATGCCAAGTTTCGTTGAATCAGGTCAGCAACTTCGTCACTTCCGCTAGCGACGCGGTAATCTCTCGACACGCAGTTACCCGGAAGGATACCACCCACAAAGCCGAGCTTCTTGATCACTGGCAGCTCATGCCCCTGCCTCCAAAAGTTTGCAGCCACAAAGCACAGGCTTATGCGCATGAAGGTCATGAGAAAGAGCCCCTTTGATGCTCCGTTGCTTCGTGTCTTTGTGTTCCGGTCCCGCAAGAAGACCAATTATATGGCCTTGACCGCCTAAATCGACACGTATTGCTGCAATTATGCCAAGGCCAGTCACATCTCGTCAGTCTTCCACATAGTATAACGACGTAGAAGGTTGGGTGCCTGCCTGAGAAAGGCTTGATCAGCTCTAGATGCGCTAGAAGAAAGTTGTGCATGCATTACTCAGTGATCATCAGTGCTCTGACCGTGAGTGCTTGATCAAGTTGCTAACTAGAACTCCGCGGAAGATGGAGTAGAGAATGTACGGTAACACCTGTCGGAATTGGTCGGAATACTGCTTTTTCTTTTAAACTGGTGCACTTCGTAAACATCTACCGCTGTTCAGACACGTAATCCAGACTGCTCTGGACTCGGGAGACGCGAGTCCAGAGTCGGGAGTCGGGAGTCGGGAGTCGGGAGTCGGCACAGGCACATGTACCTAGATTGACAGGTTGCTGAAAATACCTTCCAGTTTTCTTTGAACACTTTCTGCGGAAAGATTGCAATTGGGACGATATTTTGGACGACTCCAGCTTTTGGCTTATATAAAGACGTCACCATGTTCCGGTTTAAACAGTTGCTGTGTGCTGAAGCTGTTTGACATAAACATTTCGCGCTGCACTCAGAGTCTTTTTTTGGTAAAAAATATTCGGACCACACTGCCATATGAACTTATACATGTAGTACCCTAAGTCAAGTACTGTGATGGTGAGTTAAAAGAAAGAAGTAATTTGGGAAGAAGTCACAATCTAGACCTAGAAACATATTGGCTCAATTTCCTCAAATTGTTGCGAACCTTTGAAAGTCATCCATTGACATTGATATGAAGGAGCATACGTCTCAATATCGTATTATAAGTGGATGTGCATTTTTCACATTGGGTATAACTTGACGGGGAGTGTCATTGCACACTACTCAGTTATATCAAATGATTGATTTCATTCTTGACATTGCTTAAGCAAAAAATATGCATAAAAAATTTCAATTCAACTTCAATGCATTCTATTGCGCAAAAAATGCACAATACTCTTATTCCATCACTTAAAATGTATTGCTAGAAAGATGAAGAGCTTTGTGAAACGCGGGTTCTTTGCAGTTGTAATAGTCAATGTCTTGTAAAAAATATTCATGGTATAAACAGGCACTTTGTCTCATGTTGAGTTCATATTGTACTTTGATGGTAATTTTTGGTGATATTAACTTAGATCATATATAAGTTTCTTGTACCAATTTCATTGACACGCTTGGCATGCTTTAAAAAGACAAGGTACCCAAAGTTGTATGACGTTAATCTTTTGCGTGATATTGTAGTATGCAAAGAGTCATCACAAGGTAGTTAAACTTTTGTGAAGTAAAATCAACTCGACAGTATCTTATTAGCCCATCGCGACCAGCTCTCCATAAAAAATTGTTGTCAATGTGGGCGTTGCATCCGCAGCTTCGTTGCCATGAAAAAACATCCCATCTAAAGAATGAACGTCTGTTTGGTCCACGACAGATCCGTCAACTTACTTTGTCCGATGTGCTTGCAAATAATAAGCGTCAAATTATGCCTTGGCCTTCCACATGAAATTCGCTACATGAAGCCTTTTTCGGAGTAAAACAAGTAGAGTTTGCTTAGCACGATAACCATGCGGTAAAGGCTGTGATGCGGGGGAGAGCTAGGAAAGAAAAACAAGACCGTTCATTTGTAAGCGACCTTCTCTATGCAAATACTACATGTTTGGCTTCGAGCATAACGCAAGGACCCATAACAATTGTAACAAAAATAGCTTCATACATGTCTTGTGTCTGAAGGTAAGGAGATTCATATGTGATTACTTTCAAAGAACAAGCATGATGCTGTTATCAACTATAAGTTAAATGAATGCTTCCAAGAATGAACAATTTCAATGCTTCCACAAAACTATATTTTCCTCAACAATTATTGAAGCTACAACATACAAGTACATTTTTGGCACCGTAACATATCGATTTTAGTTGCACCATTTGTGAAGGTAGCTCTTACGAAAGGCCACAGGAGTACTAAGTGCTTTTGCCTTGAGCAGAAAAGATTAGCAAATAATGTGCAAGATGCATAGATCGTGAAATTTTTGCTTTCTTGTGTGCTCTTATCTAGTCTTAGGCGGCGCATGTAATTGCCCCAAATCAATTCGGCTTTATCATATATAAATTGATTGTAGCCTCTCCATATGGTCCAAGTTTCAAGTAACATGTCCTCCAACTAGGTGAGTATTCCAGGACAGACTAAAATCATTCCCCTTGCAATGCAACACGTCAAGAATACAAGTACCTGACTAACAAGACTTTTGATCACAACTTATATTTTTGTCAAAGTATTGAGAGCAAGCCTGAAGCGGTTGAATCACACTATGATACTCCACACACATTGTCACAACTGCAGAATATACAAGCCGCTGCTCTTCAACTTGTTTGCATCATACTCATACGTTATCGTTACAACTACTACATTGTATTGCTGTTCTTTATCTTGATTGCATAAAATTTATATGGCTTCAATCACATTTAGGACTTCCACAAGGCTGAAGCTGATTACTTGGTAAAGGTGGATTACAATCATAAAAAGACTCCTTCACTCGAGCACGTCCTGAGGGGGGCTCCAACATGGTCAAACCTGTCAACGTGCCTGACTATATCAAATCCTTCATCTTGGATCAGTTCGCAAACATCGTCACACTTCACACAACACAAGGGTAACAAAAGGTCAACGTCAATACTTGTTCATAAATTTCGAATTGACATTCATTTTGTGTGAAGAGACTTGTGAGAAAGGAAGCCTGTCGCCGTTCATGAATCTTCCCTACATTTGGTACACAGTAAAGGCTCGTAGGCTGCACTTGCCCGAAGAGACTTGTGACCGCCATAGAGGTCCCTCGCGTAACTTGGTTGTCTAAGAGACCACGTGTTTGCTCCTTATTGTCAACGAATAAGTTATGAGTCTCAACTACTCCTGATCCTCTTTTAACCAACTTATTTGCCTGGTTTTATCACTTGTTGCCTAGACAACTAAGAATTTCACACTAGAACACTACACAGATCACATAACACATGCACTAAGAAGAAAGTTGAAAGGCTCATTACTAACTGACTCTACTGCATTTTTTCTGCTAACATCCAACCATAATGACAGCACGTCAGAACGGCTAGTTACAGGCATGTGAATCCTTGCCTGCGATGTATAGACTGCAACTATAAACTCAGAAAGAGGACTCAGCCCTTGTACTAAAGGAAGGTACTACTTCAGTACCTGATGAGTGAGTTCTTAGACATGCTACTCTAGCCCAACTCCTTAACTCCTATCCTGGCCTTGTTAGCTTAGCATAGTAGACGCATAATATCAAACAGCAACACTAGAACCTCTGTCCACAGCTCTGTGACTCGCCAGGTGAAACTTGTCAGCTTGACGCACTCTTCAGAGACACTTGTCAGGACCCCGAGTGCACAAGCTTCTACACTCCACCTTGTGACCTGTCACATGCGAATGCATCGGCCCTCAGTCACATAAATATGACCAAACACAGGTAAGAATGAATGACAACCCCTACACTGAGACTGCATCACATCTGACATCCTGGAACTGCACAAGGCATAGGCTGTAGGCCTAGTCGATGATGGGCAACAGCTATGGACATTGCTCAACACAGCAAAGGACTTGTGGCGTTGTGCAGCGGTGAGCAACAAATGACACCTGTGGCAGGAGTCCAGCAGGCAGCATAAGGAAGATGCATTTGGCTCCAGCAAGCCTAATGTCAATGCGTATGTTGCTAAAAAGCTAGAGTACATGTACCCAAGACCACATTATCAACGTCAACTCAACTGATACTGTAGCACACGGACTGTCAACATCACTGAACTTATGTCAGCCTCAGTGCCTCTGAAGATTGGAAATAATCAGGCAAAAGTAACTAAACATACCTCGGACATCCCCAAGAATCTAGAAGACAATCAGCTAGTGCTATGAAAAAGCCAGCATGTACAAGACCTGCACAAGCACATGCACATGCAAACTACCTATCCAATCCAATCTCTACTCGAAAAATCTTCACATTGCCTCCCATTGAGCTGACACATGGTAACCAATGAGGCGTGGATGTCAACACTCAAGACGAAAAGAGTCCTGCCTCAGAGTTTATGCACGATCCCCAGCTGCAGGATAAGGCCTAAAGCGTAATTCAACCCCCCTCTGATTTGGCCTGCTAGCCCCATAGCCCTCTGACATTACTCCACTCGCGTAACCTGCATCTGCAACAGAGGCACTAGAATCGTACCCTGAGCTCCCATACATGTCGCCGTATCCTCCGTAGCTGCTTGCGCCTGCACCGCCTGCTGAAGTCCCATATGTGCTGCCACCGTAGCCAGTCTGGCGAGCACCACCATAGCCAGCGCCTGATGAGCCATAGCCATCATAGCCATAACCAGCGCCTGCACCATAACCAGCTGTTGCGCTACCCCCCTGAGCCCCAGCACCAGTTCCTGTTCCCCATCCACTGCCATATCCTCCGCCTGTCGTTGCACCATAGCCTGCTCCGGCATACCCTGTGGCCCCAGCAGCATAATTCCTACCCCCTCCACCACCGTACCCTCCTGCGCCTGCTCCAGAGCCATAGCCACCAGCTCCGTAACTACCTCCACCAGCAGTACCATAACCGGTTCCATACCCACCACCTGTTGCCCCATAGCCCCCACTGGCACCATAGCCTCCATATCCTCCACTAGCCCCTCCATATCCAGCAGCTGCTCCATAGCCCCCTCCACCATAGTTCCCAGCTCCATATCCATAACCCCGACCACCCCCTCCACCACCTCCAGCACCATAGCGATCACCCCTACCACCGTAGCCTGGGTTTGCAGCATATCCAGCACCATAGCCACCGCCACCACCGCCACCATACCCACCCCCACCACGGCCACCAAAGCTTCCACGTCCACCTCCTTGACCGGACTGAGCAAGGTCCTTTGGCACAGCTCGCTTGACTTCAACCATCTTGTCATTCAGCTCATGGAAAGACTTCTGCAGGACAGCTTCAACAGCATCCTCTACATCAAAGGTGATGAAACCAAATCCACGAGGTCTTTGGGTGTTGTGGTCGTACATCACAACAACATCAGTAATAGTTCCAAACTGCTCAAAATATTTCCTGAAGTCATCCTCGGTCACAGTAGAGGCAAGACCCCCTACAAATATTTTTTTTGTCCGACCCGCAAGACTGGCTCCTGATCCACCACCTCCACCACCACCTCCACCGCCACCTCCACCTCCACCTCCACCTCTTGTCATAGTCTGTTGTTCTTCTCTAGGGACTGCCTTCTTTGCTTCCACCTACATTGATTAAAACACTACAACCCGATCAGAATGGGCAAGTTATGCGTAATCAGATCCGAACTATTGAATCTACTCACAGGTGAGCTGGATCCATGAAAAATACAGGTCAAAGAAGCAGTTGAGGGTCAACCATACAGAAGTCCCAGAATCAATCCATATCACAGGTCGGTCAAATACCTCGGACACCTGCTGTGCAGATTCACTATACATTCAGAATTATCCCAATGATGATGGATGTGAGCTGATATGAATTGAGTAATTTCGGCATGCCCCAGATCCTGAAAGACGTCAATACCGATGTGATCTTACCTGTCGACCATCTATGGTGTGCTTTTCAACCACAACACGGTCTGCGACGGCTGGATCTCCAAACACAACAAAGCCAAAACCACGAGCTCTACCAGTTGCTCTATCTTTCATAATCACGGTTTCCACCACTTCTCCAAATTGCTTGAAGTACTCCCTTAACTTCTCTTCAGTAGTTTCCCATGATATCCCTCCAATAAACAATTTTCCCGCATCAGAATCCATGGCGGGAGGTGGAGAGAAACAACTGCGCAGAATGGTAAACCCACTTTACCTTTTGGTCCTCGAGACTCTCTGCTGCGGAGCGGCAAAAGGCGTGCCCTTGATCTCTCCTCGCCAGATTCCTTGTCAACACCGGAAGGAAAGCCAAGCGTCTTGAAAGTCTGTACCGCACGCACAGCGTCAGGATTGATTTTTTTTAGCAGCTCCCCGGCTTGCATCTCAGCCACTGCGTCCCGAAGGCCACGCTTGCAGGTTCTCCGAACTGGGAGCTACCACCTATGGCCATGCAAGCCCGCACACCTCCCACAAGTAGACTCCAGCAGCCGTTACTTTCAAGCACATCTAATCGTTGAAAGGGATTTGCTCCCTTCACGCCTGCCTAATCTAACGACTTTTACGAGCATACGGATCTTTGATGAGATCGAAGACCACCCTTCATGTACATTTGGCAGCCATGCAAGCATTTACACTCCGACTAAGCAACTGGCGATCGAAAATTATTTTGCAATTGGTGGCAGTTGTCCTTGATTCTCCTCCCCCTTCCCCCCCGGCCCCCCCCTTCCTCCTACCTGCAACACTTCTACGCCAGTCGATGCAGCCCGACACCAGCGCGAATGCACGTCAAAGCATTGGCCAGCTGTCGATATGATTGCAACAACTTTGCCTTGTTCTGCGCTATTGACCTCGGATGACCTCGGAGCTTGCGAATTTCTGCCGTCATTATCTGTCGTCGTCAGTCGCCGTATGCAGGGCAGATGCAGGGGGTAGTACAAGTCAGTATGCTGAGAGAGTTGACTACTTACTACTTGCTGCTAACTTCATGCATGCTTGCGCTTTATGAACCCACCGTCATGACTAATCTGCAGCAAGTCAACGGTCCGATGGAGATGCTACCACCACAAACAGCCCACTATACTTAGTGCCCATCAGCGTAAGACACATCTACACGCGCTTTTCTTATAGACCATTGAGTAGTTGACGCCACACGCACATAACTTCAACCTTCATACAAAAAATGTCTTTTTGCACCATCTTGTTCATACTTTCAGTCCATAATTAGGCATTAGTTATATGTAGAATAAGGGTCACCACAGGTTTGACATGAGACGCAGTGTAATTGAATGTGCAAGTGTTGTGATATTGCTGGAGAGCTGGCTCAACTGAGAATAGGAATGTCCTCTAAGATTTAACATTGTCGATGCGAAATTTTATAGCAAATTATTTTGACCCCACGGGGTACTATAGATTTTCAGCACGTGTAATGCACCTGCACGCGAAGTTGGGACCGTTCGAAGTGGCTCAAAGGCACGATAAATGATTTCTAGTAATTTAGTAATTCATCACACCTAGTGTCAAAGGATCAGTGTCAAAGGGTCAGAGTCCAAACACATCCCCGGGAAGGTTATTGCAACCACTCCATTTTCCTGCTGGAAACCATCTAACACTATCAAGGACTGCCAATGAACATGCCTCTATACTGGTAGTATTGGATAAAGACAAATATAGTCAGTTTGTTACCTACCACAATTGAAGTAACTGCATTCAAAACTGCAAGACAGTTTTATAACCATGTGGTATACTATAGCGATACAAAGATCGCCATATGGTTGTACCATCGACCACCCTCTCACCCCGAGCATACTTGTGCTCACTGGGATTTGAATCCTGGTCTTTTGGACACGGTTGTGTACATTCGCGCTTCGATACCATTGTAACGATACGAACAAGAAGATAACTTGAGGTACTTTGATGGCGCTCAAATTGTACTTATATAATTTGACTTGTCACTTTTCGGTCACATTCGGTCGCTTCGCGCAACATGTTGCACGCGCCGCAATCGGCCACGTGGCGGATCGCTACATATACCAATACAAATTAGCTACTAATATTGTTATTAATATAGATTTTAAATTTACCTTTGATGCAGTTATAGGGAGTTGAACAACTCCTCAACATAGCTCAACAAATGGACAAACTAAGAGAACTCCTGCGCCCCATCTGCGTCCACTCTGTCTCCACCTGGACATGGTGTCAAATTTGAAATATAACGATGCTATAATTTTTGTGCGATTTCAAAACTCCGCTATTTGGACCGCCTAGTGAGAACCTATAACAAATCACTGGAGCGTTGTCCTATGTCGGATTTGGAGATAAAAAAACCTACTGTAACGATCTGAGCTTTTTAGGCGTATTTGGGACGTTTTCCCAATTACCTAAAATACGTTATACTATTTATCATACATTATCTGATAAATGATTGCATCACATTGAATTACTCGCCACACGCGTGTGCCGATTAATTCCCGGTCGATTGGCGAAACGATGGAGATACTATTGCAAAAAGCGTCGTAACGTAATTTGACTACTTCGCAAAAGTACGACATAATTATTCAAGAAGTTACTTTGATTAATTATGAGATGATAACTTAATTTAGGATTGTTTGATTAAGTTATTTTGATTGTCA
Organism: Mesotaenium endlicherianum; assembly: GCA_009602735.1. Classification (NCBI taxonomy): domain Eukaryota; kingdom Viridiplantae; phylum Streptophyta; class Zygnematophyceae; order Zygnematales; family Mesotaeniaceae; genus Mesotaenium; species Mesotaenium endlicherianum. The sequence continues at coordinate 125,066 of WELA01010214.1, read as the reverse complement.
TTATTTGGGATAATGCACAGTCGCAGATTTCGGATTTACGACCAGAAGTTAATACAAACAAACAGTCGTAAAAGTCAAACGACAAACAATATGCAAAGCGACTTTGCATCCGAGCGGATAGAACCCGCGACCTGTCGTTTGAAGCGTTCACACCTAAGCGATTGGCGAAGTAGTTTTATAACTTCCGTTTCATGACGAAAAGCATCTGTACGTGACTCCGCGAACAGTCACGACTTTTTGGAAAGTCGCGAGAACGCGAAAACGCACGTTTGGCGCGAAACGGTTTTTCGGAAACCGTCGAAAAGTCTCCAAACGGCCAAACGGTGCATTTCAAGCATTCAGCCGAAATGGGTCGTACCCCTTCGCCTGTTTTCGTTGACATGAACCAGTGCCCTAGGTGGTGACTCGAAGCACTCCAGTGCCTCACGTTGTGTAGGTATAAATACCTGCAGAGTCATTGTGAGTGCAACTGTAGTGAAACAGATAGATAAAGTACTTAGTGAAATATAATACTTTATCTATTCAAGACAAGGATCTTTGAACACAAGTGGTAGCTTCTTGAAAGAGAGATGGCTTTTTGAAAGTTCACATATTTCTGGAATTTGGCAGATATAAGAGTGATTCTAGCTCTTGTTTATATACTTGCTACATAATTTCTAGGAAGGTGCATGTTGATGTGTTGGCACCCAACACATTCCAAAACCTGCCACCTCTTTCTAGAATAATGTACACATGTCCTTTTGACCTAAAAATGGCACATTTGACTTTTGCCACATGGAGTTCTTCTAGGTCCTTCCACTAACTTCGAAAATGCCTTAGAAGGTTCAAAGGACATGAACCAAGTCACTAGAGTATCTATTCACACTTGACTTCACACAATATTACTTCAAATATATTTAAAAGCATTAAAATATATGCAAACTAACATATTATAACTCAAATCACTACAGTAACTCTCACAAGCACACATTCTACGTTAGTTTCCATTTTCGCTTTCTCGAGGATTCGTCAATTTGCACAAGTATATAGATTTTCTTTCCACTTCATTTAAATATTTCTTGAATACCAAGGAAAGATCCTCTCGAAAAGCAGAAACGTTACACCGACAGTTTGTCCACTTTTTGTTTTACCTAATTTGAATGGGATTAGTTCGTAGAGTTTTGGGCCGTTAAGGGACTTGCACGATTTTCCTTAAGTTGTCCCACCACTTGGGTGAGCGTTTTCTTTGTGAGACTTGTAGGACGTGCTTCATTTCTTTCGTTGTTGTTGTTATTGTGACGCGAAGTGAGTGTTTCCATCTTAAAGTGTATAGCGTCCTTGCTATGTGGGCCATCCTGACTTGTGCACGCGGTCTTCGAAATGAGCGCTCAGACTAACACAAATGTCATAGAGTAAAACTCGTAACGCTACAATATGGTGTTGCATATATATCATATCCAAGTGTGCTATCGCTTACACTTTTCTTATCACAAATACGCTTCAAATTCATCAGTGATGTGGTCATGACATATATAAAACCCTAAGCAAAATTCTCACCCACCTACCCAACTTTTGAGGTTCGTACTCAAGTGCAAGTTTGTCGCGTGTTAGTTGGCCCTTTCAGCAAATTCGATACATATTTGTGATGCGTAATATATGCTAACAAATGCTTCTTGCTCGCTCAATTAGTGGCTTATTGTAGCTGCTCATTGATATAGGCAATTGCGCTGGTTGCCGATGTGTAAGCTGAATCGAGCTGATTGATTGCCTCAACTTTATTTTTGGAAAGTGTTTGCAAAGCATTAAGCGATATATTTTATCAAGCTTTTATTTGCAAATGATATATACAATCAAGAGAAGAAAAAACAAAGTGGAAGGGAACATTTGGTCTCATTCATTGAGCAGTTTTTTCTCAATATTTTTTTCACTTAATTACAATTTATCAACTTTGAAGATGTCAATCAACAAAGTAGAAACATCAAATTTTACGTGGCGTGCAAGCCTCTCAATTTGATCGACCATATTTTTCAATTCAACTACATCCTCTACCGGATGAATCAAACATCCAGAGAACATCCGACAAAGTTGGAGAAACTTTGAAAGCGTTGTTTTATTGCATAATAACAGCCCAATATAGAGTTCACATTGAAATTCTAGTTTCTGGGGATTTTTTAAAACACATGTCACAATCCTAGAGATTTATTAACTCATTTTTAATTTTAGTGACTTTTCGAATAAGCAAATAGCACCAATTTATCTAGAACCGAGGGTTTGACGGGGGGCCACAAACTAGAAGGAATGGGCGGGGATGGCTGCAGGGTGTCGTTATTTTTTTGGGGCAATTTTGGGGGCCCGTCGCTGTTTGGTCTGCGACGCACGCTCGGAAGAGTCAGCAGTCGTCAGTGGTCACATGTTCTGGAAGGGCGAGTGTGGGCGAGTGGCGAGTCTCGCACTTCTGGAGTCTGGAGTCTGGACACGCCAGTTCAGTGCACGCGCGGTGCTGCATGGCACATGCTGCCCTCATGAAGCCATCGAGACGTAAGTTGATGCATCTATCATGCATCAGGCAAGCACTTGCTTTGTCAATTTATTGCCCGTCATACTCCCGTCCGTCTAGGATGGCGATGATAAGCCCCGTCATATTTGTGAGCTTGCTCCTTTGCTCTATCTGTGGGAGTATTGCCGAACTTAGTAGTAAGGAGCGGGTGTTTCAGGCTGACGAGAATGTCAGAAGCAGGAGAGTATTTCGTAAAAACCTGAAGGAAGCTCCTTCGTCTGGGTCTGCCTACCAGCTGCAATATGCGCTTGCAGGGGCTTCCGCAGTCGAGCTTGCCGTTTGAGACTTGCACCGTCACCTCGACCCTGCCAGGCTTGGCGGGGGGGCAAATGCAGCTGGAAGCGCCAGAGCCTCAGCTCAAAGTGCAGGAGCACCTGCATCTAGTGTACTGCACCGGAGGCTCGAGCGGCTGACTGCCATGCTGGCGAAAGATGTGCACGCCTCTGGCATCGACCACACTCTTGGTTCAATGAAGGGGCTGCACTCCTACCCTTTGGGCGGCAGTTTCTATCCTGTCCAGTATGCCCTTGCCAGAAAGTCACCACCTTGTGCCCGTACTCATACTCAATGCCACATCTGGAGAGCTCTCGTGGATCTTCCCCTGCTTCGCGTGAGACCTGATAGCTGGCCTGACTGCTGAGAGTGCTGACTGCTGAGAGTGCATAGAGAAGTACTGAACTGACCAGGTCAGGGAAAAAGTGGAATGCGTTTTGCGATGAGAGTTACTCTGGTTTTCCGGGGAGTGATTAGTCTATTGACATTTCTTGTGCTTGAGCAGGAGTTTAGAAGGAGTCGACTCTGGTAGCGAAAATAAGGCTTGAAGCGTTGCGGCAAAGCACCTGCCTAGACTTTCCATGAGGTCGTGAAGGACCCTCACTCAGCTTCAGCATACGATGATGTGGCAGGCCCTACTCCATCACCCTGCTGGTGGGGAAGCCTGCGAAGCCCTACCCTCTGCTCATCGACACGGGGAGCAGCTTGACGTGGCTCCTATGCTCCGACTCCGCGGTACATCTCCCCGCTGGCCCACTCTCCTGGGCGGGGCCCCGCCTTGCTTGCCCTTATCTCTGTGTAGCTATTAAGCGACGAGCGCATGCGAAGGAAGGTGCGATTCTCGGCTGGACCTTTCTGGAGCACTCCAGCTCCCTCCCATCCGGATCCCCCGTCGCCACCCTCCCCCTCGAAAGCTTCTGGAGTTTGTCTGCCCCAGCTCCAAGCGGAGGGGCTCTGCCAGGGGCGGGGCTGCTGGGGGCTCCTGCAGCTCTCTGCAGACTGGGGTTGCCCTGGTAGTTTGGCCGAGTATGCGTGGCGGCTGTCCTCCACGCCTGAGGCTGGGACCCGGGCGTGCGGGCCGGCGCAGGGTCCCGTTCGCACCGCCTGCTCACAGCCGCTCTCTTCTCCGCTCCTTCATTGAGTGCTCTGGCTCCAGCTCCAGCTCCAGCTCCCTTATGGGCTGGCGCATATGCGTCTCTGCATACGCTTGCACCTGGCAAGACCACACACACACGCACTCAGGCACCTCCATGCGTGCGTTCTGGGCCTCTCGTTCCTGTGCGCCCCTATTCTCATCCTCTACTGTAGTTGTCACCTGAGAGGATATGCCACTGACGTGGTTGTGGTCTCCCTTCGTGGTGCGGCGGAGTGCAGCTCTCCCATGATAATGACCAGGGGAGCAAGCCGTTCGACGACCGGGCGTCCAACTCCACGCTGGTCGACTGCGACGCCAAGAGAAGCCCCTCCTCGCTGTGCGGCGACGCGCAGAGGGCAACATACAGCTTCGTGGTACCGCCACTTCTCTCTCTCTCCTCTCTCTCCCTCTCCCTCTCTCACACTCTCCCTCTGTGTTTGGTGCCTTGCCCTCTTTGATCTGGAAGAGGGTAATGAGGGAGAAGACTGATCTAGTGTCTTAAGAATCGTCTTGCAGTGAGCCTCCCCCCCCTCCCCTCCCCCTCCCTTCTTTGCCCCTTGTTGGACGGGGGGAGGGCAGCAATTTTACCTCGGTCCTCTACCACAGAGACAAGTCCCAGCGCAATGAATGTGAAGCTGCCAAACAAGTGGCAAAGGGCGATTTAGGCAAAGCCGAGGCGATTTGGGCGCGGTCGGATGCCTAGTCCTTCTGCTTTGTGACGGCTGTTTGCCTGTTCACCACATGCAGAACCCAAGCATCCTCTCACCCTCCTCTTTCTTCTTATCCCTCTTCTGCACAAACCCAGTGCTCCGGCAAAGCAAGCTCTTGCAGCGAATGCTTGTCGGCCTGTGAATTGCCACCCCTCTCCTCCCCCCCCCCGCCCTTCCTGCTTCTTGGGCCCGGCCTTGGGTCCCGCCGCAGCCGAACTTCGTGGTTGGAAGCGACTCAGCACGGGCAGCCTGGCAGGAGAGACAACGCGGTATTCCTTGCAAAGCCGTCGGCTGACCCAGGGTGGGCAGACGCGGAATCGAAAGGAGGAGGAGGAGGAGAAGGAGGCGTGCCCGGCAGGGCAAGCACAAGCGCGCAGTCTCTTGCACGCCTCAGGCCCCTAAGTTTGCTCAGCGTGTGTGCACGTGCGCGCATGCGTGCATGTACGTGCGCGTGGCGGGGTGTGCGTGCGCATGCGCCTGGGAGAGCTGCAGGGGTGCTATTTCCCGGACTCGCGCGGGTGCCTGTACAGCCTGACCTACGCCGACCAGACCCTCACAAGGGGCCGCCTCATCCAGGACGACGTCTCCGTGCGCCTGGCCTCCGGGGCGCTTGCCACCGTCAGCGCGCAGTTCGGGTGCGCCTCCTCCCCTCCCCTCTCTCGTCCAGCCCCGTCCTGACCCCTCTCCGTTCCGACCCTTCCCCTCGCATCCCGTTTCCTTTGCCCCCCGTCCCGCCTCCACAGCAGCTCGAGCCGCGGCAAGTGTAGCGGGGGCCAGCCGCGCTTGCAGCAGGTGCACCGGTGCGCGTGCGTGCGCTCTCTCTCACTCTCTGAGTCTGCAGGCTTCTTCCCGTGCGGTTTCTGCGTGTCCAGGTGCTCTGTCTTCACGACCGACAACTTCAATTACTCCCTCAGCGGGCTCCTGGGGCTCGGCAGGAGCCAGATCGCGCTGCCCAGCCAGATGGCGGCGTCGCAGAAGAAGCTGCCCAACGTCTTCGCCCACTGCCTGGGAGGTCAGCGGCCATACTGCCCCTCATGCCTTCCTTTGACGTGAAGCCACTAAGGGAAAACTCTCCCTCCCTGTCTCCCCTCCTCTCAGGCTCCTCTCAGACCCCTATCAGGCTCGCCACTCGAGGCACCCACACTTGAGGCACCCATTTGGGCACCACTCCGGGCACCCGGGACACCCGGGGCACCCGGGACGAAGAGAATGCCGATGGGCCTTGGAGGGCGCGCTCGGCTTGTGCGGACATTCTGCCCGGCAGTGTGGAGCTCACGAGTGTCGGGGTGTCCTCGACGGCGGCGGGTGGCCTTCCAGGTGACAAGGGGGGCTACTTCTTCTTCGGGAAGGAGCTGGTCCCGAGGACCGGCGTCGCGTGGGCTCCCTTGCTCCCCAATTATGGAATGTGAGAGACGCAGCTCTTTCACCCCCCC
>WELA01010214.1:0-24263 GCA_009602735.1 Mesotaenium endlicherianum | reverse complement strand
GGGGGGGGGAGTACACAACCCAGCTGAAGTGCGCAGGAAGAAGTGAACCAAGGAAAGGCTGCTGCTGAATCATGCCCCCATGGTGTCCCAGCCCCACCGGCAGCGCCCTTGTCCCATCACTCTCTCCATACCCCCGGCTGTACCGCTTGACCAAGACAGCCTAGAGAGGCTTCACTGGAGACTGCCACGTGTCAACAGAGCTCAGAGCGCAGAGGCTGAAGTGGCTGGCATGCAGGCCAGCTGAGAACAGAGATAAGAGTGAGCAGGGAGCAGTTCAGGCGGGTAGGCGTCATCCCTTGGCACAGAAGACCAGACCCACGCGAGCAACGCGCGTGCTGGCAAGACACATGCACCTCCGTCTCCTGTTCCCCAGTCGATGGGTCACCGTGAGAAAGGTGTGGAAGGGCTAGCGACCTTGCTGCCGAGCTTCTTGAAGAAGGTGCTGGCGCTGAAGCTGTCCAGGTGGCACGCCCTGGGCCTCCAGGAGTACTTCCTGTACTTGACGTCGGGCCGGTGGTTTGCGTCGCAGTTGAAGATGGGGCGCACGAAGCGGCACGACTTCCCGCCGTACTTGGGCCTGTGCGCGTCCATGAACCACGACCCCTGCGTGTAGTCGCACAAGACTGCCGGCAGCCATGGCTGAGTCATCAGGGATCCGCCCGCCGCACGTCAACCACATGCCTCACAAGCACACACGCACGCACACGCTCCTGAAGGCACTCGTTCCCCCCCCGCAGATTCTTTTTGCGAGGCACCTTTTCCCGGAGAAAGATTACTAGTACATACAAACCTCATGTGCTCGTACATCAGTGGTAGCTGCGAGAGCTGCACGTATGCACCAGTCGGGGGCTGCAGCATGCATGTGGCTTCCGATTGCTGTGCTAGTCACTCGAATCTAGTCACTTGGACTCCTTTGAGCCCCTGCGGGGGAGGGTGTGCTTGCAACAAAGACTGGCAGATCCAGCTCACATGCGTTTCCTGCGTACTAGGATTGCCAGGTAAGGGACGAAGTGATGTGACATCAGACACGACGCTTTATTGAGAGTGAGGGTGTGATGGCTGGACAAACTTCACAGACCTCTCTGGGCAGCGAGAGCTTTTCAGTTTATTCTGTTGCGCTAGATGAGCGTGCTCAAACAGACGAGTTTCTTTCAGTACAGTCATTCCCATTGTTGGTCCATGAAGCCCTCCATTGAAGTCGCTCTGCAGATTCTTTTCACACTAAAGACACCAACGTGCTCCACCAGTACTACAAACGCATTTATATTTCGAAGATGTGATACTACACTATCACTGGGCGAATGTTCCTAAGCACTTTATGCACCGTCATCATACCCCAGACAAGAGAGGTTGTCATAACATGCACTTACACTTCTTCGGAGGCTGAGGCAGGCCCTCTATAACTTCTGCAAGCAAGAAAAGCGGGGATCGAAGTGAGAGGGGCCAAGTAATACGAAAGACGTCTTTACTCCCTCCTTAGATTGATGTGCCAAGGTGGGTAACATAAGTGCATACACTTTCGTGGCTCTGCAATTGGCTGGGGTTTTTGGCGGTAATGATGCAGACATGGATGTTGAAAGACTTAAAGACGGCATTTCGCCTTCGCATGGAGCTTATGCCAAAATGAATTTGTCCAACAAGACACCAGTGCTGATCCTTTTGTCACAAAGCGTGCATGTAACAAATTATATCCCCCTACTCATGAAGAGAAGGTCTCACGCGGTCAAGGTCAAAGAAATACTTCACCTCCTTCCTCAAGATGATTTCTTACCTACAAACAGCACCAAAAGGAGGCCCACGACAAGAAGTGTGGGGAAGGTAAATTTCCCCCGGCACCTCGACTGGGTAGCGGCTGCCATTGGACGGTCACAATGAGGCCCCCCTGAGCTTGAGAGAAAGCCATCATGCGCCATTGAATGGTAGTGATAAGCACTTGAGATCTTGATCCTTATCTCAATATGCCTCTACATGGGGTGCAAGTTGTGAGCTGCTGTTTCGAATTGACGAGGCACAAGGTTCTCAGCGATAAGAGGCCAAAGCCTTTCCAAGAACACTCGCTCGTACTGATCTTAAATTTGAAATTGAGCCGACCATTAGCCGACCGATCAGCGTCGACACCAGTCATCGGACAAAGCATCGGGCAGATTTGGTGTCCTCGGGTGTCCTTGGGTGTGCGTGGGAGTCGGGACTCGAGGGCACTCGAGAGCAGCTTAATTGGAGCCATCTGAAGCAATCTGGGGGCATTTGGAGGGACGTTGTTGACCATCTCGTGTTATGACGTCATGCAGAAACTGATGTACGGTACCACGCTGACTCTACTCCAATCTGGTGTATACTGGCACATGCAAGTCGTGATCTTACGGCGGCAAGCCATTTGGGCTGAAACTCCCGCTTATTTACGCCTCGAGAGATCGGCCAGTGTGGTTTCTAATCGGGTACGTATGATGCCAGGCATGGCACTCCGCTCACAGCAGATCCACCAACGATCACTTACATCTTAACGGCATTCGATTTTTGTCCAGAGTTCGTTTTTCGTTTTCAAGAGTGTCGTGCCGCCTTAACGTGTGCCCATGACCTGCACGTGTGTCAAGGTCGATGCCTTGGTCAATTGTTGACCGTTGAATTTGCACGTATGTAATCAAATCAAGTTGACTGTTTTCAAAGCACTCCATTGACCAAGCTTGGCATTTGACCAAGTTCTCCCAGCAGCTTCAATGTTCACACACAAGCTCCATTCCATGGCTCCATGGCTTCTCTTGTTAGATTTTTTTCATAGGCATTAATTGCAAAAAGTATAAGTGCTTTCAACTTATCTTACTCCCCTCCTTTTCAACTAGAGCCTCTCGTTTTATAATTGAAAGATATTTTTGTTTTCCAACTAGGCTTTTGCTAAGGAATTTTACACAATCAAGACATACCCACTTCCTGTCATCACTTCTTCATCGGCGATGCAGGAAATATGCCATCTAGCATTGCACTTAGGGCACATCAACGTAGCTTCATGATCATCCAATAATTTGCCCGCTTGCACAGGGCGTAGGCGACACCAATTTATTGGGCTAAACTTTCATGTCAATGTCGGGCAAGTGTGACGTTTCTGCTTTTCGAGAGGATCTTTCCTCGATATTCAAGGAATATTTAATTCAAGTGGGAGGAAAATTTGTACACTTGTGGAAATTGACAAATACTCAAAAGAGCGAAAGTGAAAACTAACGTAGAATGTGTGCTTGTGAGAGTTGCACTCACAATGACTCTGGAGGTATTTATACCTGCACAACATGAGGCACTGGAGTGCTTCGAGTCACCACCTAGGGCACTGGTTCATGTTCAACGAAAACGGTCGAAGGGACGTGTCCCATTCGGCCGAATGCTCGAAACGCGCAGTTGGCCGTTTGGAGACTTTTCGACGGTTTCCGAAAAACCGTTTCGCGCCAAACGGGCGTTTTCGCGTTCTCGCGACTTTCCGAAAAAAAGTCGCGATTGATCGCGGAGTCGCGTACAGATGCTTTCGTCATGAACCGGTAGTTTAAAAAGCTACTTTGGCCAATGGGTTAGGTGTGAACGTTTCAAACGAAAGTGTGCGGGTTCGAATCTTCGTATTACGACTAGTCGTAATCCGAAATCTGTGATTGTCCATTATTCGTAATAATGACAATCAAAATAACTTAATCAAACGATGATTAATTAAATTATCATCTCATAATTATTCAAAGTAACTTTATGAATAATTATGTCGTACTTTTGCGAAGTAGTCGAATTACGTTACGACGCTTTTTGCAATAGTATCTCAGTCGTTTCGCCAATCGATCGGGAATTAATCGGCACACGTGTGTGGCGAATAATTCAATGTGATGCAATCATTTACCAAATAACTTCTGATAAATAATATAACGTATTTTAGGTAATTGGGAAAACGTCCCAAATACGCCTAAAAGCTCAAATCGTTACACTCCTCCCCCCTTCAAAGAACTTAACGTCCTCGTTAAGCGTACGTCTTTTAAGTCGTAGATGTGTCGATACTAGCCTTGACTAGCGGAAAACACTGGTGAGCCATTGGACTATGCATCATCACAGTGACGGAAAAGAGCGATTACTTGGCCGCGTCTCTTTTGCGTTTGTTCCATGGCTTACGAAGAGCGCTTGGTAGCACACTTGCCTCGGCGCAGAGCTTTTGAGCATCAGCCCATCATAACCAATATTGTTGGACCAGGTCCTTACAATTAAGTAGGATTTCGTCCTGAGGTTCGTACGAGTTCCAACTGCAATCGTAATCTAGCCACTTTATCAAAAGCTCCACGCGTGGAGGTTTATGACGAGTGTAGCGGTGTCCTAAGACCTCCTCTACATCCCAGGCCTTATCATCATCGGCGAGTTCCAATTCCGGTGCTTATGGCTGATAGCGGCCATCGAGCCTAAACAGCTTCAGTAAACTGACATGGAACACAGGATGCGTTCGCCCCATGGATTTAGGCAAATCCAGTCGGTATGGCAACAGGTCCAACCTTTGCGATAACGATAAAAGGGCCTACCCAGCGAGGCAGGAGCTTGCGCTTTCCTGGGTGCTTGAGTTGGAGGTTTTTAGTTTGCAAAAATACTTTATTGCCAACTTGAAAACTTAACTCAGTCCTGTGCGTGTCAGCAAACTTTTTCTGCCGATCTCGAGCAGCGGCTAAAGCCAGCTTCGCGTTTTTGTGCACCTCTTGAAGAGAATGGACAGATAGGCGTGCACTTGGTACTCTTATGGTTGACAGCCCCGCCTCAGCGTAAACGACGCGCGTGAGAGGAGTGTGCGGATGTCGCCCATAGTTAAGGAAAGATGGAGTTTCCTTAACACTTTCCTGATAAGCATTATTAACTGCGAACTCTGCGACTGAAAGGAGGGTATCCCAGTCGTCTTGGCGAGGATTCACATAATGCCTAAGGAACTGTTGCAGAATGCGGTTCATTCGTTCTGTCTGACCATCGATCTGAGGATGGAAGCTAGTTGACATCTTAAGTTTCGTGTCGAAATGCGAACAAACTTCCTGCCAGAAGTGGCTCGTAAATCTACTGTCACGATCACTTATGATTTCTTTCGGCATGCCATGCAACTTGAACACGTGATCTACGAAGAGACGTGCGGTCTCGACGGCATCAAGTGCTGGGGTAGTGGCCACAAAGTGTACCATCTTAGTGAAACGATCCACGATCGTTAGCACCCCATTGTGTCCTCGATCGGTGGTAGGCAATTCAACGACAAAGTCGAGGCTTATGCTTTCCCAAGGAGCACATGCAAGTTCCAATGGTTGCAACTTCCCAGCGAGCAACGTATTACTCGGCTTATTCCTCTGACATGTTGCGCAGTTGATGATGTACTCGGCAACACCAACCTTAAGGGACGGCCAAATGTACCCTCGGCGCAAAGAGTGTGTGATTTTGGTAATTCCATGATGACCTGAGTAAGGAGAGTCATGCGCTTCTCGTAGTAGCACATGTCTTACTCGGCCTTCTGGGACAGCAATGCGCCCATTGTGCCACCAAAAACCGTCCTCAAACGAATAGTTTGAGTGTTCTTTCCTTTTATCCATACTGTCCATCGTTACGGCTACACCGTTCAAGCCAGTACCCTGGAGATCTAGGAAAAACGGATCTTTGAGATAGCCCTCGTGAAATAGTTGATGCAGGTCAAGTATTTCCGAGTTATGCATGCTATCCAAATCGGGTGTGCCCGCGTCACTAGGCTGGTTGCGGTCAGACGTCTGGGGGGGTACAGCAGAATCAAGGGTGGCCGCCCTCGAAACCTGACCATTTCGTTCTCGCAAGCTCGCAACAGTCCCCAACATCAAGTGGTGGTGAGGAATTCAACTTAGAGGATCAACAACATTGTTGCGGCCTGGGCGACACGCCCACTCAAAGTGGAATCGTTGCAAGAACTCAGACCATCTCGTCTGTCTCCTCGATAGCGTTGGCTGAATTTGAAAGAAAGTATTTGGGCAGTGGTCCGTAACCACTGTCAAACCTTTGCAGCCTTCCAAATAACATCGCCAAGACTTCAAAGCGTATATGACTGCCCAGAGCTCCTGCTCTGTCGTTGAGTAGTTTTGTTCGGCAGGTGTCAGCTTTCGACTCTCAAAAATGATAGGCTGGCCTGCCTGCAGCAGTACAGTCCCTATTCCAACACCAGACGCATCGGCGACGACCTCGTGAGGCAAGTCGGGATCGGCTAATGAAAGATGTGGCGCATTCGTGAGTGCATACTTAATGCGCTCAAACGCATGTTGCGTATTCTCATCCCAAATGAACGTCTTATCTTTCCTTGTCAGAGCAGTGAGTGGCGCGACCATCACTGAATAACCTTGCATAAACTTACTAAAGTAGTTAGCAAACCCGAGGAACGAACGTACAGTATGTATATCGGTTGGGACAGGCCAGTCAGCGACACACGCTATCTTGGCTGGGTCAGGGCGCACCCCTTTCGAACCTACTATATGTTCCAGGTACAACAGTTCATCCTTTAGGAAGGAACATTTCTTGAGCTTAGCGTACAGCTGCTGCTCACGAAGGATTTGCAACCCCAACTCGAGGTGCTTGTAATGCTCGTCCCTGTTCTTTGAGTAGACGAGGATATCGTCGAGGTAAACCTGGACGAATTTCCCCAAGTAAGGTCTAAACAAATTGTTCATGGTACTTTGGAATGTCGCTGGTGCATTGGTAAGTCCAAAACTTAGGACTTTGTATTGGAAATGCCCAATAGGCGTTCGAAACGCTGTTCTGGGGACATCCTCCTCTGGTGTGATTCGAATCTAATGATAGCCTTGGGCTAAATCAAGCAAGGAGAACACGCATGCCCCCTGCAGCGAATCAAACAAATTATCAATGCGAGGCAACGAATAGCGGTTCTTGACCGTTATGTTGTTCAGCGCACGATAATCAATGCACATTCTAAGCGTCCCATCTTTCTTTTGGACAAAGAGGATGGGGGCCCCGTGTAGTGATTTGAGTTATTATATATTAGTTTGCATATATTTTAATGTTTTTAAATATATTTGGAGTAGTATTGTGTGGAGTCAAGTGTGAATAGGTACTCTAGTAACTTGGTTCATGTCCTTTGAACCTTCCAAGACATTTTCGAAGTTAGAGGAAAGACCTAGAAGAACTCCATGTGGCAAAAGTCAAATGTGCCATTTTTAGGTCAAAAGGACATGTGTACATTATTCTAGAAAGAGGTGGCAAGTTTTGGGATGTGTTGGGTGCCAACACATCAACATACACTTTCCTAGAAATTACTTATGTAGCAAGTATATAAACAAGAGCTAGAACATAGAAAGACATTCCAGAATCACTCTTGTACTTGCCAAAATCCAGAAATATATTAACTTTCAAGAAGCCATCTCTCTTTCAAGAAGCTACCACTTGTGTTCAAAGATCCTTGTCTTGAATAGATAAAGTATTCTGTTTTACTAAGTACTTTATCTATCTGTTTCACTACAGTGGTATCGGAGCTAGGCACTTTGGTAGCACAAGAAGATGGCCGATCCTCAAGACCAACAGCAAGCTTTCGAAGGAAGCCCTTCCTCTCCAAGACACCCTCCTCCAGCGCCGATGGGAGAGCCCACTCAAGAAAACCTGCAACAACAAGAAGCACCACAAGGAGGAGCACACCCTCCTCCAGCGTCGATGGGAGAGCCTACTCAAGGAAATCTGCAACAACAAGAAGCACCACAAGGAGGAGCACCGTCAAATCCCGTGGCAGCCGCTATAGCAAAGTTGACCCCACCACAAGGAGTTCCCGCAAATGAGTGGGCAGCCTTCCTAATGACCGTCCACAACCAAGTGGGCTTGGCCACCTATGAAGCAACCGTGCAAGCGTCAAGAGAAGCTATGGCTGCCATGGTTGCCCCTATTGCGAGCAATGCTCAAAATCCAGCCCCGGCTCAAGCGCCTCCACAAGAGCCAACGAGAGCAAGGAAACTCATCAAGCCCGGCAAACCCGACACTTTCAACCCCGGGAAAGGTGCCAACCTGAATTTATGGCTCTACCAAGTGGAGACGTACCTCGCATTCCTTGAAGTACCCGAGGAGGACTACGTTCCCTTTGCCGTTACCTTACTTAGAGGAGCAGCAACATCATGGTGGCGTAACTATCAAGCGGCTATATATCAAGCTATGGCGCACCCCATGCTCGGCCAAGAGCCCCCACCATCATATGCAAGATGGGCAGATTTTCGTGAGGCCCTCAAGAAGCAATTCATGCCCATCAATGCGGAGAAGATTGCCCGAGGAAAGCTCCACCATCTCAAGCAAACGACGTCCGTTCAAGAGTATACATCCAGATTTCACGCCCTCACTCTTGAGATCCCCAACATGTCTCTCGAGGAGAAGATTGACCGCTACATCTTTGGCCTCAAACCCAAGGTGGCAAAGGAAGTGGAGTTACGCGACTTGACGGACTTCTCAAAGATCATTGAAGTGGCCCAAAAGGTGGATACCTTGGATTTCAAGCACTCCGTGCCTTCATCTTCACGGGTACCGACGACGCGGGTGTACGCAGCCCCTTCCACATCCGAATCTGGACCCACACCCATGGAAATCGGAGTTATTAAAAGGGACCCCGCGGCTGCCCGGAAGAGTGGAAGACCCTCCAATGACACTTATGATGCAAGAAACCAGCAAGGAGTGAAAGCAAGACTCTCCCCGGCTGAAAAAGAAGCTCTCATGACGGCTGGACTATGCTTTTATTGCAAGGAAAAGGGCCATCGTGCACTTTCATGCCCCAAAAAGTTGTCAAAAAACGGACAGCGCCGGTAGGCCAGGAGCCTACCACCCCAAGACCCACTTCACGAGAAGGCAACACGCCAAGTGAGGTGGAGACCCCCGTTGAAGACGACGTTCCAGCCCCAATGAGTTTGAGAGGTTACCTTGGAGGAGAGAAGGTCCACATCTTGGTGGATAGCGGAGCTCAAGGCAACTTCATTGCTGCAGATTTTGCCACCAAGCACGGTATTACTATGCGAACTCTTGACCACGACGAGGAGATTATGATGCCCGATGGATTCTCCTATACTACCCCTTCCAAGAAGACGTACCCCTTGGCACTCTCTATCAAGTCCTTCAAGGATAGAGTAGTGTTCTCCCCCATGCAATTGGGCAAGTACGACGTCATCCTAGGGACGCCTTGGTTGACCAAGCACAACCCCCAAGTTGATTGGAGGACCGGTACTATCAAGATCAAGAATGACATCACTTCAAGAATCTGTATTTTGCGCGCAATCCAGAATATCCAGACCCAAGACATCCAGAAGCCGGCACACGAGATACTATTGTCCGCCCTCCAACTCAAGAGACTTGTGAGGAAGGGACACGAGCTTCTTTTGGCCTTGATCACGCCAAAAGACATCAAGAAAGACATCGAGAGTCAAGAAGGCAGCCCCGTTCCCAAGGAGATACAAGAAGTCTTAGAGGACTACAAAGAAGTGTTCTCCCCGGAATTGCCCAAGGGCCTACCCCCCAAAAGATTCGTAGACCACAAGATAGAGTTGGAGCCCGGAAGCAAGCCCATCTCTCGGCCTACGTTCAAAATGTCATACACGGAGCTAGACGAAGTCAAGAAGCAAATCAAGGAGCTACTGGAGCATGGCTTCATTCGACCTAGCAAGTCGCCATTTGGAGCCCCGGTGCTATTTGTCAAGAAGAAAGATGGTACCTTGAGGATGTGTGTGGACTATCGCGCCCTCAACAAGATCACCATCAAGAATCGATACCCGCTGCCGCGCATGGATGAGCTCATGGACCGGCTGGTTGGAGCCAAGTACTTCACGAAGATTGACTTACGGAGCGGCTACCACCAGATTCGCATCGCAGAACCGGACATAGAGAAGACGGCATTCAGGACAAGATATGGACATTTTGAGTTCATGGTCCTGCCATTTGGACTCACCAACGCGCCAGCAACTTTCATGACTATGATGAACACCATATTTCAGCCCATGTTGGACAGATTTGTGGTGGTATTCATCGATGACATCCTTATCTACAGCAAGACCCTTGAAGAGCATGCGAGACACTTGAAAGAAGTCCTTGAAGTATTGAAGCAAAACAAGCTATTTGCGAAGGAGTCAAAGTGCGAGTTTGCCAAACAAGAAGTGGAGTTCCTAGGTCTCCACGTGACTGCTGATGGCATCAAGATGGACCCCAAGAAGACCACGGTGGTGGAGGAATGGCCAACCCCCACGACCAAGAAAGAACTCCAGTCATTCTTGGGATTTGCCAATTGGTACAGAAAATTCATCCAAGGCTTCTCGCACATAGCAGCCCCCCTGACAGATCTACTCAAGAAGGACAGGCTATATACATGGACCGAGAAAGAGGAAGAGGCATTTCAAGAGTTAAAGCGAAGATTGACCACATCCCCGGTGCTCACACTCCCAAGTCCAAACCCAGATTGGCCCTTCCACGTCATCACCGATGCATCTTCCTATGCAATAGGAGCAATCCTGCTTCAAGACCAAGGCAAGGGACTGCAGCCCATCGCCTACGAGTCAAGGAAGCTAAATCCAGCCGAGCAAAATTATACAACCACGGAGCGAGAGGCATTGGCGATTGTACATGCCTTGAAGGTTTGGCGCTGCTACGTTGAAGGACGCAAAGTACTGGTCACCACGGACCACGAGGCGTTAAAGCACCTCCAAACGCAGCCGTATCTCTCAAGGAGACAAGCAAGATGGAGCGGATACTTGCAACAATACAACATCACGATTCAGTACCAGCCCGGCAAGACAAACCCGGCTGACCCCCTCTCAAGACTGCAATTAAATGCAGTGATGGTATCCCTGAAGACAGATCTGGAAGCTCGATTTTCAGCCGCCTATGAAAGAGACCCTTACTACAAGAACGGAGAAGCAGCCTTGGACCCATGCAAGAAGCAAGAAGGCAATTATTGGGTGAGGCAAGATACGGGCCAGAGATGTGTTCCTAATGACTTAGACCTCCGGCTCTTGCTTCTACGAGAAGCACACGACAACCCTCTTGGAGGACACTTTGGAATCCTAAGGACCACGGGCGTTCTAGCTAGGACTTATTGTTGGCCAGGCATGTCTAAGCAAGTCAAGGAGTACTGCAGGAGCTGTGACACATGCCAAAGAATCAAGCCATCATCGCAAAAGGCGGGAGGACTCCTCCAACCACTACCAATCCCCGAAAGACAATGGACGGACATCTCAATGGACCTTATCGTGGACTTGCCCGTGACACCTCGAGGCCATAATGCAATACTCACGGTGGTGGACAGACTTACCAAGATGGCTCATTTTATTCCCACGACGACTAAGGCTACAGCACCACAACTTGCAAGACTCATCTTTGACAACATCTTCCGACTCCATGGACTACCATCAAGAATTGTGTCAGATAGAGATCCAAGATTCACAAGCCATTTCTGGAAAAATCTCTTCAAGAACTTGGGTACATCGCTGGATATGTCTACTGCCTACCACCCACAATCAGATGGGCAAACCGAGCGTATGAATCGTACCCTAAAGACCTCTCTAAAGGCCTACGTGTCTACCCTCGAGCAAGACTGGGACATGTACTTGACCCCCCTCGAGTTTGCCTACAACAACACTACGCAGGCCTCTACCCAAGAGTCCCCATTCTTCCTCAACTATGGCTTCCATCCGACCACGCCACTGAGCTTCACGGCTGGCCATGATGAAGTACCTGCAGCCACAGATTTTATGGAGACATTAGAAGCAGCCCTTACAGCAGCGAAGAAAGCTCTACAACACGCGCAAGATGCTCAAGCAAGAGTGGCGAACAGATCCAGAAGAGAAATTACGTACAGAGTGGGTGACAACGTGTTACTATCATCCAAGAACATTTCCCTGAACAACAGGCCTGCCGGCAGCAAGTTCTCTCCCAAGTATTTGGGACCCTTCAAGATTATCCAGCAAGTCAACCCCGTTGCTTTCAAGCTAGAACTTCCCCAGACTATGCACATCGACCCCGTATTCCACGCTTCCCTCTTCAAGCCATATGTGCAACCCGACAACAAGTTCCCAGGACGTGTGACAACCCCACCAGCCCCAACAATAGTGGATGATCATTTGGAGTACGAAGTGGAAGACATAGTGGCTATGAGAAATTTCAGGAGACAGCAGCAATACTTGATCAAGTGGAAAGGATATCCAGATTCGGAGAATAGTTGGGTGGCGGCGCACTACCTTGACAAAGTTCAGAGAAAGTTGAAGCGCTTCCATGCCGCCAACCCCCATCTTGGACCAGCCCCAAGTCTCTCTACTAGAAGCCCGAAGACTTCAGGGAGGCAGCCTGCCACCATCAAGAAGCAGCAGAAGACCCCTTGGAGGCAGCCTGCAAGAACAAGAAAGAGGAAAAATTGACATTAGACACTCTTCTCTTCTTGCAGTTTCTGGACAGAAAACTAAAACTGGTACTGGTGATAGGTCTCTGCATAATAAATTCTGAAAATTTACCTGGCTGTAGTCCATGAGTAGTTGGTCATTTAGAGTCCAAGTTTGCTCAATTTGAAGCACTGGTGAGAGAGATATGATGCGCTAAGTCGAAGGGGGTCAGGCTGCTGGCATTGTTAAGGCAGAATATGCCATCTGACATTGTGCCCTCCCCTGAACTTGGAATGCTTTGAAACTCAAGACTCTGGTACAACATCTTACAGCGCCCATTTTGAGACTTACTTTGCAGAATTTGGAGAAGTATAGAAGGACTTATGATTTTCAGAAGTTTCTGCACAGATTTGGAGGAGTGCCTACTCTCTCAGCTCTCAACGACACTTCAGAATTTAGAATGCTTTCAAATTTGGTGACCCGGTAGAGTTCTCCGACGCGGTCCGTCTGGCACTCGAATTTTCAGATTTGGAGCAGTTCTGTGGCCGCTATGAATTTTTGAATTCGTGGCAGATTCTGGGCCAACTTGTACAATTTTCTTTATCATTAAGGAGTAGGTTAGCCAATAAGGTCACACCACCTACGACCTTGCCTAGTCTACCTTACATGTGTAGCACCTGACTTGGCGCCTTTGACTAGTCCTCTTCACATGTGTGGCATCTGACTTGAAACTGTTGACTAGTTTGCTCCACATGTGTAAGACCTGCCTTGACGCGCCGAGACGTCGCTTTTTCTATCGGGAGGGTGATGTAGTGATTTGAGTTATTATATATTAGTTTGCATATATTTTAATGTTTTCAAATATATTTGGAGTAGTATTGTGTGGAGTCAAGTGTGAATAGGTACTCTAGTAACTTGGTTCATGTCCTTTGAACCTTCCAAGACATTTTCGAAGTTAGAGGAAAGACCTAGAAGAACTCCATGTGGCAAAAGTCAAATGTGCCATTTTTAGGTCAAAAGGACATGTGTACATTATTCTAGAAAGAGGTGGCAAGTTTTGGGATGTGTTGGGTGCCAAACACATCAACATACACTTTCCTAGAAATTACTTATGTAGCAAGTATATAAACAAGAGCTAGAACATAGAAAGAGATTTCAGAATCACTCTTGTACTTGCCAAAATCCAAAAATATATTAACTTTCAAGAAGCCATCTCTCTTTCAAGAAGCTACCACTTGTGTTCAAAGATCCTTGTCTTGAATAGATAAAGTATTGTGTTTTACTAAGTACTTTATCTATCTGTTTCACTACACCCCGAATGGAGAAGAGCTCGGCTCAATCCAACCTTTCTTCAGCAAGTCGCTAATTTGATCTTTCATCTTGGTCATTTCCAACGGGCTTAGGCGATAAATCGGTCGCCAAGTCGGTTGAGAATCGGGAACGAGAGGGATGGTATGTCCAATACCCCTATCTGGCGGAAGCCCGGCTAGTATTTCAGTTGAAAACACTGACTTGTACTTTTGCAAAAGAGCAAAGAGGTCGACTGTGAGTGTTTCTTCATGACCACTAATGTCCAACATCGGTTCTTGCGTAAAGAGCGTAATTGAAGTTGCTGGGGAATCGGGTCTCAGTAATCCAAAGAAAACATTTTGACCGTGCTTTGCCAAACGTCGCGCTTGCTTTATGGACAATAGAAGAGTCTTCGAAGGACTTTCCAAGGCCATATCGGGCTTAAGGGACTGAAGAGAAATCTTCCTGGTCCCCTTGCGTACAATGTATGTCTTTTGACTGAAGTCAAGCAATGCACTTGTTTGCGTAAGCCAATCATTACCCAAAACTGCGTCGATTCCATACGGCAATTCAGTTACGTAGAATTGTACACGCCCATGGAAGGACTGCACGCTGAGCGACAATTTAAGCATTCCAGTAATGCAAGCTAACGAGCTATCGCCAAGGCGAAGAGTCTCGTCCTTGAGTATTGGAAACGACTTCATCCCTTGTGCAAAACGTGCACTAATGAAGCTTACTAACGCGCCTGAATCAATGACTGTAAAGCATGATTTACCTCAAACTTTCGTTTCAAATGTCATACTTAATCCCAAAGAAGCATTATGCATCACCAGCAACGTCCTCGCCTTGAGAGGAATGTGGGAAACATGGAGGTCCTTTACCAAAATCCCATTTTGCATTGCTGTCCTTGCGCGAAACCGAGTAATCGGGTCAAAGTACGCGCGAATATGTGTGAATGCAGCAATATATATTGGTGCAAGACACTTGTGCATTTTCCGTAAGCGAGATAAGTGTTCGTAACACTTGGCAAGGTTAGGATCATGCGGCTGAAAGTGCAAGAACATGGTATCATGGATGCACTCGAGTTCCAAGAACTCAGCAAAGCTCAACACTGGCATACAAATATATTCGTTTCGAAGTATATTTATATCGGGTATGCTTGAGTGAACAAGGATTCTTGGGGCTTGCGCGCAAACTCCTACAATTTCCTGCTCACTGAGTCGTGTCGTCAAAAGCTAGACAATAGCTATTTATCACAAATAAGGGCAGCAAATATAATCGACGCTAGCATTTATGCAGTGGCCGCAATAATGGTCGCTTGATCGATCACGGTACAAATCCCTGTTAAAGAGATGCTCGAAAAGACTAACACGGTGGTTAGACCACATGTAATCAACATACCCACGATATGTTGTGTATCCACGAACGGTGTAGTGAAACAGATAGATAAAGTACTTAGTAAAACAGAATACTTTATCTATTCAAGACAAGGATCTTTGAACACAAGTGGTAGCTTCTTGAAAGAGAGATGGCTTCTTGAAAGTTAATATATTTCTGGATTTTGGCAAGTACAAGAGTGATTCTCCAATGTCTTTCTATGTTCTAGCTCTTGTTTATATACTTGCTACATAAGTAATTTCTAGGAAGGTGTATGTTGATGTGTTGGCACCCAACACATCCCAAAACTTGCCACCTCTTTCTAGAATAATGTACACATGTCCTTTTGACCTAAAAATGGCACATTTGACTTTTGCCACATGGAGTTCTTCTAGGTCTTTCCTCTAACTTCGAAAATGCCTTGGAAGGTTCAAAGGACATGAACCAAGTTACTAGAGTACCTATTCACACTTGACTCCACACAATACTACTCCAAATATATTTGAAAACATTAAAATATATGCAAACTAATATATAATAACTCAAATCACTACATCACCCCCCCGATAGAAAAAGCGACGTCTCGGCGCGTCAAGTCAGGTCTTACACATGTGGAGCAAACTAGTCAACAGTTTCAAGTCAGATGCCACACATGTGAAGAGGACTAGTCAAAGGCGCCAAGTCAGGTGCTACACATGTAAGGTAGACTAGGCAAGGTCGTAGGTGGTGTGACCTTATTGGCTAGCCTACTCCTTAATGATAAAGAAAATTGTACAAGTTGGCCCAGAATCTGCCACGAACTCAAAAATTCATAGCGGCCACAGAACTGCTCCAAATCTGAAAATTCGAGTGCCAGACGGACCGCGTCGGAGAACTCTACCGGGTCACCAAATTTGAGAGCATTCTCATTTCTGGAGTGTCGTTGAGAGCTGAGAGAGTAGGCACTCCTCCAAATCTGTGCAGAAACTTCTGAAAATCATAAGTCCTTCTATACTTCTCCAAATTCTGCAAACTAAGTCTCAAACTGGGCGCTGTAAGATGTTCTACCAGAGTCTTGAGTTTCAGAGCATTCCAAGTTCAGGGGAAGGCACAATGTCAGAAGGCATATTCTGTCCTAACAATGCCAGCAGCCTGACCCCCTTCTACTTAGAGCATCATATCTCTCTCACCAGTGCTCCAAATTGAGCAAACTTGGACTCTAAATGACCGGCTACTCATGGACTACAGCCAGGTAAATTTTCAGAATTTATTATGCAGAGACCTATTACCAGTAGCAGTTTTAGTTTTCTGTCCAGAAACTGCGAGAAGAGAAGAGTGTCTAATGTCAATTTTTCCTCTTTCTTGTTCTTGCAGGCTGCCTCCAAGGGGTCTTCTGCTGCTTCTTGATGGTGGCAGGCTGCCTCCCTGAAGTCTTCGGGCTTCTAGTAGAGAGACTTGGGGCTGGTCCAAGATGGGGGTTGGCGGCATGGAAGCGCTTCAACTTTCTCTGAACTTTGTCAAGGTAGTGCGCCGCCACCCAACTATTCTCCGAATCTGGATATCCTTTCCACTTGATCAAGTATTGCTGCTGTCTCCTGAAATTTCTCATAGCCACTATGTCTTCCACTTCGTACTCCAAATGATCATCCACTATTGTTGGGGCTGGTGGGGTTGTCACACGTCCTGGGAACTTGTTGTCGGGTTGCACATATGGCTTGAAGAGGGAAGCGTGGAATACGGGGTCGATGTGCATAGTCTGGGGAAGTTCTAGCTTGAAAGCAACGGGGTTGACTTGCTGGATAATCTTGAAGGGTCCCAAATACTTGGGAGAGAACTTGCTGCCGGCAGGCCTGTTGTTCAGGGAAATGTTCTTGGATGATAGTAACACGTTGTCACCCACTCTGTACGTAATTTCTCTTCTGGATCTGTTCGCCACTCTTGCTTGAGCATCTTGCGCGTGTTGTAGAGCTTTCTTCGCTGCTGTAAGGGCTGCTTCTAATGTCTCCATAAAATCTGTGGCTGCAGGTACTTCATCATGGCCAGCCGTGAAGCTCAGTGGCGTGGTCGGATGGAAGCCATAGTTGAGGAAGAATGGGGACTCTTGGGTAGAGGCCTGCGTAGTGTTGTTGTAGGCAAACTCGAGGGGGGTCAAGTACATGTCCCAGTCTTGCTCGAGGGTAGACACGTAGGCCTTTAGAGAGGTCTTTAGGGTACGATTCATACGCTCGGTTTGCCCATCTGATTGTGGGTGGTAGGCAGTAGACATATCCAGCGATGTACCCAAGTTCTTGAAGAGATTTTTCCAGAAATGGCTTGTGAATCTTGGATCTCTATCTGACACAATTCTTGATGGTAGTCCATGGAGTCGGAAGATGTTGTCAAAGATGAGTCTTGCAAGTTGTGGTGCTGTAGCCTTAGTCGTCGTGGGAATAAAATGAGCCATCTTGGTAAGTCTGTCCACCACCGTGAGTATTGCATTATGGCCTCGAGGTGTCACGGGCAAGTCCACGATAAGGTCCATTGAGATGTCCGTCCATTGTCTTTCGGGGATTGGTAGTGGTTGGAGGAGTCCTCCCGCCTTTTGCGATGATGGCTTGATTCTTTGGCATGTGTCACAGCTCCTGCAGTACTCCTTGACTTGCTTAGACATGCCTGGCCAACAATAAGTCCTAGCTAGAACGCCCGTGGTCCTTAGGATTCCAAAGTGTCCTCCAAGAGGGTTGTCGTGTGCTTCTCGTAGAAGCAAGAGCCGGAGGTCTAAGTCATTAGGAACACATCTCTGGCCCGTATCTTGCCTCACCCAATAATTGCCTTCTTGCTTCTTGCATGGGTCCAAGGCTGCTTCTCCGTTCTTGTAGTAAGGGTCTCTTTCATAGGCGGCTGAAAATCGAGCTTCCAGATCTGTCTTCAGGGATACCATCACTGCATTTAATTGCAGTCTTGAGAGGGGGTCAGCCGGGTTTGTCTTGCCGGGCTGGTACTGAATCGTGATGTTGTATTGTTGCAAGTATCCGCTCCATCTTGCTTGTCTCCTTGAGAGATACGGCTGCGTTTGGAGGTGCTTTAACGCCTCGTGGTCCGTGGTGACCAGTACTTTGCGTCCTTCAACGTAGCAGCGCCAAACCTTCAAGGCATGTACAATCGCCAATGCCTCTCGCTCCGTGGTTGTATAATTTTGCTCGGCTGGATTTAGCTTCCTTGACTCGTAGGCGATGGGCTGCAGTCCCTTGCCTTGGTCTTGAAGCAGGATTGCTCCTATTGCATAGGAAGATGCATCGGTGATGACGTGGAAGGGCCAATCTGGGTTTGGACTTGGGAGTGTGAGCACCGGGGATGTGGTCAATCTTCGCTTTAACTCTTGAAATGCCTCTTCCTCTTTCTCGGTCCATGTATATAGCCTGTCCTTCTTGAGTAGATCTGTCAGGGGGGCTGCTATGTGCGAGAAGCCTTGGATGAATTTTCTGTACCAATTGGCAAATCCCAAGAATGACTGGAGTTCTTTCTTGGTCGTGGGGGTTGGCCATTCCTCCACCACCGTGGTCTTCTTGGGGTCTATCTTGATGCCATCAGCAGTCACGTGGAGACCTAGGAACTCCACTTCTTGTTTGGCAAACTCGCATTTTGACTCCTTCGCAAACAGCTTGTTTTGCTTCAATACTTCAAGGACTTCTTTCAAGTGTCTCGCATGCTCTTCAAGGGTCTTGCTGTAGATAAGGATGTCATCGATGAATACCACCACAAATCTGTCCAACATGGGCTGAAATATGGTGTTCATCATAGTCATGAAAGTTGCTGGCGCGTTGGTGAGTCCAAATGGCAGGACCATGAACTCAAAATGTCCATATCTTGTCCTGAATGCCGTCTTCTCTATGTCCGGTTCTGCGATGCGAATCTGGTGGTAGCCGCTCCGTAAGTCAATCTTCGTGAAGTACTTGGCTCCAACCAGCCGGTCCATGAGCTCATCCATGCGCGGCAGCGGGTATCGATTCTTGATGGTGATCTTGTTGAGGGCGCGATAGTCCACACACATCCTCAAGGTACCATCTTTCTTCTTGACAAATAGCACCGGGGCTCCAAATGGCGACTTGCTAGGTCGAATGAAGCCATGCTCCAGTAGCTCCTTGATTTGCTTCTTGACTTCGTCTAGCTCCGTGTATGACATTTTGAACGTAGGCCGAGAGATGGGCTTGCTTCCGGGCTCCAACTCTATCTTGTGGTCTACGAATCTTTTGGGGGGTAGGCCCTTGGGCAATTCCGGGGAGAACACTTCTTTGTAGTCCTCAAAGACTTCTTGTATCTCCTTGGGAACGGGGCTGCCTTCTTGACTCTCGATGTCTTTCTTGATGTCTTTTGGCGTGATCAAGGCCAAAAGAAGCTCGTGTCCCTTCCTCACAAGTCTCTTGAGTTGGAGGGCGGACAATAGTATCTCGTGTGCCGGCTTCTGGATGTCTTGGGTCTGGATATTCTGGATTGCGCGCAAAATACAGATTCTTGAAGTGATGTCATTCTTGATCTTGATAGTACCGGTCCTCCAATCAACTTGGGGGTTGTGCTTGGTCAACCAAGGCGTCCCTAGGATGACGTCGTACTTGCCCAATTGCATGGGGGAGAACACTACTCTATCCTTGAAGGACTTGATAGAGAGTGCCAAGGGGTACGTCTTCTTGGAAGGGGTAGTATAGGAGAATCCATCGGGCATCATAATCTCCTCGTCGTGGTCAAGAGTTCGCATAGTAATACCGTGCTTGGTGGCAAAATCTGCAGCAATGAAGTTGCCTTGAGCTCCGCTATCCACCAAGATGTGGACCTTCTCTCCTCCAAGGTAACCTCTCAAACTCATTGGGGCTGGAACGTCGTCTTCAACGGGGGTCTCCACCTCACTTGGCGTGTTGCCTTCTCGTGAAGTGGGTCTTGGGGTGGTAGGCTCCTGGCCTACCGGCGCTGTCCGTTTTTTGACAACTTTTTGGGGCATGAAAGTGCACGATGGCCCTTTTCCTTGCAATAGAAGCATAGTCCAGCCGTCATGAGAGCTTCTTTTTCAGCCGGGGAGAGTCTTGCTTTCACTCCTTGCTGGTTTCTTGCATCATAAGTGTCATTGGAGGGTCTTCCACTCTTCCGGGCAGCCGCGGGGTCCCTTTTAATAACTCCGATTTCCATGGGTGTGGGTCCAGATTCGGATGTGGAAGGGGCTGCGTACACCCGCGTCGTCGGTACCCGTGAAGATGAAGGCACGGAGTGCTTGAAATCCAAGGTATCCACCTTTTGGGCCACTTCAATGATCTTTGAGAAGTCCGTCAAGTCGCGTAACTCCACTTCCTTTGCCACCTTGGGTTTGAGGCCAAAGATGTAACGGTCAATCTTCTCCTCGAGAGACATGTTGGGGATCTCAAGAGTGAGGGCGTGAAATCTGGATGTATACTCTTGAACGGACGTCGTTTGCTTGAGATGGTGGAGCTTTCCTCGGGCAATCTTCTCCGCATTGATGGGCATGAATTGCTTCTTGAGGGCCTCACGAAAATCTGCCCATCTTGCATATGATGGTGGGGGCTCTTGGCCGAGCATGGGGTGCGCCATAGCTTGATATATAGCCGCTTGATAGTTACGCCACCATGATGTTGCTGCTCCTCTAAGTAAGGTAACGGCAAAGGGAACGTAGTCCTCCTCGGGTACTTCAAGGAACGCGAGGTACGTCTCCACTTGGTAGAGCCATAAATTCAGGTTGGCACCTTTCCCGGGGTTGAAAGTGTCGGGTTTGCCGGGCTTGATGAGTTTCCTTGCTCTCGTTGGCTCTTGTGGAGGCGCTTGAGCCGGGGCTGGATTTTGAGCATTGCTCGCAATAGGGGCAACCATGGCAGCCATAGCTTCTCTTGACGCTTGCACGGTTGCTTCATAGGTGGCCAAGCCCACTTGGTTGTGGACGGTCATTAGGAAGGCTGCCCACTCATTTGCGGGAACTCCTTGTGGTGGGGTCAACTTTGCTATAGCGGCTGCCACGGGATTTGACGGTGCTCCTCCTTGTGGTGCTTCTTGTTGTTGCAGATTTCCTTGAGTAGGCTCTCCCATCGACGCTGGAGGAGGGTGTGCTCCTCCTTGTGGTGCTTCTTGTTGTTGCAGATTTTCTTGAGTGGGCTCTCCCATCGGCGCTGGAGGAGGGTGTCTTGGAGAGGAAGGGCTTCCTTCGAAAGCTTGCTGTTGGTCTTGAGGATCGGCCATCTTCTTGTGCTACCAAAGTGCCTAGCTCCGATACCACTGTAGTGAAACAGATAGATAAAGTACTTAGTAAAACAGAATACTTTATCTATTCAAGACAAGGATCTTTGAACACAAGTGGTAGCTTCTTGAAAGAGAGATGGCTTCTTGAAAGTTAATATATTTCTGGATTTTGGCAAGTACAAGAGTGATTCTGGAATGTCTTTCTATGTTCTAGCTCTTGTTTATATACTTGCTACATAAGTAATTTCTAGGAAGGTGTATGTTGATGTGTTGGCACCCAACACATCCCAAAACTTGCCACCTCTTTCTAGAATAATGTACACATGTCCTTTTGACCTAAAAATGGCACATCTGACTTTTGCCACATGGAGTTCTTCTAGGTCTTTCCTCTAACTTCGAAAATGCCTTGGAAGGTTCAAAGGACATGAACCAAGTTACTAGAGTACCTATTCACACTTGACTCCACACAATACTACTCCAAATATATTTGAAAACATTAAAATATATGCGAACTAATATATAATAACTCAAATCACTACAAACGGGCATGGGCGGACGGACAAAACCCGAACGATGGCGGAAACGAGGACTATACACATTTTGATAGTCCTCTAGGGTGGGTTGGTCGCGCAATTCCATCCAATGCCCATAATCGTTCCACATGTGGTAGTAGTGCTCATATTCAAAAAACGGCAAGGAATCAATGACATCCGGCCGTTCACGAGGCGCACGAGGCGACGGTGTCCAGCCACGTGGAGAGCGAGAGCGGGAAGGTTCGGGTTGGTGGTTCCGAGGCTCGGCGGCGGTGGGAGGTGTGGGTGACGAGCGTTCCGGCGAAAGTATCTTGTACGACCAAAGATCGACGGGCAACAAGCGCTGCGAGCCGGGCGGAGCCATAGGCGAATAAGTCGGCGACGGCCGAGTCGGCGCCGAGGCAACACGCGGCGAGACGCGAGGCCGGCGGGGTGAGTCGTCGTCGATGTAGATGATTTCGATCCGACGATCGCGAGCCATGGCGAATTGGAAACGAATCGGGGGCGAATCTATACAGATTCAAGAAATTGGTTAGATTTGACGACAGAATCCGGAAAATGCGACAGATTTTTTGACCAAAAAAAGAAAAAAAAATCCTTGGAGAAACCGAGATCGGCTCCGATACCAATGTGATGTTTCTGCTTTTCGAGAGGATCTTTCCTCGGTATTCAAGGAATATTTAATTCAAGTGGGAGGAAAATCTGTATACTTGTGGAAATTGACGAATACTCAAAAGAGCGAAAGTGAAAACTAACGTAGAATGTGTGCTTGTGAGAGTTGCACTCACAATGACTCTGCAGGTATTTATACCTGCACAACATGAGGCACTGGAGTGCTTCGAGTCACCACCTAGGGCACTGGTTCATGTTCAACGAAAACGGTCGAAGGGACGTGTCCCATTCGGCCGAATGCTCGAAACGCGCAGTTGGCCGTTTGGAGACTTTTCGACGGTTTCCGAAAAACCGTTTCGCGCCAAACGGGCGTTTTCGCGATCTCGCGACTTTCCGAAAAAGTCGCGATTGATCGCGGAGTCGCGTACAGATGCTTTCGTCATGAACCGGTAGTTTAAAAAGCTACTTTGGCCAATCGGTTAGGTGTGAACATTTCAAACGAAAGTCGCGGGTTCGAATCCGCTCAGATGCAAAGCGACTTTGCATATTTCGTTTGACTTTACGACTGTTTGTTCGTATTAATGATACGACAGTTTCTTCGTATTACGACTAGTCGTAATCCGAAATCTGTGATTGTCCATTATTTGTAATAATGACAATCAAAATAACTTAATCAAACAATGTTTAATTAAATTATCATCTCATAATTATTCAAAGTAACTTTATGAATAATTATGTCGTACTTTTGCGAAGTAGTCGAGTTACGTTACGACGCTTTTTGCGATAGTATCTCGGTCGTTTCGCCAATCGACCGGGAATTAATCGGCACACGTGTGTGGCGAATATTTCAATGTGATGCAATCATTTATCAAATAACTTATGATAAATAGTATAACGTATTTTAGGTAATTGGGAAAACGTCCCAAATACGCCTAAAAAGCTCAAATCGTTACAAGTGCACCACAATGTCTAGAGCACTTATGGTCTTCAACCTCCCATCAGTCTGCCTCCTCTCAACTTCATTCACCTCAAGACCACCAGCTGTGGACAGAAAGTGCACTAGCATCTTGTCTTGCCAGACCATAGCTATCTGCCCCGGGTAATCACACACAAGAGCCATATAATCTTTTTGGGTTGGTTTTTTCTGACCTCTTAGAATGGGCAATACCAAGGCACTTCCTTTACCATCTGGGGTCTTAGGCATGTCTTTTCTATTTGGCATAACTGTGCCAGTTGCTACATGACCTCTCTCAGCTAGGACTTTCAAGAGTGTCGGCGATGTGAAGCCTCTGTCCAGGACAAAAGAGTAAGTCTGTTTGTCTGGCAGACCCTCTACCAAATCTAAAACAGTATCAACCTGTGACCTGCCAGGCTCTTTATCAAACACTATGAAGTCATAGCAGTAGTAACTTGTACTATCACAGACCACAAACAACTCTATACCGAACTTATGTGGCTTCTTTGGCATGTACACTCTCACAGGGCAACTTCTATTTCTAAGGGGGATCAACCTCTCGTCTATTGTTATGTCATGCCCAGGATTGTAGTGGGCTTTAAACTTGTGCCTCAACCTATCTATGATAGGCAGACACTGCCACAGCCTGTAGGTCCCAGAGTGTAATGAATCAGTATATTAGTGGATATAATATTTATTTAAATATAATAGTTAATTAAGTTCAGCCTGCTGAACTTTAGTTAATAGTCAGTCTGCTGGACTTACATAATTATCAGTTTAATGACTCAGCCAGAAGCAGCAAGCTGAAGTCCATATAAGTCAGCTTGCTGACCCATTCTTTGACAGCCAGCTGACTTCCGTACTCGGTAGCAGCGAACTGCCTTGATATGTTTCTAAGTACGATATGCTAGATGAATGGCCAGATGACATCCCTATGGTGGATGGCTATTCGGGATGATGGGAGATGGC
>WELA01010210.1:28913-87451 GCA_009602735.1 Mesotaenium endlicherianum | reverse complement strand
GTTCAAAGATCCTTGTCTTGAATAGATAAAGTATTCTGTTTTACTAAGTACTTTATCTATCTGTTTCACTACATCTAGCATACCACACTTAGATGCATATCAAGGCAATTCACTGCTACCGAGTACGGAAGTCAGCTGGCTGTCAAAGAATGTGTCAGCAAGCTGACTTAAGTTGACTTCAGCCCGCTGCTTCCGGCTGAATCATTAAACTGATAATTATGTAAAGTCCAGCAGACTGAATGTTTAACTAAAGTTCAGCAGGCTGAACATAGTTAACTATTATATTTAAATGAATATTATATCTGCTAATATACTGATTCATTACACATATGCCGTCCTTCTTCTGCATACTCGCGTTGACCTCCGCTGCTCCACCATCAGCAAACTGTGGGTCCTCCTCATAACCTCTTTGAAGCTTCTCCTTGAAGTCCATATTCTCCTTGATGACTGAGACAGCTGCAAGGTCACACCTCTTGGATAAAGCGTCTGCAGGGTTGATCTTCCCAGGTAAGTACTCAATCTTGTGGTCAAACTGTTGCAAAAACTCCATCTACCTTGCCTGTCTTGGTGTCAACGTTGGCTGCGTCATAAACTTCTCCAAGCTCTTGTGGTCGGTCTTGATGAACACCTTCCGGCCGTCCACATAACATCGCCAAATCCTCAAAGCCTGGACAATAGCCAACATCTCTCGCTCGTGGGCTGCATAATTCTGCTCAACAGGACTCAACTTCCTGCTCTCGTATGTCATAGGCTGCAATCCTTTACCCTGGTCTTGGAGAAGAATGGCTCCCACCGCAAAGTTTGATGCGTCCGTGATGATGGTGAAAGGAAGCTCTGGACTGGCAATCGCCAACACAGGTGCCTGTGGTAACAGCTCCTCAATCTTCTCAAAGGTTTGCTGCTCCTTGTCACCCAATAGCCACTTCTTCTGCTTATTCAACATGTCCGTGAGCGGTGCACATACCTTGGCAAATCCTTCAATGAAACGTTGATAATAATTTGCCATGCCGAGGAAACTCCTGAGTTAATGAATATCAGCAGGTACCGGCCAATCTCTGACTGCTTGCACCTTCTTCTGCTCCACCTTGACTCCTTCAGCTCCCACTATGTGCCCAAGGAACTCGACCTCCTTGAGAGAGAAGTCGCACTTGCTCATCTTCCCATACAGCTTCTGATCTCTCAAGACCTCCAACACCTTCCTCAGATGCTCCACATGCTCTTCCAAGGTCTTCAAATAGATCAGGATGTTGTCCAAAAATACCACCACAAACTGGTCCAAGTAGGGTCTGAAGATACTATTCAAGAGTCCCATGAATGTAGCAGGTGCATTAGTCAATCCAAAAGGCATGACTGTGAACTCGAACAAACCATAGCGAGTTCTGAAAGCAGTCTTCTGAACGTCTCCTTCCGCAATCCGTACCTGGTGATAGCCACTCCTCAAATCGATCTTCGAGAAATACTTCGTCCCGACAAGCCTGTCAATCAACTCGTCCACTCGTGGAAGTGGGTACCTGTTCTTGATGGTGACCTTGTTGAGTGCCCGGTAGTCGACACACATCCTCATAGTCCCATCCTTCTTCTTCACAAATAAGACTGGCGCTGCAAATGGAGACTCGCTGGGTCGGATGAATCCCTTCTCCAACAACTCTGTCAGTTGCTTCTTTAACTCATCCAACTCCGCAAACGATTGTCGATAGGCGGGTCTCACTGGTGGCTTGCTCCCTGGTTCCAACTCGATCTTGTGCTCCATAGCTCTCTGTGGAGGTAATCCTGCAGGTAGCTCCTCAGGAAAAACGCACTTGAACTCCTCCAACAGCGCCTTAATTTGGGCAGGCATCTCAGCAGGCTTCTTCTCTTGAGCAGTTGGGCTCTGCTCCTTCTGAGCAAGGGGATCAGACACCACTACTTGCTCCTCCGGCGATGTACATTCGCCCAGGCTGTTAGGATTCACGCTTGCTCCATCTGATGACCTGGCCAGGGCCACCGAAACAAGGTACATCTCCTTCACCTGATTCGCCCTGCATAGCTTCTTAACTTGCAGGCTCGACAGAAGACAGTTACTTGTGGTCGTATCTACCTCCACCTGTTTCGCTGTCTCCATTCGACCATCACGCCCTTGGACTTTCACTTGTCCTGTGCTCCAGTGCACTTGAGGGTTGGCTTTCCTCAGCCATGGTCGGCCCAATATCACCTCATGGTGACCCAACTCTGCCTGCTCCATAACTTCCTTACTCCGGTGCCCCGCTACTTCCACGTGAATAGCTTCCGTAGGTGCACCACACTTGAGTCTCTGCCCATTCGCCAAAATTGCCTCCTTAGGCTCATAATGCTTCTGCACAGGGATTCGCCACTCTTTCACCAGCTTCTTGTGCACAAAGTTTGCACTTGCGCCACTGTCGACCATACACTTCGCCTTGTTGCCGTCGACCACTCCTTCCACGATGATAGGCTTGTCAACGTCTCGTCCTTTGCTTCTCGGCAGGCTCCTGGGGATAACCTCCTTGTGAGTTCTCGTCTTCACGCCAGTAGACACCCCAGAACGACTTACTGGCGTCCTCCTTTTTCCTGCTGTTGAGGTTGCTTCGCCTTCACATGACAGTCTCGAGCCAGATGTCCAAGCTTGCCGCAACTATAGCACGGTCCTCTCGGCTTGAAATTCTGCTGCCTGCGCTGGTACTGCACAAGTCCCAACTCCATGGGTACTGGACCTTGAACACTCGTGCTTGGCGCTTGAGATCCAAAGTGTCGATATCCTCCAAAGTTGTGGCTGCCCCACTGCCTCTGACTATACTCCACAGCGTCGACCCTTGTTGCCAATGCCATCATTTCTCCAAGACTGGTAGGGTCCTTGAGCGCCACTTCCTTGGCCACAGTTGGCTTGAGTCCCCTCTTGAACTTGTCCATCATCTCCGACTCGTGCATGGATGGACATTGAAGCACCAGCTCGTTGAAGCGCGATACATACTCTTGAACGCTTCCTCGTTGACGAAGGCGCACCAATAGATCTCGAGCGGTAGCCTCGGGTGCAATAGGTTGAAATTGCCTCTTCAAGCCTTCAAATAGCTGATCAACAGTAGCAGGAACTCCAGACAGCTGCTCTTCTCGTTCATACCAAGCTCCAGCACTCTTCTGCAGCAAAGTTATGACAAAGGCGACTTGCCTGTCGGGCGTGAGCGCAGAATACTCCATAAACTTCTTCACTCCAAAAATCCATTGATGAACAGGCGGCGATCCACGCTCTCCAGTATAAACTTCAGGCTTAGGCGCACGCACTCCTGATGCGGGTGGAATAACTGGTTGCACCACTGGGTTAACATGAATCGGTGGTACAACAGGTGCAGGTGCCGAACTCGTCGAAGCGGCGTTCCCCATAACAACTCGCACCATTCTCTCCACCTCCGCGCGCATATTTTGTTGAAACTGGGTGTAGACTTCTCCTCCAATTGCATTTGCCATTTGCCTTAGCATCGCCTGCATCTCTTGTTGCTCTCTGGTCATTGTTGGTGCTGCCTGCTGCCCCGCGCGCTCAACATGCTCGACATGTTCGCCTCCTCCAGCTGCCGGCTGCGACTCCATAATATAATATGCAAACTAGCCCTGCTCCGATACCAGATGAAAGGGGCAGAGTGCCCTAGTGGAAGCGTAGTGACTCACGAGGAAAGGAACTAGTTGCCATCATACTAGAGAGTGCAGCGGCATATCACTAACAAAGCTTAGGAAAATTACTCAACATTTTGAGTAGCAGGAAACTGCTCACAAATGATGTAGGATGAAAGGCCTTGTCATTACAAACCCGTAGAAATTTACAGAAGTGAAAACTGATAAGAAACAAAGAAGTTATGCCTATTTATAATTTTCTGCCTAAGTGCTCCTCCCTATGAGGAAGCTACGGATTTTCCTAAGTGTTCGTCAAATCGTCCCTTCCAGAATATTCGTGAGTAAGCCAGATCAGTCTAATCTGACGTGTCGGGCCGAATTGACGTCCACATACATGCATCGACATTACTAGAATATTCTATCTTAGACGCGCTGGGCTAAACCGAAACTTCTAGGTAAATCGACCTAGTCGGCACTCCGCGTCAGCCGAACTTACGTGAAGGTTCGAGTTCACACTAACGGGCCAGATCGCTCGTCGCTGTCGGTCAATCCGACGGTCGCGCTCACCGCGAATTAAGGACAGTCGTCAACCACCCTCAAAACTAATTCAACTTCGGAAATCCATAACTCTCTCAATACTTGACCAAATTCGATAAACTTTATATCAAAATGACCACGAAGATGCACTCTACACTACTATACAATCAAAACATACTTTCATGAAACTCAAAAATGCACTTTATAAACCTATGACCTTACATCTCTCCACTCTGTCATATATAATGAATGCATAGCAAAAATATGTGATAGCATTACATATAGTGAAGACTTCAATACCATACTTGTAAGGTTTGCTCGGGTTGTATATTCTAATAAGACACTGCCTATTCCTAATAGGAATGGTTCTCTCATCAATAGTCAAAGTCTCTCCTGGACTATAGTACTTCCTGAATGTACTCAAGACAAGGTCAGTGAAAGGCTTCAATTGCCATAGTTTGTACTCTCTAGCGTTAGGAGGAAAACACTTTCTATCCTGATTATCCTTCACGTGAAAGTACCTTCTAATTTCTTTGAACTTGTTTCTAGACATGAACCGGCCGAAGCTAGGAAGTGTAATGGGCCCTCTCAATAAGCACTTCCAATAACACTTGAGACTAGGAAGGGCATGCAAGCCCATAGCCATGCACAAGCCATGGAAGATAACAATCTCAGTAGTAGTGCAAGGTATCCAACCCTTAGCCTGGTGCAAAGCAGCATAAGCATTTGTCTCCTTTGCTAACTATTCAAAGAACCATATAGGCATGAGAAGACAAAGAACACCAAATGGAGATAGACGTCTAAAACTCTTATCAGAAATCACCTGCAGACCATGATGATGGTCTCTTGTGGGCTTGAGCAACATGTCATTGTAGCTCTCACCAGGGACAGGTGCCTTCCAGTTCCACTCTTCCGGACTCCGATCTTCCTCCAGGTCTTCATGCATGCTCAAGGTCAGGTTGTGCTCCTCCTCCTCGGAATCCGAGCTGCTGCAGGCTTCACTGTCACTGGCAGCTTCACTGTCAGAGTCCAAGACCTTGCACTTTCCCTTGTCTCTCCTGTCTGATGCAATCTGTACTGATCTGAACTTGCTTCTCTCTGCAGGTGCTGCTATACTGTTACTTTTGGCCGACCTTCCTCTCTTCCTCTTCTCGGTTTGAGAATAGGGCTCTCCACTATCATTCAAAGAACTCTCAGCAGGACCAAACTGTAAAGTGTTAGGCACTATAGACTCCTCTCTAAGTGTGTCTATGGGCTGGCTGTCAGGCTCTACTTCGCGAATTTGTTTGTACACACCCGCATGTTTAGTTTCCTCAAAGACACCTGAAGGCCTCAAATGAGACTCTACGAATTCAGCAGTAAACAATACCTTCTTCCCATCATACAAGAACCTCACTGAGTACTGCACATCACCAGTCTTAGCCACGGATGTCTTCACGACCTCCCCCTTTAACAAGAACTCCTCACAATCGTCCGCAAACTGCTGATAAGCTCATTTACGACCGAAAAAAACTGAGCTAACGTAGATGAAGAGACCTACGAAGACACCGGACGAAGTTTCACCTGCAGCCATGGCGGATTGAGTAAGAAATGCTACGAAGAAGAAGAGGCTCTCTGTAATGAATCAGTTCACTATTTATTTAATTAATTGCATATATAAATATAACACTAAATAAGTATTACGTCTATATACTCACATGTGCGAGTTCATCTAAATGAATGTATGTCGATGTAATGCAAGTTTACTCACTTTGTCAAAAAGGTCAGCAGGATGACTTTTGTACCATAGTGTAGTTTGCTGACTTTGTTGAAAAGGTCAGCAGGATGACTTTTGTATCATAGTGTGGTTTGCTGACATTGTTGAAAAGGTCAGCAGGATGACTTTTGTATCATAGTATAGTTTGCTGAGATTTATATATCAGTTATATACAGGATATAATATCAGTAGGTTGACATATAGTAAGCTCGCTTGATATTAGTCAATATACTTAGCTTCAGTACGCTGAGGATAGACATATTCATTTAGATTGTTATTTGTAGATTGGCACATGTGACCGTAGTATACTGAAAGTCGAGAAGTCGACTGAGATTCGGTAAACCGATGTCCTACCAGTGTGGTTAACTCCTGGGTAGGCGGAGCCGTCGTCAGTCAACTGAACAGTTAGGACTTCAGTCAACCGACCAATTAATATGGTCGTTATACCTAGATCCGTGGGTCCCAACTTAACGGGTTTCCCACGAAACGGCGCACCTTGCGCCGTGGTCAACCAAGGTGGTCACTAGGTACATAGCAGGCTGGGATCTTGTGGTCCCTCATTCTGGACAGTAGGCTTTACAGTCGGATTTCTACTTGCAAGTGATGTGTGCACTTTTTGGGTTCGTTCTAATGACCAGCCTTCACGGAAACAACCATGGCTGCTTTGTTTGCGCTCCAAATGGAGCGAACTAGGACGTTTCGGAAAGGTCTCGTCAAGATGCATCCGTTGCTGTTAAGTTTGCTCAATTTGGAGTAGTATTGACAGAGTTATGCCCTCTGACATTTTGGGGTCACACAGCGGACAGATTCCATGGTTTTTGCACCTAAGTTAGTGGGATGTGTTTGAGCTACTTTATGGTCATCTGAATGAGAGCGCCTTTGCTATTCAGTCCCCTGATGTTGTGTATGTGCTTACACATGCTTGTATGCCTGGTAGGCAAGAGGTCAGGAGTTTCTAAAGGAGAAGCTCTAGTCCTCAAGCTCGCCTCTTTCTTGTGCCTTGTATTCGTGTGCAACTATGGCACACTACGATAAGTGAGTCAAGGGTTATAGATGAGTAAACAGAATTCATTATAAGGGCAAAGATCGCTCCCTGATTTCACACGCTTCCACCTGTCTCTGATCTTTTATATTTAAATGAAATACATTAATCTTGAATAAGCAAGATTCATTTCATTCTCCTTCTTTCTCGCGAAAGTTAGCAGATTCGCTGTTTCATTTTTTGCTCAGACCGGTTCAGAGGGTGTACGTTCTCACTCGTAACTTTGTGAAAACTCGTCGGATTTGGTCGCCAATTTAATCTCGGCTACTCGGCGACATTTGCAATCGTTTAAGCTTAATTTTAGAGAAAATAAATAAATACACGTAAATGGCGGCCTGTACTAGAGGGGTCTCTAAATGCACTCAAATATGTCATTTGCACCCTATAAGGTGCACCGGGCCATCTAGTGTTAAAGGGTTAGAGCAGTATATATCATTGCGATTGTGAGCAAAATATGTATGAGTTACTTCTTACTCTATAGGTTTTGAAAAATAATATTTACTAAAAAGAAAAAAGGGCAAGGGTGACTAAGGTGTCCATACATTGAGGGTGACTAAGGTGTCCATAAAATTCTCTGCAATTTACTTAGGATCATTCTTCACACACATTTTCAGGTCTAGCAAAGAGGAACCTCAAAGGCTTGTCACAAACAACAATGTAAAAGCAATGATATGGTAAAATACTTCCTCCTTAAAAAAAATAAAAAAATCTCATTTCAATCGGTTATCCACTAGCCCATTCTCTGCCTTTGTTTTATGCTATTGTTGTGAAGTTGATTCTTCGGCGCCAGTCATCCTGTAAGTGTTACACTTTTGGTCGAATATTAGTTAATAAATTCTTTTGCCATTTCCGTCTTGAAATCCTAAATGGAGCGACGGCAAAGTATGTCTCATTAATTGTCATTTTGATAAATATCACAGATTGGAGTGTAGATTATGTGTATATAATGGTGTTGAAAGAGTGCTTTCAAAAGCCACATGAATTAAGGCAAAAGATTCGCCCGCAATGCCGGTTGAGACTATTTGTTACATTATGTCACCTGATATCACCGTTACTCATAATATTCAAAATCACTCCTAATTAGTAACTGTCGGGTGTATGTTTGTCGCCTCGCATACCCACATGATATCACCGTAACTCATAATGTTCAGACCATCAAACACTCTCTTGAGTTCGGTTCAAACTATTTCAACTTTGTAGAAAAGCTAGAAAGTGCTAACAGTGAGAACACAAAACACAAAAACTAAATTTATAAGACAAAGTATTGTGTCATATCAATGATGCATGAGTGTTGTCCTGAAAAACAAACGTCTTGGTAGCATAAACTTCTTCAATTTGCAGCCAAAAACCTGCAATACGAACGTCAAAATGTCATCTAGCAACTTTGCACTCCAACCAACATGCTCGACATGCAATTACCCTTTCGGCCAACTTCAAAGAAGGCACCGGGAAAATTTTAATTGCTACTTTTCATAGCAGCCCATCGGACCTCTATTCACGTACCCCACCCGACTACGAGCGTCTACTGAAACATATAGCGTTAACAGGTGAGAGTTTTGTTGGTTTTGGGGTCAAGTAGTGGACGTCAAGAAGTCAGGAAGGTGCGTATGTATTTCAAAAATATTACGACCCTGCACAAGGGATTTCAGTGGGGAATTGGGCAAAAACGCATTGAGGTCGACAACTAGCGTCCTGGAAATAGGCAAAAAAGCGTGCAAATTTTTTGAAATCAGCGAATTATGCACGTGAAGCGCTCAATCACGGTGAGCGCAATAGAAAACATCCGAATGTTTTTTGAAAATGACCATGGTCGTAACAAAAAACACGGAGTCGACCTACACTGTTTGAGGAAGGCACTTTTATCGAGTAATGGAGCAGGAGTGCCACCCACTAGTGCTCCTCATAGGTTTCAGTATATCATTGCAAAAGATTGTGCCTTGTTGTTGGCCAAAAAACAGTGTCGCATGTATATTATGCGCAAGGACATAAAAGAATCTAAGTAAAACATGACAAATAAAAATAAATGTTGTAGGTGAATTAAATACGTCGATGTGGAAATTGCGAGAACCCCTTGCTTCATGGTTGCAAGTTTCCATTGATATGACCCGTTTTGCCCAAATGCGTAAGCACTTTAAGTATCCTTCACC
The DNA here is from genome assembly GCA_009602735.1 of Mesotaenium endlicherianum. Classification (NCBI taxonomy): domain Eukaryota; kingdom Viridiplantae; phylum Streptophyta; class Zygnematophyceae; order Zygnematales; family Mesotaeniaceae; genus Mesotaenium; species Mesotaenium endlicherianum. The sequence continues at coordinate 78,372 of WELA01010210.1, read as the reverse complement.
CTTAGATGGCCTTTTCTGGAGTCATCGCTTGTTGGCCATAAATCTTCGCTAATGCCCTTTCTGTGCATTTGTGTCCACTTAGGGCAATTTAGGGCAGCTTAGTTTGTTATACTGTTGACCAGTGTGGACTACAGATGTTAGACCACACTTATAAACACTTATGGCCCCAGATCAGCCCCAGATCGACTCCAGCTTTTCCCACTCTTCTCTTTCTTTTCCCGGAACTGGTCCAACATTTCCCACTTTTCCCGACTTAATCCCAGCTTCTCCTCCCTTCCCGACGAGTCATGTCTAGGAGTCGAGTTGCCATGCATGACCGCAGCCGTCGTTGAGCTGTAATCGATTAGTATTCATCCGTACGCAATCACGCACAAGTTACTAGGTTGTAGAAAATAAGTCAACAAGGTTTGTGGGTCATCGGTTGACCGACAATCTCTCACGAGTGTGGTGTCCATGTGCACATGTGTGTTGACATAATGTGCACCTTCGTGCTGCTTTTTGCTGCTTTGTGCAACTATGTGGCACTTAGCGTGATGATGAAGTTTATTTCATTTTATTTCCTTTCCACTCGTCAACTGGTACCCCACCCCCCATAATCAAATATCAGCCAGGGTCACTTACTCTGGAGCTTTGTTTTGTGTCGAGGAAGCAACAAGCGCTGAGGTAAGTCCGACGCTTTACTCGTATAGACGAGGTAGCATAGAGTGTATGGACTTTTCAAATGGTGTTACCCAAGCTTTTGTGCTATTAGATTTCTTGCGAGAATGGGGAGGGAGCTCTAGCTGCTTGTAATGATGTCTTCTTTTGAATGTAGGCGCACATGTATGTCATCGAGGCTGCCCACTTTGACTACTCTATAGATGTGAACAAGGGTGCGTGGAAACCGCACCTGCACAAACTCGACACTGAGGGCTGCAAAAGGGGCTTCTAGACATAGTATAAGTGCTATTAGGGGACCTTGTCTAACACGATGCTTCTTTTTATATAATAAACAACTTCTGAAATGCATTTGCTGTAAAAATGCTGATCATAGACAAGTAAAACAAAGGGAAAACTGGAAGACACTTCTTTTTCTGTAACAGCATTTAAAAAGTTTGATTAAATACTCCATCATGCTGGTGGTGGCTGATTCAAGTTTTATTCCTCATTTAGTAGTAAAGACGAGATTGGGTATTCCGGTTGTTGGCATGGCAGTCAAATGCCAAAAAAATCAAAATATTAAAACACCAGTACACCAGTCAAAGTTGAAAACTCCTACACTTCTTTTCAGTCCTCAAAGCTTTGCCATACATTATGCAAGAGCACAACAGGGTCTCGCTGTGCAGTATCCATATATTTATGCTGCTTTCTCTCAGTATGAGTGCTGGTCTTCCTGAGAATTCGGCAGCACCCGATAGTCTTCTTCCTCTCTCTTGTTTCATGTGTCTCCACTTCTACCTGAAAGCTTCAACATAGGTGTTCCACATAATATAAGTACTGCATATATTGGTCCTAACTTTCACTTTTCTAACCCATGGGGCAGGTGAGGATCCCGGTGGAGAAGTTGTATTTCTCCCGGCCCCGTGTGGAACGAGTTGACACAGCCTTATTCCGGCCGTAGCAGACAATGGCGGCCTACTTTTGGGAGTATATGGATGACGCTTTGGAATGGTCTTCATTTGATGACGTGACTGCGACCACTGTTGAAAATGCGTTCAACGTGAGACAATCAGCCACGGTCACCTATGCCCTTCCATCCTCAGGGCTGCAATTCCTCCTGCACTTTTCTCAGCATGATGGTTGGCAGGTAAAGGAGAATGACTTGAGCTCTTGTTACACGTTAATTTGTGAACCTTGTGGGAGGAAACTTGCAATCAATTTGTATGTTGAGCTTGATTGAAATTGCCTCTTCTGTCTTTGAGAAAAAGGGAGACATGTCATGTATATGAATCTGCTTGGTCCACATATTTTGCTCTGGCATCTTGTGTAATGTACAAGGAACTGCAGATGCTGATGGATATTGCTGAGTCACATTGTTCCTCTGGGGGGCAATGCATGGAGCGTGAGGGTGCTCTTTGAGGAGATCAGTAGCGGTGTGGACGATGTCCAACAAGTAACCAGATGCATTATAAAATGTTGTATCCAGTATTGACAACCTAGAACCCGCTCCTGCAGGGTGGCGGTTGGCTGTCACACTCTCAAGCAGCCTGAGAGATCAAGGAACACTGTTTGTCGTATAACATGCTGAAACTCAAAGTGGCCAGCCCCGTCGAAAGGTTCTGCGTCAGAACATCACGAGAAAAGCCAATATGCTTCCGCTTTCATTCCACCTCACTTCCTCTTGCTGGGGTCGTCATGCTTCTGCTCACTTTGGAAGAAGATGAAGATGCATCAGCACATGTGCATGCATGCATCCCGGTAGGTCAGATGCCTTGCAGTGCACCGACGGTCTCCTCTTGGTTGACTTGTTTCCCCTGGTCCAGGTCAACACTCTGACGAAGAAGACCCGCCCCCTGCGCCGAGTTCCCTCCCCTGCAGGAGGCCAGGCCTCCTGGGAATGGTACATGCAGGAGAGGGGATCCTGGCACCCATACCCGGACCACCTGTTCCTCCTTATGGAGTCCACCTGGGAGCTCTCCGAGGGCTCCAAGATCCTCAACACGCCACATGGCGCCGCAGGCCTGTGGGCGACAATCAACAGCAATCAGTATCTGATATGCTTTGGGACGCACGGCTATCAGGTGCCTGTGGGGAGGGACGGCATTGCGCGCGGCGTGAGGAGGAGGGTGCCCTCTCACCTGCTGCAGGACGTTGATAGTGCCGTCTTCGACGCAGGCGTGGCAGTGGCTCTGCGCGGCAACCTGGGGTATGATCCGGCTTGCCTCGTGGATGCTCCCTCACCACCATCTCTGCCTAAGAAAGAAGACGAGGAGGAAGAAGACTGCCCAGTCTGCGCAGAGGCCCTTTTTGCTAAAGAGGCACCGCCACCACCAGAAGTGGAGGAAGGAGAAGAAGAAGGAGAACAAGAAGCAGGCCTGGAGCAGGGGGGTGCCTCGCTTGTGGTGAAGCTGTCTGAGTGCAACCACATGTACCACAGGAGCTGCATTGTCCAGTGGCTGCAGACGCGGCCCTCCTGCCCCATGTGCCTGCACCACTACGGCGTTGTCACAGGCACCCAGCCTAAGGAGGGGGCGCACATGTGGGTGTCCTTCCACACATACCAGGAAGGGAGCTATGCTCTGGATGGCTTCCCTGGCACGGATGTCATTCTCGTCAGATACTACTTCGACGACGGTATCCAGGTAAGTCCCCAGTTGTCGGACAACTTGTTGCTTATCTGTTTTCAAAGGGTGTTCCGCTGCATTCTCAAAAACAAGTTGCACTCGTGGCGTAAAGAAGCATGGGAGCAAGCACCTCAAGTGAGCCCTGTGCATCCGTGCGACACCTGAAGGCTGCTGCCCTCTGGCATTGTCTGAGCTCTCAGATTGCTCACATTCAACAAGAGGAGCTGCAGCCGTGTGCCTCCGCCATCTGCTCTCATGCGCTGCATGATCTGTCGGAGCTGGCACTGGCAGAGCACGCTTTTATGGACGACGGATGCCATAGACCTGATGCTCTCTTCCCACCTCGCTCTGCAGCACGATGCCGGGAGCACCTGGTGCTGAGGCCTGCTTTGCAACGCTCTTGACAAACCAAACGCTCTCTTCTCGTGCGTGCGTGCATTCAACATTATTTTGAGGGGGCTGGTTGCAACAGGGGCCGGAGCATCCGAATCCAGGGCAGCCATACTCGGGCACGCGCAGGACGGCCTATCTGCCCAACAATGCGATGGGGCAGGACATCCTGAGGCTGCTCAGGCTCGCGTGGGACCGTCGCCTCCTCTTCCGCGTCGGCCGCTCGCTCACCACAGGCCTGGAGAACACTGTCGTGTAAGGCCCCATGACCATGGAGCGCGTGCAGCGTGTGCGCCTTTAGTTATGCCTTGAGGGAGCTGTGGGCCCTCACATGTGTGAGACATGCGCTTGCCGTGCTGTGTGGAAGTTTTGTGGCCTTATCTGTATGTCACTGCACTCCCCTGCATGTGGGGGCCAGATCTACTCTGGTGAGTAGGCTGGTCTTGTTGCGGTGCGTATGGTGCGTGAATGATGGTTGTTTTTGTATTGGTCAGTGGAGAGGATGATATCCATGTGTTTTGAAGGCTGAGTATATGGCGGTGATGCTTGGTCAAGACGTATTGGTTCTGATTCACTGGCCCCATGCTGAGCATATATGTGTCCTGTCATATCTGCCCCGGACATGCAGGTGGGCAACCATCCACCACAAGACAAAGACACACGGAGGAGCTGCCAACTTTGGCTATGTAAAATTCTCTTCTGCCCTTTTTGTTTTGTGTGTAGCACCTGCTTTGAGGGCTGACAATGGTGACAGAATGTGTCCTTAGAGGTAGCAGCACTCTTGAGTTTTTGTTCTTGCAGCATGAAGACGCTGTTCTAAGTGTGGCCCCTTTCCACGTGTCTCAATTTTGCAGCCCGACGAGACCTACTTTGCCCGCGTGCGCGGGGAGCTTGCCGACCAGGGGGTCATATAATTCTCCGCTTGGTTGATAGTTTTGTCAGTCATCATACATCCTGGCGAAGCTGGAATGATGGTGGTGATAAGGGCAGCCAGCTAGTGTGTTGAGGAAACCAGAGTGAAGTTGGGCACAAGGAAGTCATTAAAAAGCCGGCCGTTCCTTCCAGAGACTAAAGGTGTCTCTTAGGCTGAAGGAGGCCTGCGGGGGTAAGAAAGGCGTGACGAGGTAATGTGTGGATAAGGTTGTGTGTATACAGAGGAGGTTAGGTTGTACAGTTCATTCAGAAGCACGGGATTGTCACTTTCAGTTCCAGGGGATGGGTTTCGATTGTAGAAGACGCGGGTAGGGCACTGATGTGGTGGGCTGTCCTTGTCTCTTCCCAGCACTCTGATGGCCAAGGAAATGCTCTCATTTGTGCTGGTGGTGGGTGCTGGTGCCAGATAAAAAGGCCTTTAGATGGTGTGGCAACCAGCCTGCAAATGACAGTTCTTAGCTGGTAGCAAGAATGAAGCCTGTTAGGGAGGTTCTGCCCTGAGCAGCATGCCGTCCCTGTGAGCAGAATGCCTCTCATGCAGGATGTAGTGGGGTGGGGGTCTGTTAACGGTCGGGCATATTTAGGTTGATCTAATTAGAATACACGACTGTCAATTTCAATTTAGTTGGGAGGGCTCTGGTGAGAAGACTCCAACTTGCTCTGCCAAGTGTAGACAATTGTCAGGTGTGCGTAGCTTGAACCTCGTTGTGTCCAATAACTATACTTTTGACAGTTAACATCGGAGCAGATTCTGATCAATATGTTGGTTCGTACCATCGTCATTCATCATCCGAGGGTTTTGTTACATGGCTGTTTTGACATTATGCCTCTGGGCATAATTAGTATTCATTAGAATCAACAAACAAGCTGGGGTAACGAAGGTGAGATTTCACAAAAGTGTCCAGAAGCATCTGCCTCATACATGGACTGGCCTAGCGAAGCAAGAACCTACTATGGGTCAAGTACAGATTCTAAAATAAGCATTGGAGGACAGCCAGCCGGTTGCTCCCAATGGTGTGGCCATAGAGGGTTGAGTGAAAGACCTGAAAGCTTAATGATATAACATGCTCATTTTGAGGAGCTGCAGGCGCGCCTTGTTACCACAATGCCCTCCTCGATCAGAAGATCGGCATGGGCTACTGGCTGCAGCATGCCACTCGCAATGCCACCTGGACTGGCCTCCCTGGCGATTCTTTCCATCAAGCTGCTTGAGAATCAGAATGCTGTTTGAAAGGTAACAGACAGGTGAGGAGGGGAAGGGAGAGAAAGTTGTGGTTATGGTTTCATGAACAGCCAGGCACATCAGGAATGAGTACGTGCTCCTCACCATGTAATTAAATTCTCCTTCCTGCTTTGAAAGGTCTATTTCAGCCTCAACTGAGGCTCTCTCATCTTTGAATATCTCTCACCATCTGATTGCCAAGCACTAACTCCACCCCGCCACCATGCTTAAATCCCTCACATTAGAGACAGTATTCAACTTAACAACGTACCTAATCCCACCTACCTTTCCGCAGCTCCAACCTGGCTTGCCCCCAATACTGTATCTAGGGTCTGGGTGCTTTATCTTGTTAGTAGTTGTCTTCGTCTCCTTTGCCACCTGCTGCGTGTGCAAACGATGTCCAGATGGAAATAGCAATGCTGACGATGCAAAGTTCCTGTTAAGCCAGCTGTACATTCGACTGCCTAAATATGTTCTACACCGCAATATTAAAGCGCAAGCACACAGCCATATATTTGGCAGAGTTGGTGGAGCGGGTCCACGTGAGCATGGCGTCCAGCAGCGAGTGTCCATCGTCATCCATGCCGTGACTGTGCACAAGGCTGACACCGCCCCTTCATCCTTCTAGTCTTCATACGCCTAGCTCATCCACCCATCTGGCTGGACCTGGCAGTGTTGGTAGCTCGCGAGCCGCCGGATCCGCATGTAGGTCACATAGTGTGCAGGGACTTCAAGAGGCGGTTTTGCCAATGTTATTGCTTGGAACCACTTTTGGCCACACCCCAATGCAGACAATGCAGACGAGGAGGCCGCCATGCCACCAGGCTAGGAGAGATTGACACACGCCTCGGCAAATTGGTGGTGGTGCTAGTGCTGGGGCTGCGGCGTGAGGAGGAGTGGGTGGGGGGTTGTGACGTGGGAACACAAGCAGGTTTCAGAGCTGCACTGCTGGCCCCGGAGTGCAAAGCAGCAGCTTACCATGGAAAGCTACACATAGGACAGAGAACTGCAATTACATTACAACACAGCTGCCATGCCACCTTAGAAGAGTGCCTGTCGCCGCAGCACCCTGGTGACTGCTTCCTTCCCTCTTCTCCTTTCTTGCCGAAATTCTACTTCACTCTTACATGCTTGCAGCCAATTGGAAAGCCTAGCAGTACATGCATGATCGCCTTGCACACCTGTAACCATAAATGACATCCTTGAGGCTGTCCTCAGGTGCATAGAATTGTACTGAAATGGCGAGTGCGAGCATGTGCGTCTAAAGATCCAAGCAGGTCCACTGCCAAGGAACATACAGATTTTACTTCTTCAGCAGCAGGCGATGCCCTTGGTGCGTCTGTGCCTATAACCAGGCAAACTGAAATAGCCCTAGAGTCAGAAGCAACCAGGCAACAAGAACGGGCACGCTTACAGGTCGAGAAATTCTTCCAAAATGTGCACCAATAACAGGTACACGATACACCAAAGGCCAAGCTTTTACGATACACAGTGTGCACTCAAGCGAATCTGTGAGCTGCACCAAACACATATATACCTCAAGCACATACAGTGACAATCTTCGTATTCTGTGCACTATTTACTTAAACTTTTCTAACTACACTAACCCCAATATGTGCCACCTTTGCAAAGAAGTCACTAGACCACAGGCCAGCACAACGTAACTGAATATACCAAGGCTCCTCAATCCTCCCTATCTAGCACGCGTCCTCCTTGTGCAGGAAATGCCCCCTGAGGCCTCCTAACCACAGCTGGAGCGTGCTCAACAACAACGTCATCCCCGGGAAACAGGGCTTTGATCAATCCAGGTGTCTTCAGGAGGCGACGCCCAGTCATGCGAGGATACACATCCTCCAAAAAGTAGTAGGCGTGCCCAGCAGCCATGCCCTGCACATGGAAGCGATGAAACACAATCAGAGGGTCATATGACGCGTGTTTCTTGACTTAATTGAGCCGCAACTTGCCTCCTATACTCAGTGCCGGAGATGGACAACATTCCACGAACAAACCAAAGACATCTCGTACCCACTGCTCTAAGAGTCCATGTCAAAGCATACCCACCAAACTGGGCAGATAAGCAATGCCCTCTTTAACTGAAAGAGTGATTGGTAACCAGACACTAAAAACCAGATAGGAATACTAGCTACTATATATGATTGCATGAAAGAAAACAGGACTCGAAGGTTAAGTGGTCTTACAAGCAAGTCAACCACCGGGCTGCTCCCGAGCATTACAGAAAAGCCAAGGAGCACCTGCATACAAATCCATCCACCACTTCAGCAACATCACAATTGCAAGCCACCTATGAGAGCAGCAGCATGCATGGTATCAATGAGCTCTGGCCAGAAAACATCACAATGTTATAATGCACGTGCAGTATGCACCGCAAGATCATAAAGACTCACAGCTCTACATTCCACACTTGAGCCCCACAAATCACTACAATTCACTTAATGACAAACCGTTGTCATTTTTCATACTCAACTGCATTCAAATATAAAGCTGCCAGAATAGAGAAGAGGTCAAGCATGTACCCAGGGAAGGTAGGGAGCAGTGAAGCTGAAAAGGCCCAAGAAGCTCATCTGCACATTGGGATTGCGCCGGCCCCAGACGTAAACCTGCTCACGAGAAAGGCAATGCAAGAACATAATGACTGCGGTTTTTGAACACAATCTTCCAAGCAAACTCAGCCAAGATTGAAGCAAGCATGCCATGTAACACAGAATATCGTCCACAGCATAACAGAATCCACCAAGTGTTTGGCTCGCAGCTAAAAGGCCCAAAAGAGGAAGGTACGAAATGCCAAACATGAGACAATGGAGAAAGCTTACCATCATAAAGGTGAGGGAGAATCCCAGGAAGAGAATATTCACAAAAGGAGCCACTGCTGTAAGGAGCGTTCCTCCAAATACAAGCATGAAAAAGAAATCTGCCGTCCGTCCCCTGAAGGATGTCTCCTCTAACAGCTTACAATATCGGGACAAGAAGAACATGTGGAACAAAAAATCCAGCCCTGCAAATCCCCGTACAAAAAGCACCATGCTTAGAATAGATAGTATAGGGGCCAAAGCTCTTGCCCCAATTCAAATTAGTTCTGGACCTGAACGTGCACAGGACGTTCAATGGCCATAGAGACATACAGACCGGGTGGAGTTTGTGATTTACCATTTCTGCTACTCAGCCTACGCATTTGCCAAAAAGTGAAGGTGAAGGTGGGGCTTGTACAGTATAAGAGTATCAGGGACAAGGAGGTACTTTACGAAGCAAGCCAGAATTCATCCTGTTTACCACATCACCCCCCCGAGTGTACTTTAACCATTTGCACATATATACACCATCTTGACTCTGCCAAAAGGACCAGTGCCCTGTCAAACTGTAACCTTTGCAGTCACACAAACTTCGACCACTCAAAGCCACGCCGTCCACCACAGATACAGGTAAGGACATCCATGCAGCTTCCATGACTTTCTTCGGAAGCAGAATCGACGCATGAACTCTTACCTATATTACCAAAGAAGAAAAAGTTTGTAAACAACCTCCATATTTGAAACTTTTGGAAGATAAGCTTCGCGTTGAAGTAGACCGACAGAGGGGATATAACCTGAGACACCAATATATTCACGTAAGCCATGTGAGAGGCTTGAAGTGGAACCACCTGATGGGATTCGAGAAAGCAAAAGCGAAAAGAACAACAATGGATCCCGTGGTGGGGCCCAACGACGCCTTCATAAAATCCCCCTATCTTCTTACCACAAGCAGTCACTTCAAACGTAGCAAGACCATTGCGAAAATTACGACGGTGCTCGTGTGTGTATAAACTTCAACCAAACAGAACTACCTATCCAGCCACTACATAGCCATCCATCGGATACAGTCTACCTATCAATCCTCAAGCATGTGTCTGCATGAGCCGGATGTCTCTGACATACCCTAATTTTAAGTTATTGCTGTAGCGAACTTGACACCGTCAAAATCAGCATACCTCCAAGGCGCACCCGGCTGTAGTCAGGAAAGAAAGCGTTAAATATGACCTTGTTATTATTGGCATCTGCTTATACCAATCCTCAAGACTTTGGGCCATGCCGAGCTTTCACCTTAGCCAAAAGAATGTGATAGTATCAAAGAAGAATTTGCTTCACTATGTCAATCAGCAGCTTCGCGGCTTGACCTACTCCACAATATGTACAGGGTCGTAGTAGAAAATAACCGCAAAGTTTTCCGTGTCACCTGGTAGCAACTTAATGTGTTAATCTACTCTTGATAGCGACTGAAGGTAGTTCCTGCAGCCCCTTTGAGAGCCTAACCAGAATCACGCTTAGCCCTATTTGCTAGCTATTCCTGCTATCACCCCCTAGCTTTTTCTAACCAGTTGCGAGGACTATATTGAGCTCCAGCCCTACTATATCACATAGAACGTCGTGCCGAACCTGGAGTTCGGACGTTAGCACGAGTGGCTCTGGAGCAGCTCTGGAGCTTTCGTGACGCGCGTCCTCGCTCCTGACTGGTCCGCTCCGGTCCGCACCAGTCCTCGTACATCGCGACAACAAATAAAAATCACAAATGGGGGTGATACATGGCAAACCATGGCCATCCATAAGAATTCACGAGACCTGCATGACTGCATGACACTACTCTATAGTGGTACCAAAGCAGGACCAAATACTACACCTCGGTACCCCGCCGTTGACTGCATTGTCCAGGCCACGTACCGAACTGGCACAAAATGGCACAAAATGCTGATCACGGACCATCACGGACAGTAGCAGAGCCTACGGTTTTTATAAGAAATGTCTCGATGTTTGGAGTGTGTCAACGTCGAAAGTCGCATGTCAAGGCGGCAGTACCACTAAATAGCTAGACCTTTCAAGCTATTTCAAGCTCCACTTCCTATATTGCTTCCTATCGGTGCTTTCAAGCTTACATCACAATTTGTGATCGTAGAATGTGCACAATATAAATTGGACGTGGGTTTTGTTTTAAACGAAGCGACTCCAAATAACTCTCTAATTCCTTTAGTACTCTAGCTTTCACTGTACGTGCCAAAGGTGCATCTCATGCATTTTTTGGTTCCACCCTATGGTTTTTCTCTGTTTCCGAAGTGCGTGGTCGCTGCTTACACTGAACGCTAAAGGGTCGTCGTGAGGGACATGCATAGTGCTACTGGCGATAAGCTTATTAGAGTGCATGGCACTTGTACTTTAACATCATCCACACATTGATTGGGAAGTATTATGCTCATCGAATTGGATGGAATTATTTCGGCAATAACATCAAACACACTCTTACAGCAGTAATTTTCTGAAGCGGTGCAGTCACTGTCTGATTACACGAAGATATGGCAGAAAGACTAACTGGAAAGCGAAACTCTCGATACAGTGTAGCTGCGACTCCTGTGCATGATGCAAGCCCGGGAGTTCTTTGTGCTCCAAACTTGCCTATGATGCCGAGTTTGGGCCCATGCGTGCAAGTGCAGGCAAATTTTGCAGGTAAAAGCAAGCACCCCGCCAATGCTATTGAAACTCTTACGATTATAGTTTCGGCTACCAACAGGGAGCTTCTCTGAGTGCAAAGGATTTGCTCAGGCTCATAGCGACCGTGAGAAATTAAAATGTTCAGTGTTTGTACTCTTCCTGGAAGTCTGAGGTTATAAGTCTTTCAGTTGTGCACCGACAGCCTCCCTTTCGCATCTTGTATCTAGCATGTGGATAGGCCATTGTTACTTTCGGGGATTAATGGTATATACTATCTTGACCACTCTACTCCTGGCCATGTCTGGAGTGTATTGTGACTTGCATTGCTGTCGCCTCTCTTCAAAAACTTCTGCTCAGCTAAGTCTGAGCTTAAGGCTTGTCGGAAATTTTCGCCTGGACCTGTACAACAAGATTTGGTCAGTTGACATAATTCTGGTGATTCTTTCACCTGCATCATGCAGAACAGAACTCCCGAAGAATTGTCCTTGCACTGGAGAGTGGGATGAGAGGGGAGGTGGCCTGGGCACTAAATGCCTTGACGGTCTTAACCTTCGCTGAGAAGGATGATCCGAGACGAGATGCAGGCCCTCTGGCCAAAGTGCCCAGCCTGTTGGATGCTCTTCTCACTGTGGTACTTTCTGACTTCTAAGAACATCTAATATGTTTCTTCTTTTGGTTATTTTGAAGCTGAATAGATTCTTATGCTCTAATGCTCAACTTATATCAGCCCCCTAGAGAGAGAAAGTTCTCATCTTTTGCTTCAGATCTTTCCTGCTGCTTATGCCTTTGGCCTATTCCGAGGCTGCCTGGCTCTGTTACCACGCAAAGCCATCGCCATGCGAACCGAGTGCTTTATCAGTCTGCAGGTAGCGGGCTCACCTTTACGCAGAGCTTGTCATGGACGCTTCCAGGTTGATGATTGGCGGGACTATGCGGAGGAGCGCACGTCGAAGAAGCTGAAAAGGATGCGCTCCTTGGGAGCCGGCAGAGCCTACACTGGCTTTGGCACCGCAGACGGCCAGTTGGACAAAGACGACCCCCTCTCTAAGCTGCGGTACCCCTTGAGCACCTCACTTTCTGCTCTCGCTCGCTAGGTAGGAGTTGTGCTTTGGCACGAGTTAAGTGCTGAAACTTCTCTAAGTCTCTTAGTATTTAAGAATCCTTGCAGTTTCTGCGAGAAGCTCAGGGGATATCTATCCCCGTGCCGTAGAGATGACTACCAGGCTTCATGGGAGCAAGATTGGGGAGCTGTCCCTCTCTTTTCCGGGAGGCTACTGCGTACAAGTAGTACTGCAGTCACATTACGGCTCGTATGGGGGGTGTCATGGCAGGTACCCTTTTGATGCTGCTATGGACCACCCGAGCGATGCCAGGGCAGAAGCGGACAAAAGGCCCAGAGGCACACCTTTGCTACAAGCTCGACAGATGGCTCGAGCTGCCAGGGCGGCAGGTGGGAGCAGCCACCGACAGAGCCAAGGGCCGGGTCCAGCAGCAGGTGTTGCAACGAGGGGGGGCTTGAAGAGTGCAGGCTTGAAGAAGGGTAAGGGGGAGGCACGCAGGGCAGAGAGGCAAGAAGAGCGGGAGGAGCCCGATCAGGATTGGTGGTGGGAAGAGGAGGGCCTGTTCAACCTGGACGAGCTTGGGAGGATGGAGATGCAGCAGTGCGCAGTGGCTGCGTCCAACGTGGTGCGCAACCTCTCCTTTGTCCCCGAGAACGAGGCACCCATGGCCGCTCACAAGCGCCTCGTGGAGTCCCTGTTTGTCTGGATGGAGGACCACCAGGCAGGTGCGTGGTTGTCATTACTCGCCCCTCCTATCTTACTGGTACACTGTAGTTCCTTGTCACTTTTGCTGGCATGCTGCAGATTATGCTTGTGGAGTTGATGCAAGTCAGCGGCCACCAACATAATAGCTCTTGCTTTTTGTTGAGCAGAGGATGACGAGCTGGTGACGAACGCAGTGGAGACCCTGGTCAACCTGTCATCGCATGTGGACTTGCGGACGTTTGCAACTGCAAGGGCAGGAGACCCTGGTGACATCCCCCAGCCTGTCTTGTGAGTGCTGCTCGCACACGTGCTCAGTACAAGCGTGCTTTGAAACTTTTTTACCATTATTGGCATCGTCATCTTGTCCTTGTAAAACAACGACCAGCATATACAATTTTCCTTCAGGCTGGACGCTTGCGTGAAGTATCTGGTGGTTGTCGACTGTTTGGGCGCATCCATAGAGTTGGGGCATTCACAGACTGCACGAGGGCTCCGCCCTCATCTGTTGGCGCATGCCAAACAGGACCCACTGCCGTGCTTGTTCAGATTCTTCTTGGAAAGTACAGGCCACGAGGAGGCTGATCCAACTTCACAACGCGACACTTGATATTGAAACAGCAAAATGAGAGTCACTTTCTGGACAAATCTTCACTTACGACTTGCACATCTCTCAATCGCATCCTGGCCACATGCAGCCGGCCTGACAGCTCTTGCCATGATGCACCACGCAGGTTGGACAGGGTGCTGGCGGCGTGGGAAGAGATGCTGTCGTCGCCGGTCAGAGCGTGGCATGCCCCTGCCTGCGAGGCGCTGGGCCGCTGCATGATCAATCCCGACAACGAAGTCGCTCTCGTCCCCTTTGGCACAGAGGTGTGTCTTCCTCATAACTTCTGGACTCCTCTGCTGAAGCTCCGGTGTGAATTCTTGTGCACCCCTATATCTCGACAGAAGGTCGTCTCCTACATTCACATTCTGAGATACAAATTTTGGGTAACAAGTAGAGCAGCTGCTTCATAAAGCTGGATTGACAGAGATGTCGAGGAAACGAAGAAGATTTACAAGTAGGTAAGATATTAATGTGGGCTCTTTTGACAGTGACTTCTGGTCATCTGAGATTACATGTGATCTGTTGCCTACCGGCGACGACGTGTCTCAAAGTGATGTCGTTGCTGCTGGGGAGGATCAGGAACTGCTCTTGACGTGCGATCATGGCTCTTTCGGTGACTGTCACAATCACACTGTAATGTATTGTGCTCGGCAGGCTTGCAAAAAGCTATTCTCTTACCTCGGTTTGCAAATCTTGAATCGTGAAGTCTAGGTTGGTGACCCTGCCCTGAAGGTTCCGGGCTTTTGTTGGAGGATGTGCCGGCCAATTGGCTGAATAAAAGTGAGATGCATAGAACCAGAAGTGTGCAACACTTCTGCTGTGGACAGGGGCTTCCAGCAAACGCTGGGTGACACCTTGCCTTTGAGACTTTGGCCACGCCATTCTCTATTGTCTGATGTTTCTTTGTCTACGATCTGCGAGGGCCTGTCATGGTCGGGAGCTGACCCCCCCCCCCTTCCTCATCGCCTCGCCCTCCCAGGTGCTGGACAGGCTTGTGGACCTTCTGGCATCGCCGGACTTGGAGGTGCAAGCTGCATCTGTGGCGGCCGTGGGTAGCTACGCTGACTTGGCATCCTCCACGAAGCTGCATCTTGCTGCTCATCGCTGGTGAGTTCTATTCATCTTGTTCGCTGGCTGTACTAGCAGTCAATATCAAATATATCACGCTCTGGAATGAGCTGGATTGCAAATCAAGCGTGTTGTTGCAAGAATGATTTTGTCATTAGGCAACGTGTGTATTTTGTTGCTTTATGGCGTCTCTTCTGCTTTCTGCCCCTCTGCTGCTTCATCACTATCTCACGCCATCATAACGTAAAATGCATGATGTGATCTGCCGTCCTGGACTTTGGATAAGTGTTACAGGTCCAATAGGTACGGAGTCTGAACTAATACGCCGGGGTTCGTATGTTCTGCAGGGCTGTCTCTCGCCTCTTGGCCATTGTTCGGCGACCGCACCCCCTCTTAGAGGTTTGCCGAAGAGCAATTACAGCGTTGGAGTCGATAGCACAGGAGCAGCGCACGCAGCCTCTTCTACAGGCATCTGAAGGCATTTTGGCTGAGTTAGCTTTCTCAGAGAATAAGGTGTCAGATGGTGCGGCAAGAGTGCTGTTTGAATTGAGCGCAGATATGACCTCTAGAAATTATGCTACAAAAAGCATCTGGGGCGCATGACGTAACCACATACGTATGATACTTTTTGCCCCGTGGGCATGATAGGTTGTAAAGAGGTACGGTTTTGCTAGTTTAGATGTACAAATTTCAAGGTGCACTGTGGTACAGGTTGGAAAGTCATACATAGGTACCTTCTTTTTGACAAGCTGTTATTAGAAGGTGGCCACATTGTTGTATTAGGACTTCCCATAATCTTGTCACTACATCTAGAGTTGTAGTTAGTAGGAAAAAGAATTATGACTACAAGAATCACACGTTGACTCTGCAACATATTTGTGAGCCTGCCAAATTCATTGCTTATTGTGTATATTCATTCGCTATGCTCCAGGGCAAAACCAATCTTGTCAGCACACAATGGAGCAAGAGGACCTGGGTGAGGGGGGCCAGGCGGTTGCACGCAGGCAGGCGCACTGAGCGCCTGGGAATTAAGACTACATGTGTTAGTGCTGCTTACCGTTTGTGTTTACCACGGTACGCATCGCAGGCAATCCAAAATGCTACGCCAATATGCTTCCATTCATTTTCATCTTGACCCTAAATATTGCTGAATAACGTAGCGGCATCTATCTCCCCCTGGTCTAGGTGCAACCAGATACAGCGGAAATCCTCCTGTTTCCGTTCACGCGGTCACTAATCAGCTTCAAAATTTTCATGCATTTTCCTGTATTTTCACGCATTTTTCATACATTTGTCTATGTGGCAAAATCAGCGATATGCCAACTAAGCAGATGCCCAACATATGAAGTTACTCATCCGTAAGTCAATCGTAGTCCACGATTGTGTGACTTTCGCCTTGTTTGGCTCAATTTGGCTGCGATCAGTCCGTTACACTAAAATAAGATCGCCCATCATCGCCCACATTAATCCACCGTCGTCCACAGTCGTCCTCAATGGTCAGGGGCGCTCTGAGGACAAAACGGGCGACATTGGCACGCATGAGAATACGCAGGGAGGTCGAGGGCTGGCCGCATAGAGTCTATAATTGGGGTCATTCGGATTCCAGATGAAAGAAATGCAGACGAAGTTCACAGTTTATAAGTAGCCTTTCTTAAAAAGTCTGAGTCGGCTCGTTGTTGCAGAGCCGAAACCGACCCCAACACCCTTATTCTCTCTTGATCACCTTCGCTTCTTCAATATGCGCTTAAGTTTATATTGAATACGGTACCTTTTCATGATTCAGTTGTCACGTAAAGAGTATAGCCAGGTGGCAGTCTGATGTCGTGAAGACCTGGTGGTACTTCTCGGGCAGGTAATCACACTTTCTATTGGGTTCATCAAAGCTGATTGAAAACACTCCTTTTTTTGCTTTGTCGATCAGTAGCTTACTTGCTACATACTTCATCGGCCTCCAGATCGCATATACTCATTTCTGCCCACCGTCTGACTAATATTAAATACTATGCAAAATTCAATTAATTGTCGCTATGGATGACCGTTGCATACATTTAATTCATGGGGATAAAGATAATACACTATTGGTCGACTATTGGTTGACTAATAATTGGTCTACTGTTGATCTATCCTGATCACATATATGCCGTTCTTATTCTCAGCTCGGTCTGCATTTTAAACCCCTTCAAAGGAGCAGTGTCTCATGTGAGTGGATGTCTGGGATTTTCACTTTCATTGATTGAAGTCTTTCTTCTTTGGAGAAATGCTGGTACAGCTGGTCGGCTGAAAAGATGAGCGTGCCATGGCTGTCTGACCGAGCAGCAAATAGCGCGTGTAGGGACGAAGCTCGTCCAACGACCCTTGGAAGCCACCTGTCAGTGGAAGCAAACAATAGTATGTCAGCGGAAGCAAACAAGAGTATGGCGAGGTCAGAATCATCGGTAAAGCCAGGTTGTGCCGGGACCACGGATAGACTTCAGGACAGAGACTGCGACTTCCAGCAGGTAATCTTCACCTTGATAAAAATAATTACTCATGTAGTTGCCTCATGGCTACATTTTGCAGGATCACTTTACATGTGGGTACCATATCAGTGTGCTGAACTTGTCTAGAAATACGTGACTTTGGCCTAGCAATTTGGCCGCCTGCTCCTCCGATTGAGGGGCTATAGCGTTGCCCTCCATGTGCTAAAGTGGCCTATTATGACATTCTTGGTTCTTTTGCATATCCTGAATTAGCTCCATTGCGTTGCAGGGCTTCGATTCTCTATCACATGTTGACAAAATTCGCAGCTAACCCACAGCACTTTAAGACGCAGGAAGGTAGATAGTAACTTTCTGGGCAAAGAAAACTGAAGGATGATTGAAGGATGTCAGCCATCTGGCAAATTGGAGATGCCTTTTACGAATCGCCACCTGGCATGACGATGGGTCTGAAGAAGTGGGGATGTCTTGTATGCAGAATGCGAGTACAGGCCAGGATGCCGGCGCTTGCTCAGGCTCGATTTACGCAGGTATGGTCTTCCATCTGCAGCCCTGGATTCAAGCATTCATGTTAGGTCAAGTGGAAAAGGAGCTGGGACTTTTCTGGCTAGCTCTATTGTAACTTACTAATTGGTATATTTGGTTGCGGCAACGAGCTCAATCTCCAGCACATCCGAATCAGCACAGGACATCCCCGGCAATGGTGCCGGCACCAGGACCAGTCCACGCTTCCCTGGCGTAGATGCTGCACCCGAGATTGTTGGAGCTGCTGCCATGGCTCTCACGTTGCCACTTGTCAATAACACCTTGGTCGATGCCTCACACCAGAACCTGGAATGTGGCGCTGGCAAGGAAATGTCAATCACCACCCTGGATTCATCGACACGGTCTGCACCAGATGTCCCCCCCAGTCGTACGGAGCTGCTACAGTTGCAGCTGAAGAAGGAGGAAGGCAAACTAGTAATACACAAGACAAAGGAGTAAAAATTAATATCAGAAAAGATGGCAATTGAGCAAGAATTGGAAGCCATACGCCAGAAAGAAGCCATGCACAGGTAAAATGTCCCTCCCTCTCTCCCCTTCCTTCCCTCTCCAACCCCCTCCCCGCTCCCTCTGCCCCTTGATCCCGCTTCTGCTCACTCTCTTCTTGGGGAAGGGAGGGGGTGGGGAGGGGGGGAATTGTGCATGTGAAGATGCGTGCAAGGGTGGCCTCAAATGGAGGTCATCACGTCTGAACAATGAGCTTTAATGTGATTGTCCTATTCTGTTTTTACCAGTTCTTCATTTTTACTCTTGTTTTGTCATGGGTGGGGAGGGGGGAGGGGGGTATACAGAGAGAAAATGCAGAAGGCCTACGCTAAAGTGAACTCTTTACGTGCCCAAGTGGCATCCATGCAGCAGGACCATAACATTGGCAAGCTTAAGGTACGTTTGTGCCAGTGCCCGCGTTCATGTGCGTGTTTTTATTCCTTGCAAGCACTTGTACATGTCAGTTGGTCATTGGTGCAGCAATTCTTTCTCTCAAATTCTAATGTTGACGTTTCCCCTCGAGTGCAGGACTTGCTCATGGTCCAGTGTACAGTGTCTTGTCGGATGGTAGAGTTCTCTTCCTTCTTCTCCATGCAAGGTTGTTGACAGCTATAACTTCGTGCATGAAATAGCAGGCAGAAATTGGTGACTTCATGAGTGGAGGTGATGGAGGTCGTGGTGGGAAGGACACAAATGAACCGATGTGACAATCGGGTAAAAAAGATTATATGCGTATTGTCAGTCTTGTACAGCTTGGTTGCATAATGTGATGAAGAAAGCAGTCCCTGATGGGTTAGTATAATTTGTGCAAGCGGATAGTACACGCCTGAATCACAAAAGATATATATTTGTCTCTCTTCTTCTTCTTCTTCTATCCTTATAGTATGTGTGCACGCGTGGCTTTCCTTGAGTCTGCTTCTGCATGTTAAGGTTCCAATCCTTATGCATTGAACACATATATGGTAACCAAATTCTGTTTTACACATGTAGTATGTTTGCAGGTGGTTTTTTACGCCGAGATATGTATAAGAGGGTGACAGTCACTGGAAAGTTGGGACTTCAAGGTTAAAAGTTGGCTGGGCCACACTCATCTGATAGTGAAGTATTGACTAAGATTGGGACAAGGTAATGCCCGTGTATGTATCTTTCTTCATCAAGGTTATTAGAAGTTGGCAATCTTAGTAACATTACGGACGTATTTGGCAATTTGGACCCAAGTGTGGTAATTTTAAGAACAAGCCAACCTATTCAGTAAAGATAGCTTCAGATTCTGCATTTTCCCACATAGTGCAGTTTTGAGATACTATGTGCTCAGCATCACCAATGCATGTCATGGAGTATACATCATGTGTGGAACGTACTTTGATGATCCACCTTACGTGATAATGTTTCACATGCAATCATAATAATATCATATATGTTTGTTACCAGATACAGCTTCAATGCCGTGCGGATGACATTTATGTATCAATCTTGCATCTCTTGAGCCTTGACGGATTAGATTGGCAACTTCTTAACTCGTCTATGTATTAGATGGAGGGTCCAATTTCTCGTTCACCCATCCTTCCTACAACCACACGCCTTGCATGTTCAGAGTTTATTTGCAGTTTGTCATTGTCTCGCTAAGTATGACGGGGTGTGCTATCTTGTTTAATAGGTGCATATGCACACATGATTTGATGCCTATGTATACAAATGGTAAGAGTCACCTAAGAAGATCAACTTTTATGCTTGTCTCATATTGCGCACCAAATTCACAATATCGTTGATATTCAAGAATTGAACTGCTTCTTTTACATTCACAAAATTTTGCAACTGGACCCTAAGGAGACCCCAACGAATCATCCAACAGAGAGTATAATGATGTAGTTGTCCACCACTCTTTGTGTTGTACAGATGAGGCAGTAAAGTTATTTCATGGTAAAAGCACCAACCTGGTAAGATAGAATAGAAAATATATATGCCCAAAAATTGCAGTGTTGCATACCAATGACCAACTTCTATCTCCCACGCACTCATGTAGAACATGTCTTCAATCTCCCAACAATACGATACATGTTAAGAATGTCAACACACTGTGGAAAATGTCATGCACCAGAACCTTAGCCGCAAATATTTAATCCCAATCTCCCTCATTAGAACACACATAACTTCAAAGACGTACTCTTACACATTCAAATGCTCGCACACGAGCATAGAAGCCACCCGCACCAGCAAATTTTAAGGTGAGATATATACTCATGCAGAGACAGCTCCATATTCCGGCAAGAACTAGAATATTAAGCAGTCACCCATCTCGCCCCCATACTCTAAGATGAACGCCTCACAGCAGATTACTAGAGCTTGAGACATGTTCCACATCCTCTCAATGTCCACCTGAACGATGCCACCTCACACTTGTGCTGCCTCCACAAAAAGTGACGTCGCCAACGACCCCTTTGTGTGCATTCAGCATCTAGGCAACGGGACTGCCCCTGCCACACATGTATCACCTCACTGAGATGTAAATGAACAATTAATGAGATAGACACCTCAACGAGAAGGATGCAAGCAGTTGTACCAAGATGTTCACGAGCATGCTCAACCACTGCTTCCCAACCCTTCTCCCTCATGCTTATCAGACATTCTTCTTTTGGGCCCTGCCAAAAGGTCTCCTCTTCTAGAAAGAGCAAACTTGACGAGCACCAAATCCAAAAGACCTGGACCCAAAGCCATAGCAGAAGACCCAGCCATAACCTGCAATAACAATACAGCGGGGGCAGCCTAAAAACTCACCATTGATCATGGTATGCTGAGAAGTTAAAGAGTGCTGTGGCTTGCTCTCCTGCACCACACAAAAAGTAGGTGCAGGGAGGTCATAGATACACGAGCCTTATTTAGGTCAGACAATGCCTCTCCAGTTCAAGTAGTGCAAGTCAAATGTATCATGCATCCACACCACCAGAAGGAGTTTTAGAGACCATGGAAAGTGAAAGCAGCTGACATCAGAGTGACAGATACATCATTTATAGGCGTGTACAAATGCTAGGGATTTTACAACGTATAATGTCAGGACTCTCACCACTTCTTGTCCTTCTTCGTCGTTAGGCACTGCGCTACCAGCGTGAGCGACGGTGCTGTCCACGGGGCCCACCAGGTCATCACCAAGTGGCAGCTGCCGCTCTCGCCTCTCCTCGCCGTGAGGCAGGGCACTCCTGGCTTCAGTAATCTGGCTGCCTCCTTGTTCCACAAGGACGTTGTCAACCTCCAACTGGGACCTGGAATCCGAGAACAAAAGCCTCGCGGGGCCAAGATGCAGGAACCGGCAACGCCGTCCTGCCCCTGCATACTGCGCATAGCTCTCAAACTGCCGGCACTCAGACTGATACACAAAAATCCGGGTGGTCCTGACGAAACACCCGCAGTGCACGGTGACAGCGGTGCTGGCGGGGAGCCTGGCCGCGCCGGCCACGCGCTTCAGCAGCGCGCACGACAGGCGGAGCGTTTGCAGGGCCTGCAGGCGGCCCACGTCGAGGTGCACTGTGGGGCCGGTGTCCACAGCGCACCTGGTGAGCACCGTCAAGGACGTCAGCTGCCAAGGCAGGCGGCCAAAGTCAGGCCAATACTTTGCATGGTGGAGCTCCAGCTTTAAAGACCGGAGTTGGGGGGTGAATGCAAACAAGTCCCTCTGGAAATCTGTCTGCGACGGTATGTTGAGAGTCAAGTCTTCCAGAAGCGGCATAGGCTTTTTCATGGCTAGCACATTCCCACAGTACACTAATAACCTCTTCAAGCTGGGGCTGAAAATGCCATGCTCTGAGGTGTCCTCGCCCACACTCTGAACTACGACGTCTAATGAAGTGAGAGACAGCAGCCTGGCAACGGTGTCAGACGCACTCCGGTCCAGGGCCTTGTGGAATGTGCCAATCCGGAGCCGCTGAAGCGAGCGCATGGATTCCGAGTACTGGACTTCACAGGGAAGCCCTTTGTCTGCCGCTTTGTCTAACAGGCGTAGGCAAACACGGGCCCCTAAACCTTCCAGCCAGGGCGGCAGCTGGTGCACCAGGGCCATGCCTGGGAGCTCCAAGTACAAAGTTATCAAGCGTGGCAGCCCCAAGATGGACTTACTCAGGGGCAAACAACCTTGGCCCTCGCAAAACATTGAATCATTGTAACTCAAGCAGAATGTTCTCAAATGGGCCAGATTGCTGAAATCTACGTCCTCCAGCAGGGCACGGGCACGGTCCTTCAAAACCTGGCCCACAGCAGGTTGTCCCTCCCTGTCGAGGCTATAGAACAAAAGACGCAGTTCCTCAAGGGTAGTCCTGTGAGATAGAAAGTAGACGAGACCTGATAGCGCCTCCCACCCAGAACACCTGATGCTAAATCTCAAGCATTTTAATGAGGGAAGCCCTGTGCTCATGCCCTGCAGAAGTTGTCCAATACTAGAGCCACCCCAGTCTTCGTTCTCCACCAGTCGGACACGATTCACGCGGGTGAATGACTGCAGCGCACTGAGAACTCCTTCTACATCACCCTCAGGCGCCCTCAGGAACACGGCCTTTGCGCAGCCATTGACAGCCTTCCTCCATCTGTTGGACACTCCCCTGTAAAGACCTTCAAGCATGCCGCTATCATCTTTCTTCGGAATGGACAAGGCCTTTTGCAGGATAAGTTGCAGAACCTCGTCTGGCAGATCGTAGATGCTCGTGCCTGTGGAGCTTTTCTTCTCATGTGTCCTGTCGAGAGACTCAGGTTCCTCCCTTCGAGGTTTTGTACGGGGACCTTCCAAGGAGGAGCCCCTCTCAGCATTCTCCGATTTCATCAGCTTTTGGGGCTGCCTGACATGCCTATGGAGCTGTTGCATTCCACGAAGTAGTTCCATTCTTCTAATGTGCAGGTATAGACACTTTGCCAACCTTTTATCTACAAATGTGCATGTCACTAGCTCTGTATAAACTACTTCTCCCAGCCGCTCTGCTTTTGCCTGTCTGCAACAGCACGAAGACAGATCTTATCAGCAGATAAAAAGGTTATCACTTTACATCACTTTATGACGTAATGTCTGCTGACGATGCTTCCGTCCGCCTCTGGTATAGAACGTGGCATTTCATTTGTTGCTCCAGAGCGAGAGATGGTGCATCGCTCGAAGTGACTGCCGTGACCGACCATGTTGTCGCTGCCTTGCAGCCACTTGCAGCTCTCAGAATGTTCTTCCGCTTGCTTTCTAGCTTGGAAGCCACTGTAGAAGCTTGTATACCATTGTACCTACTGTGAACCTGTTGTAAGGGGCTTGAATGACCATTGGGGAATATTGAGGATATCAGTGCAAGTGCCAAGGAGCAGCACAAAATTATGCGTTCAAATGCAAGTCATTGATTTTTAGTGGATAAGCATGCATGAGGATAAGTATCTCTCGCACTAGGTGACGCGAATACTCTCTGCCTGCACATTCGGGACACGAGGTCTTACCTATGGTCATTGGAATGCAAATAGCTACCTGTCAGGCTTAAAGCGTAGTGGTTATGGAAACTGTCGACAAGAGTTCCTTGTTGGAAGGTTCCTTGAAGAAACCGAGAAGAGAGGAACTAGTGCATATAGCTAGAATTTTTAGCAAGGCAGTTGAGAAGAAATGCTTCACAGGCACGAGCATCCACAATCTTCCAGACGAGGTTCTGCAGCTCATTCTGCAAAAGACCTTGTCTAGTACAGAGAATGATGATGGCGGCAAGCGGGAAGGTCTCTACAGGGTAGTGTGCAACAGATGGAGGAAGGCTGTCAATGGCTGCGCAAGGGCCGTGTCTCTGAGGGCACCTGAGGGTGATGTGGGATACTCACTGCGTTGCAATCTTTCATCCACGTGAATGTTGTCCGGTTGAAAGAGGACAAAAGGTGGGGTGGCTTTGATATCAGACAGCTTCTTCGGGGCATGGCCACAGGACTCCCTTCACTAAAAATCTTGGAGTTCAAGATTCAGTGTTATGGGTGGGTGGCTCTACCAGATCTCGCCTACTTCCTCTTCCACAGGACTGGGCTTCAGGAGCTGGGCCTCTTCTTCCCCAGTCTGGACAACAAAGGACGGCTTGCAATGGGTCTTTTTTCAACAATCGTGCCCGTGCCCTGCTGATGGATGTAGATTTCAGTAATCTGGTCCATCTGAGGGCTTTAGATATGCAATACGATAGTTCAATGTTCCCCGAGGGCCAGGAGACTCTGCCCATGAGTAAGTCCATCTTGGGGCTGCCCCAGCTGCAGGAGGTGTTCTTGGCGCTCCCTGGCATGTCTCGCGTGCACCAGCTGCCGCCCTGGCTGGCAGAACTGCACGCCTGTGTTGCCCTGGAACTGTTAGACCAGAAAAGAGACAAGAGGGTGACGTTTGAAGTCCAGTACTCAGACTCTACGCGCTCTCTCCAGCGGCTCTGGATAGCTTCAATGCATAAGTACCTTGGTCACAGTGCGTCTGACACCATTGCCAGGCTGCCCTTCCTCACGTCATTAGATATTGTTGTCAAATCTATGGGTGAACTTCGGGACCCTTCCGGGCACGGCCTTATGAGCTCTAGTCTGAAAAAATTGTTTGTCTACAGTGAGAGTATGCCTCTCGTGGGGAGGCTGCTGCCTTCTCTGGAAGACGTTACTCTAAAAATATCGTCGCAGATGTCTTTCCAGCGGAATTTGATTACGTTCACCCCCAAGCTCCGATCCTTGTACCTGGAGCTTCACTAGGTAGTGGCTTGGCCTGACTTTGGCCAACTGCCTCTGCAGCTAACATCCTTGACCCTGCTCACCAGCTACGCCATGGTGGCCAACTGCACAGGGGTACTTGACGTGGGCCGCCTGCAGGCCCTGCAAGACCTCCTCCTGTCCTGCGTGATGCTGGATTGCGTGGTGGGGGTAGCCAGGCTCCCCGCCAGCACGGCTGTCACCGTGCACTGCGGGTGCCTAGTCACCACTACTCAGAGCGTAGTCTATCAGGCGAAGTGTCGCAAGTTTGAGAGCTATGCACAGTACGCAGGGCCGGGACAGAAGTGCCAGTTTCTGCCGCTTGGCCACGCTAGGCAGTTGTTCTCCGATACCAGGTCCCGGCTGGCAGTTGGCGGCGTCGACTCGTCAATCACAAGCACGGCATTCTTGCTCACGCCGGCGTTGCCCTGCCTCACGCCGAAGAGGGCGCAAGAGGTGGTGACAGTCTTTGACCTTCAGCAACCTGAACGTACGAAGAATGTGTGGCTGGATTTCCTGATGCTCGGCTCTTCTACTCCTGATCTTCTGTGCACTATCTGTCTGCGTGCGTGCATGACATTGCCTTGCTATGCCTCGAGCAACATCTGCATGCGATTCTATGGCTTAATTCAAGCTTGTCTTGTTGTGTCCCCGGTTCCTTGTCCCTTGTGCCACATCGTTGCAGGCCAAAGCAATACGCAAAATGCGCGACATGTACAGAGGCAATAGACGCAGGTACACATCCTATGTACCTCTTCCTCTGTTTCAGGATTTGCCAATTTTTGTTGACTCGTGGTAGCTTCTAGGTTACTGTGGATGCACCAGGGGCAATTTCCCGGTGGTGTGAATCTTCTTAGCCCCCGGGCCTGCCTCTGTTGCTTCTTTGCTCACATCCAACATCAAAAGCCTGATTCTTGAGTCATTGCCACGAGACTTGTAGTCGTCTGCTCTGGCTTTATTCTACGCTGTTGGTCATCAAGGTTGCGGATTGCTGGGAGAGGAGGGCAATCTGCAGGATACGCTGTCAAGTGGGCAGGATGAGGGTGATGTTTTGAGGCGCATGTGACCTTTTTATGCGATTGATGAGCATCATCCACATGCAGGCTTCCAGTGCAGTCTTCTGAATCATCTATTTGTCTGGGCTCTGCTTTTGCGTGTGTCAAGGGCAGGGTCGTTGGCTTATGCTGGACATTTACTCCCCGAGGGGGGCCACGGCAACGAGCTCACTCAGCGGAGGACGCTGAGAATGGGATGTAGTGCAGACGCGGGAAACAGCAATAGTAGCGTCCTATTTGCCACCACGTGACAGGACAAAGGAATGGTAGATACTTTTCTGGTGATCTTTTTCTTGATGTAGTTGTTGTAAATGGACATGTTGGTGTACTAATCATCTCTTGGTGAGCACAAAAGGAGGGGGACCTTTTAGATCAAGTAAATTTCTCGATCACTACAGCGTGTGCAGGTGATCTGCAGCCTGCTCTCGCGAGAATCGTTGGTTTGTTCTGCAGGTCGAATTTGGTTAGCTTGCCCATTTAGGACCACTCTAGTATTCAATGCATGCTCTTGGAGCCATAGACCACGCTTATTTCGGCGCCTATATTGGCTAGTATATTTAGCAACAGCTATGTCATAGACAGCGGTGGGTGCATTCTGCTTCTTCTTGACGAGTACTCTTTGCAGACATGTTAGTTGTGATAGTGCAGCGATGTGTTGAATCGTGACATAAGCACAAACTATAGAAACCTTACAAGCTGTGGCACTTCACTACACAAACACATACAGCATGTATTGAATGCAACTAGGCACCCTTCCTTTCACAATTGTGTGGTAACGTCATAAGCCTATTTTCCACTGCACCCTTCTCACAACCAAAAATGAATGAGTTATTAGCAAGACTACAATCGTAAACTTGCTTATGCCACGAAGTTGGTTGAAACTTTCTCCAAGTCAGTGTCTTCATAACCATAAATTGGTTTGACCGTGTCTTGGTCAAAGAGATGGAAGAATGGCTGTGTACATCATAAACGAGGATGTAACGCATGATTGATGATGAAGCGATTGCACATGTTTACTTTTGGAAACAAGGACCACCTGCAGCACACGTCCAGAGGCCAAGGAAAGGCCACTTGCTTTTTTACTACTAAGCACATTTTTAAAATACACTTACACTAGTACTAGAAAGCATTTATTACACTTGCATGTACACGTGCACGCTCAACACACATGGGCGGAAAGGGAGAGCTGGAAGAGAACCTAACCTTTCTCACAAAATTTGTAGATCCCGTAACTGCTCGTAAAGAAGCAATCCCCGCCATCACAAAAAGTGAGAGAAGATGGGCAGGCACTTATATCTTGTGTTACTAGCTTGTGTTGCTGGCAAGATGGCATTCCAATCAATGCAGAGTTGAGTATTGGATTATTACAGTTACGCGCGGACAGGACAATGGTAATCTTGGTGCACCATACCTGATGCTTCATAATGTGCACACAAATCGCCTATTATGTTGCGTTCCTCTTGCTGTGTGGGTAGCGAGAGTTGCCTCCATCAGTGAAGTCACGTGCCTGCAATGATGTAAACAACTCAATCTACGTCAAGGGTATGGAGGAGATGAGGCACGGCCAAACGAACGTAAGCCCACGAGACCAGGGCAAGCTTAAAGATCCTCCCAGGATGCAAGGAGGAACCAACAAAAGGCCAAGGGAGGGCTCAATGCCCTTGATTTAACTAACTATGCATTGAGTAGGAAAAACCCACGCATGCACATCCACTGGCACAAACGCACCTCCTCCTTGCTTTCTTGCCATTCCTCCACACGGCCAACTTGGCACGCAAAGCTCGTGCTCGCAGACCTGCTTTCTTTCCCCTCCCCCCTTCCCCCCCCAGAGAGACACATTCACAACAAAGAATGTGGGTCAATTCATGCTGGTTGCAACATCCAAGTACGGATATGAGCACGGACGCACAAGCAGGCATAAGCACGCACTCAAGCTCGCGCGCGCACACACACACACACACATATGAGCGTGCACATGCACGTACAAAAAGAGAGAGAGGGGGGGTGAGAGAGAGAAGCTTACTCATGCACAACATATATTTCAAAAGTTGCTCTCGCCTCGCGCAAAGACTTCTCTTTTGCTGGTTCTCCTTGTTGCATCCTCAAGAATTTTATACCTCGCTGTGATACTTCTTGCAACAATGATTTAAGTTGCATCCACTTATGTTCTTCTTCCATCTCTTCCTCTTCAACGAGTTTCCTTTTCAGCTGCTTTACATCTGGTGCAGAACGTGCGGTGGATTCAATTGATGTACTTGGAGACACCCCGCGGGTGCTAGGTGATGAGTTTCCATCAAGCGGGGTAGTGTCGTCCACTCCAGGGTGGTGCTGACTTATTTTGGTGATGATAACTTTCCCCTCTCTCAGGTCTGGTACGACATGGCGCTGGGTACGGAGCTCAAATCCTGGATGAAAGAGAAGTAGAAGAATATAAACAACCAACAACTCGACATGAGCTCATAACAAATTCCAAGCAACCAAATGCCACGCTCAGGCTTGACTTTGCTATGGACGCGCTTGATTGGAAAAACAAGCCCCCCATACAACACTTCATGTTGATAGCATTGCTGCTAACATGCTGTGCATATAGGCATTTCTGGAGTGTCTCTGAACGCTTCAGCCTAGCCGCGTTGATATACCCTGAGAATGGTCAATGGGCGTGTGGTGTCGCACATATGACAAACGAGCACAATGAGTGCCACACAATGAACACATTAGAAGATGATTGCACATACCTTCAAGACTTCAACCTGTATATGTGCCTGTCCTAAGGTTGCGCTTCGTCTGTACCAAGCAATACTATGTCCTTGGACATTTTTTTGGCATTGTTTTGCATTCTTTGCAATTTTTGGGCCAGTTTGGCTTGGTTTTTGCTGAGGTGGGCTGAGGCGAGCTTAGGTGGGCTTTCTGTCGTGCCTAATGGCGTCGGGATCTGGATACGCGTGTGGCTTTCCATCACGTGTGTCGTCGACCTGGTTGATGTGTCGGTGGTCCTTCTTGCGTGTGGGCTTTCCCTTGTTTACTGGTCGATGCATCTCTGCACGTGGGGAATTGACGTAGTCGATTGCCCTTTGCACGTGTCAATGGCAGGCTGACTGCGATTGACTCATTTCTGGTCTTCCTGCACTTGCACCATTCAGAGAGGGGGTCATCACTTAGTGTTTCCACACTGAGCTGTTCCTCCTTAGTTTCTATCTCAGGACTTAGCAACTTTTGCAAAAAAGTTTTCTATCTTTCATTGTGCCTTGCAAGGACAGAAGCGTCGTACTTCTAAATAGGCTTTTGCCCAAGTTGAGGGTTGCACAAGTGTACAAGTCATAGTTTCCAGAAATCACGTCTAAGCAGGAGAACACAACAACACAAAGTTTCAAAGAAAATCTCCCACTAGGACTTTTGCTTTACTTTCACCAAGTCACAGCTTACAAAACTTTGACACTATAGTATCTGTAGTGAAACAGATAGATAAAGTACTTAGTAAAACAGAATACTTTATCTATTCAAGACAAGGATCTTTGAACACAAGTGGTAGCTTCTTGAAAGAGAGATGGCTTCTTGAAAGTTAATATATTTCTGGATTTTGGCAAGTACAAGAGTGATTCTGGAATGTCTTTCTATGTTCTAGCTCTTGTTTATATACTTGCTACATAAGTAATTTCTAGGAAGGTGTATGTTGATGTGTTGGCACCCAACACATCCCAAAACTTGCCACCTCTTTCTAGAATAATGTACACATGTCCTTTTGACCTAAAAATGGCACATCTGACTTTTGCCACATGGAGTTCTTCTAGGTCTTTCCTCTAACTTCGAAAATGCCTTGGAAGGTTCAAAGGACATGAACCAAGTTACTAGAGTACCTATTCACACTTGACTCCACACAATACTACTCCAAATATATTTGAAAACATTAAAATATATGCAAACTAATATATAATAACTCAAATCACTACATCACCCCCCCGATAGAAAAAGCGACGTCTCGGCGCGTCAAGTCAGGTCTTACACATGTGGAGCAAACTAGTCAACAGTTTCAAGTCAGATGCCACACATGTGAAGAGGACTAGTCAAAGGCGCCAAGTCAGGTGCTACACATGTAAGGTAGACTAGGCAAGGTCGTAGGTGGTGTGACCTTATTGGCTAGCCTACTCCTTAATGATAAAGAAAATTGTACAAGTTGGCCCAGAATCTGCCACGAATTCAAAAATTCATAGCGGCCACAGAACTGCTCCAAATCTGAAAATTCGAGTGCCAGACGGACCGCGTCGGAGAACTCTACCGGGTCACCAAATTTGAGAGCATTCTCATTTCTGGAGTGTCGTTGAGAGCTGAGAGAGTAGGCACTCCTCCAAATCTGTGCAGAAACTTCTGAAAATCATAAGTCCTTCTATACTTCTCCAAATTCTGCAAACTAAGTCTCAAACTGGGCGCTGTAAGATGTTCTACCAGAGTCTTGAGTTTCAGAGCATTCCAAGTTCAGGGGAAGGCACAATGTCAGAAGGCATATTCTGTCCTAACAATGCCAGCAGCCTGACCCCCTTCTACTTAGAGCATCATATCTCTCTCACCAGTGCTCCAAATTGAGCAAACTTGGACTCTAAATGACCGGCTACTCATGGACTACAGCCAGGTAAATTTTCAGAATTTATTATGCAGAGACCTATTACCAGTAGCAGTTTTAGTTTTCTGTCCAGAAACTGCGAGAAGAGAAGAGTGTCTAATGTCAATTTTTCCTCTTTCTTGTTCTTGCAGGCTGCCTCCAAGGGGTCTTCTGCTGCTTCTTGATGGTGGCAGGCTGCCTCCCTGAAGTCTTCGGGCTTCTAGTAGAGAGACTTGGGGCTGGTCCAAGATGGGGGTTGGCGGCATGGAAGCGCTTCAACTTTCTCTGAACTTTGTCAAGGTAGTGCGCCGCCACCCAACTATTCTCCGAATCTGGATATCCTTTCCACTTGATCAAGTATTGCTGCTGTCTCCTGAAATTTCTCATAGCCACTATGTCTTCCACTTCGTACTCCAAATGATCATCCACTATTGTTGGGGCTGGTGGGGTTGTCACACGTCCTGGGAACTTGTTGTCGGGTTGCACATATGGCTTGAAGAGGGAAGCGTGGAATACGGGGTCGATGTGCATAGTCTGGGGAAGTTCTAGCTTGAAAGCAACGGGGTTGACTTGCTGGATAATCTTGAAGGGTCCCAAATACTTGGGAGAGAACTTGCTGCCGGCAGGCCTGTTGTTCAGGGAAATGTTCTTGGATGATAGTAACACGTTGTCACCCACTCTGTACGTAATTTCTCTTCTGGATCTGTTCGCCACTCTTGCTTGAGCATCTTGCGCGTGTTGTAGAGCTTTCTTCGCTGCTGTAAGGGCTGCTTCTAATGTCTCCATAAAATCTGTGGCTGCAGGTACTTCATCATGGCCAGCCGTGAAGCTCAGTGGCGTGGTCGGATGGAAGCCATAGTTGAGGAAGAATGGGGACTCTTGGGTAGAGGCCTGCGTAGTGTTGTTGTAGGCAAACTCGAGGGGGGTCAAGTACATGTCCCAGTCTTGCTCGAGGGTAGACACGTAGGCCTTTAGAGAGGTCTTTAGGGTACGATTCATACGCTCGGTTTGCCCATCTGATTGTGGGTGGTAGGCAGTAGACATATCCAGCGATGTACCCAAGTTCTTGAAGAGATTTTTCCAGAAATGGCTTGTGAATCTTGGATCTCTATCTGACACAATTCTTGATGGTAGTCCATGGAGTCGGAAGATGTTGTCAAAGATGAGTCTTGCAAGTTGTGGTGCTGTAGCCTTAGTCGTCGTGGGAATAAAATGAGCCATCTTGGTAAGTCTGTCCACCACCGTGAGTATTGCATTATGGCCTCGAGGTGTCACGGGCAAGTCCACGATAAGGTCCATTGAGATGTCCGTCCATTGTCTTTCGGGGATTGGTAGTGGTTGGAGGAGTCCTCCCGCCTTTTGCGATGATGGCTTGATTCTTTGGCATGTGTCACAGCTCCTGCAGTACTCCTTGACTTGCTTAGACATGCCTGGCCAACAATAAGTCCTAGCTAGAACGCCCGTGGTCCTTAGGATTCCAAAGTGTCCTCCAAGAGGGTTGTCGTGTGCTTCTCGTAGAAGCAAGAGCCGGAGGTCTAAGTCATTAGGAACACATCTCTGGCCCGTATCTTGCCTCACCCAATAATTGCCTTCTTGCTTCTTGCATGGGTCCAAGGCTGCTTCTCCGTTCTTGTAGTAAGGGTCTCTTTCATAGGCGGCTGAAAATCGAGCTTCCAGATCTGTCTTCAGGGATACCATCACTGCATTTAATTGCAGTCTTGAGAGGGGGTCAGCCGGGTTTGTCTTGCCGGGCTGGTACTGAATCGTGATGTTGTATTGTTGCAAGTATCCGCTCCATCTTGCTTGTCTCCTTGAGAGATACGGCTGCGTCTGGAGGTGCTTTAACGCCTCGTGGTCCGTGGTGACCAGTACTTTGCGTCCTTCAACGTAGCAGCGCCAAACCTTCAAGGCATGTACAATCGCCAATGCCTCTCGCTCCGTGGTTGTATAATTTTGCTCGGCTGGATTTAGCTTCCTTGACTCGTAGGCGATGGGCTGCAGTCCCTTGCCTTGGTCTTGAAGCAGGATTGCTCCTATTGCATAGGAAGATGCATCGGTGATGACGTGGAAGGGCCAATCTGGGTTTGGACTTGGGAGTGTGAGCACCGGGGATGTGGTCAATCTTCGCTTTAACTCTTGAAATGCCTCTTCCTCTTTCTCGGTCCATGTATATAGCCTGTCCTTCTTGAGTAGATCTGTCAGGGGGGCTGCTATGTGCGAGAAGCCTTGGATGAATTTTCTGTACCAATTGGCAAATCCCAAGAATGACTGGAGTTCTTTCTTGGTCGTGGGGGTTGGCCATTCCTCCACCACCGTGGTCTTCTTGGGGTCTATCTTGATGCCATCAGCAGTCACGTGGAGACCTAGGAACTCCACTTCTTGTTTGGCAAACTCGCATTTTGACTCCTTCGCAAACAGCTTGTTTTGCTTCAATACTTCAAGGACTTCTTTCAAGTGTCTCGCATGCTCTTCAAGGGTCTTGCTGTAGATAAGGATGTCATCGATGAATACCACCACAAATCTGTCCAACATGGGCTGAAATATGGTGTTCATCATAGTCATGAAAGTTGCTGGCGCGTTGGTGAGTCCAAATGGCAGGACCATGAACTCAAAATGTCCATATCTTGTCCTGAATGCCGTCTTCTCTATGTCCGGTTCTGCGATGCGAATCTGGTGGTAGCCGCTCCGTAAGTCAATCTTCGTGAAGTACTTGGCTCCAACCAGCCGGTCCATGAGCTCATCCATGCGCGGCAGCGGGTATCGATTCTTGATGGTGATCTTGTTGAGGGCGCGATAGTCCACACACATCCTCAAGGTACCATCTTTCTTCTTGACAAATAGCACCGGGGCTCCAAATGGCGACTTGCTAGGTCGAATGAAGCCATGCTCCAGTAGCTCCTTGATTTGCTTCTTGACTTCGTCTAGCTCCGTGTATGACATTTTGAACGTAGGCCGAGAGATGGGCTTGCTTCCGGGCTCCAACTCTATCTTGTGGTCTACGAATCTTTTGGGGGGTAGGCCCTTGGGCAATTCCGGGGAGAACACTTCTTTGTAGTCCTCAAAGACTTCTTGTATCTCCTTGGGAACGGGGCTGCCTTCTTGACTCTCGATGTCTTTCTTGATGTCTTTTGGCGTGATCAAGGCCAAAAGAAGCTCGTGTCCCTTCCTCACAAGTCTCTTGAGTTGGAGGGCGGACAATAGTATCTCGTGTGCCGGCTTCTGGATGTCTTGGGTCTGGATATTCTGGATTGCGCGCAAAATACAGATTCTTGAAGTGATGTCATTCTTGATCTTGATAGTACCGGTCCTCCAATCAACTTGGGGGTTGTGCTTGGTCAACCAAGGCGTCCCTAGGATGACGTCGTACTTGCCCAATTGCATGGGGGAGAACACTACTCTATCCTTGAAGGACTTGATAGAGAGTGCCAAGGGGTACGTCTTCTTGGAAGGGGTAGTATAGGAGAATCCATCGGGCATCATAATCTCCTCGTCGTGGTCAAGAGTTCGCATAGTAATACCGTGCTTGGTGGCAAAATCTGCAGCAATGAAGTTGCCTTGAGCTCCGCTATCCACCAAGATGTGGACCTTCTCTCCTCCAAGGTAACCTCTCAAACTCATTGGGGCTGGAACGTCGTCTTCAACGGGGGTCTCCACCTCACTTGGCGTGTTGCCTTCTCGTGAAGTGGGTCTTGGGGTGGTATGCTCTTGGCCTACCGGCGCTGTCCGTTTTTTGACAACTTTTTGGGGCATGAAAGTGCACAATGGCCGTTTTCCTTGCAATAGAAGCATAGTCCAGCCGTCATGAGAGCTTCTTTTTCAGCCGGGGAGAGTCTTGCTTTCACTCCTTGCTGGTTTCTTGCATCATAAGTGTCATTGGAGGGTCTTCCACTCTTCCGGGCAGCCGCGGGGTCCCTTTTAATAACTCCGATTTCCATGGGTGTGGGTCCAGATTCGGATGTGGAAGGGGCTGCGTACACCCGCGTCGTCGGTACCCGTGAAGATGAAGGCACGGAGTGCTTGAAATCCAAGGTATCCACCTTTTGGGCCACTTCAATGATCTTTGAGAAGTCCGTCAAGTCGCGTAACTCCACTTCCTTTGCCACCTTGGGTTTGAGGCCAAAGATGTAACGGTCAATCTTCTCCTCGAGAGACATGTTGGGGATCTCAAGAGTGAGGGCGTGAAATCTGGATGTATACTCTTGAACGGACGTCGTTTGCTTGAGATGGTGGAGCTTTCCTCGGGCAATCTTCTCCGCATTGATGGGCATGAATTGCTTCTTGAGGGCCTCACGAAAATCTGCCCATCTTGCATATGATGGTGGGGGCTCTTGGCCGAGCATGGGGTGCGCCATAGCTTGATATATAGCCGCTTGATAGTTACGCCACCATGATGTTGCTGCTCCTCTAAGTAAGGTAACGGCAAAGGGAACGTAGTCCTCCTCGGGTACTTCAAGGAACGCGAGGTACGTCTCCACTTGGTAGAGCCATAAATTCAGGTTGGCACCTTTCCCGGGGTTGAAAGTGTCGGGTTTGCCGGGCTTGATGAGTTTCCTTGCTCTCGTTGGCTCTTGTGGAGGCGCTTGAGCCGGGGCTGGATTTTGAGCATTGCTCGCAATAGGGGCAACCATGGCAGCCATAGCTTCTCTTGACGCTTGCACGGTTGCTTCATAGGTGGCCAAGCCCACTTGGTTGTGGACGGTCATTAGGAAGGCTGCCCACTCATTTGCGGGAACTCCTTGTGGTGGGGTCAACTTTGCTATAGCGGCTGCCACGGGATTTGACGGTGCTCCTCCTTGTGGTGCTTCTTGTTGTTGCAGATTTCCTTGAGTAGGCTCTCCCATCGACGCTGGAGGAGGGTGTGCTCCTCCTTGTGGTGCTTCTTGTTGTTGCAGATTTTCTTGAGTGGGCTCTCCCATCGGCGCTGGAGGAGGGTGTCTTGGAGAGGAAGGGCTTCCTTCGAAAGCTTGCTGTTGGTCTTGAGGATCGGCCATCTTCTTGTGCTACCAAAGTGCCTAGCTCCGATACCACTGTAGTGAAACAGATAGATAAAGTACTTAGTAAAACAGAATACTTTATCTATTCAAGACAAGGATCTTTGAACACAAGTGGTAGCTTCTTGAAAGAGAGATGGCTTCTTGAAAGTTAATATATTTCTGGATTTTGGCAAGTACAAGAGTGATTCTGGAATGTCTTTCTATGTTCTAGCTCTTGTTTATATACTTGCTACATAAGTAATTTCTAGGAAGGTGTATGTTGATGTGTTGGCACCCAACACATCCCAAAACTTGCCACCTCTTTCTAGAATAATGTACACATGTCCTTTTGACCTAAAAATGGCACATCTGACTTTTGCCACATGGAGTTCTTCTAGGTCTTTCCTCTAACTTCAAAAATGCCTTGGAAGGTTTAAAGGACATGAACCAAGTTACTGGAGTACCTATTCACACTTGACTCCACACCATACTACTTCAAATATATTTGAAAACATTAAAATATATGCAAACTAATGTATAATAACTCAAATCACTACAGTATCTATGCCCGCCTAGCTTAAGCTCTTTGCTCGAGACCGCGCCTAACAGTTTCCACTGCTAGTTGGGCTCACTCAGCTCTTCACTGAAGGCTATTACTCGTTAATCTTGCTCTTGCTAACAACAATTCGACAATTGAGACTTTTGAAAACTTGCAAACTAACACAGCACTCACCAGTTTACGTGCTCTTCGTACGTTTGTGGCGTTTGGTCCAAATCTGCGTGAGAACTCCTAACAAATTCTATTTTGCAAGTTCTCTACTTCTTTCAAGCGGATTTCCTTCTTGGAAAATTTTGATTTCTAACTTTTCTATCATACACTGAGAGAGAGTTTCTTAAGCGTCGGCAGAAGCATGGCGTCCTGGCTCTCCTCCGCACCCTTCTTTCTCTTCTCCTTTCGACCCTGCGCTCCTTTCTTCTTCTTCTTGGTAAAATGTGCAAGGCAAGGATGAGGTGAGATCGTGCAAGGCTTGTGCCTTTCCCAAGCACCACGCATGCCATTCTATCTTAAGAATTCCAGCACTTAGTCACAACGGTTTGCATGCATGCCGTTCCTGCAATTATCCCTCGTGATAGCTTAATTCATTCGACGTCACTTAGCATGCATGCACACCTCGTGACGGTTGCGTGTGGCTGCTAGCCTTTTGATCAGCGTGCACGCCTATGTGGCCTTAGAGCCCAGGTCGCCTGAGGTGGCTGCTTAGAGGTAACAGCCTTACCACAGGTCCATGGCTGAGATGGCTTTTCCAGCCAGCCTCACCTGACTTCGCGATTGCCAGGATGGCTGCTCAGTCAGCAATGCTTGACTTGGCAGCTGCAGGAGTAGGCCATTTGCTGGTCTTAGCATAGCAGCTTCTCGGCTAATTTAACTGTCAAACCCCACCCATCCCTGAGTGTCGATTTTTACTTGGTCCTAGTCGGGCTTTCGTGTGACTTGAACTCTAACTTTCAATGCTGACCACGCAGGGGTTAGTCAAATGGTTGGGGAGTCAACGTTGACTTTCTGTACCTGGGCGACCGTAACTTACGTCATGCATGCGGTGCCGTCAAACTGATAGTAGTCGCAACAGTTGTCGTACCTGGCGTCGAGACCTGGACACGTGTGTAGCTTTCTAGCACGAGTGTTGTCGACCTGGTCAATTTATCGGTAATCCTTCTCGCGTATGGGCTTTCCCTAGTTGACTGGTCGGTGCATCTTTGCACGTGGGGAATTGACCTGGTCAATTGCCTTTTGCACGTGTGTCGATGGCAGGCTGACAATGATTGACTCATTTCTGGTCTTCCTGCACTTGCACCATTTAGAGAGGGGGTCATCAATTAGTATGTCTCACACTGAGCTGATCCTCTTTAGTTACTATTTCAAGACTTAGCAACTTTTGCAAACAAAAAAAATCTTTCATTTTTCCTTACACCCCTCCCTTTCAACTCGGGCGTCCCTGCCTCTTTGGCTAAAAGGTATCTATTTTCCAGCTTTCAAACTGGGGGGTTTATGGAGGCAGTTGGGGCATTTCCAACGTCCTGCCATAATCTCTTCGTCACCAATGCAGAAGATGTGCCATCTGGCACCACACTTATCACAAGTTACCATTGCCTCTTGATTATTCAGCACTTTGCAGCTGGCACAAGATGTGGCTTGCACCAATTCCTTAGGCACAGCCCGTTGGGTCGATATTGGGCAAATGGCATAGTGAACAATATTGTACATGATCCCTCATGGTTTTGCCGTCAGAGCCTTCTATCTCTAGCACACCATTTCCAAATGCATGTTTCACGCGCAAGATCACTGCACCTGAATTGGTGTCTGCCGAGTCTGTGGGGGTCGCAGCTAAGTAGTACTGGCGAGAGAGGACCTTAACAGCCGCATAAATGGGCTGGCAAATCAAGCCTTGGTTGAAGTTAATCAATCCAGAGCTGCCCTGAGCGCTGAGGCAGCTCAGTTAGACCAATGCAGCTCTGGACAAGTGCAGACTTGAGAAAATCAGATCAGCGCGGGGAAAACAAGCGCCTTCTTAACAGAATCAGGACAACAAAAGGCCCAGGCCTCGGATACTGTGCGAGAGTGGAGCACAAAACTCTCGTAGCTCAATCTCACGCCTTAATCTTAGCAATGCTTGCAAGCTTGATAGCGTTTTCCAAGGTCGCATGCTAGATTATATCAATTCAGGTATACATCAACCTAGCTGAGCTGAGCGAGAGAGAGACAGCTCAAGGAGGCGCCAAAACCGTAGGTAGGCTGCAACAGAAGGGTAGGCGGCGGCCCCAAGAGCGTTTGCGCGCGCACGAGAGTGCTAGCGAACAGGTTAACTTAGGGTGGCCCTAGGCTGATCAATGGACTAGTTAGGGTGCGCGCACAGACTAGCCTGGCCATGCCCAGGTACACCAGACCAACCACAGGCAACAGGCTAACGCGTACGACCTCAAGGGCCGTGTCAGCTGCCGAGTCTGTGGGGATCGCAGCTAAGTAGTACTGGCTAGAGAGGACCTTAACAGCCGCATTGCAACCTTGTGGCTAATCACAAGGAAATTGCACTGCTTGAGCTTTTAAGAAAGCAGCTCAAGGGAGTTGTGGGTGTTGGTAAGGGATCTTCAGTCCAATGTCTGCCGCCTGGTTCAGCAGTAGAGCAGGTGTCTCCTCGCGGTGATGCCCTCAGCAGCCAGCTCCTTCAGAGGCACAGTACGCCTGAGCCAGCAAGCAAGCTTAACAAGGGAGAAAGCCAAGTCTAACAAGGAAGCCTGGGCTTGACTAAACCAAGGCAGGGGCCTTGGCTGACCAGCTGGCAGCCAAGACCCCTTTCCAACAAAAAAGAAAGTGAATTGTTTGATTAATTAGCTATAAAGCCTGAGGCCCAAAATACCCCCCCTCCAGCTGCGAACTCGTCAGTTGCACTTTGGGCAAAACCAGGCGTCGACTGGGACGCGACTCAAAGTTGGAGTCAAGCAATAAGTGTGATAGCCGGCATTGCAACGGTCGCATAGGAGCATTTTAGAGGGGCAGTTGGGTGTATGGCAGATTTGGCATGGATGGTTGGCAGGAACAGTCGCGAGTGTAGGATTGTGTTTGAGGAGTATGTTGGGCAGGTGGCAGGGAGCGCAATTGCGCAAGTGATTGCGAGTAGTACGCCCGTCGGACCTGACGAGCGTGAGCACTCCTGTAGGAGCTACTGACACGACGCGCAAGATGAGCGGCTGACTAGACACATCTAATGTAGATTGGAACTGCCGCTTAAGACAAACAAAGTCACCTGCAGAAGATGACGGAATGAGAGGGTGATAAAGGCCGCTGCGTGTATGAGCATAACGCAAAGTATCGCGATGTTGCCCCTTGCGCAAATTAGCCATAGCCATGGGAAGGATGCGCTGAAAGAGTGCAAAACGGGCGTGGATTTCGGCTTGCCAGGCCTCTGGATTGGAGAGCGAGAGTAAAACATCTAGACGAGGCTGTAGGGAGGAAGGGAGGACTGGTTTGCGCCCGTAGAGAAGGAAGTACAAAAAGAACGCGCGCAGAGCTGCCTGGCGGCTAAAGTTATAGCCCATCTGCAGCCAGGGCAATGCAAGATCCCAGTCGGAAACGGTGTGGGTTAAACTGTGCTTGCGCAAGCTACGTTTAACGATTTGTACCATGCGTTCCGCAAGCCCATCGGCCTGCGGGTGATTACGAGATGTCAGGCAATGGTCAATATAGGAACGGGCAAGCAGGGCCTAAAAATCGCCTTGGAACTCAGTGCCCTGATCCGTAAGGACCTCGGCACAGGCGCCGAAGCGGACAAGTACTCTGTCAAAGAAAATAGAAGCGATGAGCGCGCTAGATTTGGACGGTAAGGGAACCAATTTGACCTATTTAGAGAAATGCTCGATCATAACAAGGACGTAGAGCTGTCGGCGACCAGAATGAGGGAGTTTGCCCGATAGAACAAGCCCCGGATAGGAAGGGGGTTGCGGCGAACTTCCCTTGCGGTGAAGCTGGCGCGGACGCAGTCGCAGACGCCGCACTTACTGACCCAGCGCTGTACGTCGGCGTGCATGCGAGACCACCAGTAGGAGATCTGGAGGAGGCCGTAGGTGCGTCGGATGCCGAAATGTCCCTGCTGTTCATGTGTGCGTTGAACGAGAGGCTCTCGGTCCGCCAGCGCGGGGACGATTTTGACGGCATTGGGCAGAAGGCGGAGCAGATGGCCGTCTCGCCACTGATAGCTGCGGCACCGATGCTAGACGCCGTCGCGGGAGGCGTGCAGCTCCGGGAGAACGTCGGTCTGCAGATTGGCCAGAGCTTGTCCGTCCAGCCAAATGTTGGCTGGTACAGGCGCCACATGGACGGCGCCTTCCACCTGCATATCGAGCGCAAGAGCAGCGAGGGAAGCCACAAGAGCAGAAGGGAGGAGCAGCACAAAAAATGCCGCGGCATGCCAGGCAGGTAGGAGGTGCTCCTGCTCATCGGAGTCATGGCGAGCTCCGGTGAGGTCCGAGCAGGAAGGATCAGGATTGCGGCTCAGATCGTCAGCATCGAGGTTAGCGCGGCCTGCCTTATGGATAATAACAAAGTCGTATTCCTGCAGAATTAGTGCCCACCGTGCGTGCTTGCCGGTGAGGGTCTGGTTAGTGAGAAGCCACCTTAGGGGCTGATGATATGTAATTAAGGTGAAGGTTCGGCCGTATAGGTAGTGACAAAAATGGACTACGCCTCACACAGCGGCCAACCATTCCTCCTCATAGGAGCTGTAATTACGCTCTGCCGGGTTGTTGCTGCGACTGGCGTAAGCGATGACATACTCGGCTTTGTCGTCGTCAGCCTGCGCGAGCACAGCACCCAGGCCTAGCGGACTCCAGTCAGTGTGTACGAAAGGCCGTGTATAGTCCAATTGACGTAGGACAGGCGCGGAAGTGAGAGCATCTTTCAAGGCATCAAACGAAACCTGACAGGCGGCAGTCCATTCCCATGGCTGGTTCTTTTTCAACAGGTCGTTAAGAGGTGCAGCTAAGGCGCTGAAGTTAGGGACAAAGCGACGATAAGAACTAGCAAAGCCGAGATAAGCCCGCAAGCGTGAAAGGCCTGTAGGAATGGGAATGAGGCGCAGAGCATCCATCTTGACTTGCTGAGGCGACAGCCCTCCAGGGACGATATCATGTCCCAGGTAAGGGACGGTACGCGTAGCAAACTTGCATTTGCCCGGGTGGCATTTGAGTCCAGCGGCCTGCAAGCTCTGGAAGAGGAGATCCAGATGAGCAAGATGGTCAATTTAGTTGTCACTGAAGATTAAGACGTCATCAATGTAGCATCGCGCAAAGTTCAAATTGGCCAGCACACGCTCCATCACTCGCTGAAAGCTGGCATGTTCGTTCTTGAGGCCAAATTGCATGATGCGCCACTGATAGAGGCGGTCAGCACCTGAAATGAATTTTGCTTATTCAAGATAAATAAACTTCATTAGTGGATATAAAATCAGAGATAGGTGGAAGCGTGTAAAATCAAGGCGCAATCTTTGCCCTTAGAATGAATTCCGTTTACTCATCTATACCCCTTGACTCACTTACCGTAGTGTGCCATAGTTGCACACAAACACAAGGCACAAGAAAGAGGCGAGCTTTAGGACTAAAGCTTCTCCTTTAGAAACTCATGGCCTCTTGCCTACCAGGCATACAAGCATGTATAAGCACATACTCAACATTAGGGGAGTGAATAGCAAACGCGCTCTCATTCAGATGACCATAAAGTAGCTAAAACACATCCCACTCATTTAGGTGCAAAACCATGGAATCTGTCCGCTGTGTGACCCCAAAATCTCACAGGGCACAACTCTGTCAATCCAACTCCAAATTGAGCAAACTTGATGGCAACGGACGCATCTTGACGAGACCTTTTTAAAACATCCTAGTTCGCTTCATTTGGAGCATAGACAAAGACGCCATGTCAATTTTCGTGAAAGCTGGTCATAATAACGAACCCAAAAGTGCACACATGACTTGCAAGTAGAAAATCCGACTCTAAAGCCTACTGTCCAGAATGAGGGACCACGAGATCCCAGCCTGCTATGTACCTAGTGACCACCTGGTTGACCACGGCGCAAGGGTGCGCCGTTTCGTGAGAAACCCGTTAAGT
Organism: Mesotaenium endlicherianum; assembly: GCA_009602735.1. NCBI lineage: Eukaryota > Viridiplantae > Streptophyta > Zygnematophyceae > Zygnematales > Mesotaeniaceae > Mesotaenium > Mesotaenium endlicherianum. Next base: position 36,170 of record WELA01010210.1, on the reverse strand, counting down.
TGGGACCCACGGATCGAGGTATAACGACCATATTAATTGGTCGGTTGACTGAAGTTGTAACTGTTCAGTTGACTGACAACGGCTCCGCCTACCCAAAAGTTAACCACACTGGTAGGACATCGATTTACCGAATCTCAGTTCACCTCCCGACTTTCAGTGTACTACGGTCACAAGTGCTAGTCTACAAATAATTATCTAAATGAATAAATCTATCCTCAGCGTACTGAGTCCAAGAATACTAACTATAATTATACGAGCTTACTATATATCTACCTACGGATATTATGTCCTATATATAACAGGTATATAAATTTCAACCAACTATACTATGATACAAAAGTCATCCTGCTGACCTTTTCAACAAAATGAGCAAACTACACCATGATACAAAACTCATCATGCTGACCTTTTTGACAAAGTAAGTAAACTTGCATTAAATCCACATACACTTATTTAGATGAACCCGCATATGTGAGTATATTGACATGATACTTATTAGGGTTCTATATATATGTATGCAATTAATTAAATAAATAATGAATTGCTACATTACAGTCTCCCCAGCTGTTGTCGCCTCGACAATTCTCAGCATACGGTTCAATTATCTAATAATACACTTCAGTCAACTAGGTGAAGCAAAGAAAGCAAACAAAACATGAGCGCGACATATTCACCTACCCAATGCAAGTAAAAATCAATTACACCAAACTGTCATGCAAGCAACCATCTGACTTCACAATCAATAATTGAAGACATGCATGAACTTATCCCTACTCACAGTAGTCCTTCCAATTGAAAGACACAATAGAGCACCTCACACCATGCAAATCACACCCAAATGGAACAGCCTCCTTTCAAGGTCAAACAATGAAAGAATGTTATTAAAGCTCAGCCTACTGAACTAAGCCTTTTCTCCTTCTCTTGGTCTTCAACTCCTGCCGTGCTCACGCCTTAAAAGCTTCTCACAAGCAATTTCTTGTGACTTAGGTACTTGCTCAAGATTCAGCGTACTGAAGGAAAAGGGATACCAACTGGTTTGATGGCATCGAATGCCCTTACAAGATAAGTAGCATCAGGTTAATGAGCCCAAGAAAAATTTTAAAAACAACCACATTTTCAGAACACACTAAGTTCAAAGAAACATATGGTTTTGAGCAATATGGTGGTCACCTCAAGCAGTTCCCTGATGTGCCATGCATCATTGCTACCCAATCCCAACTTATGGCAATGTACTTCCTCAGTTCAAACGTACACTTGCTCCAACAGTGTATTGCAACTCACAGTTTACACCAGTCCCTCACTGATGCTCCTGATATTAATGCAGTACATACATAGGATGTGGCAGTGTATGACTCAGTTAGTACATACACTTGCTGCTGAGTATGCAGGTAAGCACAGCTTACTGAATACTCACGTACACTTGCTCCAACAGTGTACTGCAACTCACAGTTTACACCAGTCGGTCACTGATGCTCCTGATATTGATGCAGTACATACATAGGACGTGACAGTGTATGACTCAGTTAGTACAAACACTTGCTGCTGAGTATGCAGGTAAGCACAGCTTATTGAATACTCCTAATACACATCCCATCTCCCTCTCCCCAACTTGAATAGCTGAAGTGAAACAGATAGATGAAGTACTTAGTGAAATATAATACTTTATCTATTCAAGACAAGGATCTTTGAACACAAGTGGTAGCTTCTTGAAAGAGAGATGGCTTCTTGAAAGTTAATATATTTCTGGATATTGGCAAGTACAAGAGTGATTCTGGAATGTCTTTCTATGTTCTAGCTCTTGTTTATATACTTGCTAAATAACTAATTTCTAGGAAGGTGTATGTTGATGTGTTGGCACCCAACACATCCCAACACTTGCCACCTCTTTCTAGAATAATGTACGCATGTCCTTTTGACCTAAAAATGGCACATTTGACTTTTGCCACGTGGAGTTCTTCTAGGTCTTTCCTCTAAGTTTGAAAATGCCTTAGAAGGTTCAAAGGACATGAACCAAGTCACTAGAGTACCTATTCACACTTGAATCCACACAATACTACTCCAACTATACTTGAAAACATTAAAATATATGCAAACTAATATATAATAACTCAAATCACTACATCACCCCCCCGATAGAAAAAGCGACGTCTCGGCGCGTCAAGTCAGGTCTTACACATGTGGAGCAAACTAGTCAACAGTTTCAAGTCAGATGCCACACATGTGAAGAGGACTAGTCAAAGGCGCCAAGTCAGGTGCTACACATGTAAGGTAGACTAGGCAAGGTCGTAGGTGGTGTGACCTTATTGGCTAGCCTACTCCTTAATGATAAAGAAAATTGTACAAGTTGGCCCAGAATCTGCCACAAATTCAAAAATTCATAGCGTCCACAGAACTGCTCCAAATCTGAAAATTTGAGTGCCAAACGGACCGCGTCAAAGAACTCTACCGAGTCACCAGATTTGAGAGCATTCTAATTTCTGGAGTGTCGTCGAGAGCTGAGAGAGTAGGCACTCCTCCAAACCTGTGCAGAAACTTCTGAAAATCATAAGTCCATCTATGCTTCTCCAAATTCTGCAAAGTAAGTCTCAAAATGGGCGCTGTAAGATGTTCTGCCAGAGTCTTGAGTTTCAAAGCATTCCAAGTTCAGGAGAGGGCACAATGTCAGAAGGCATATTCTGCCCTACCAATGCCAGCAGCTTGACCCCCTTCTACTTAGAGCATCATATTTCCCTCACCAGTGCTCCAAATTGAGCAAACTTGGACTGTGAATGACCGGCTACTCATGGACTACAGCGAGGTAAATTTTCAGAATTTATTATGCAAAGGCTTATCACCAGTAGCAGTTTTAGTTTTCTGTTCAGAAACTGTGAGAAGAGAAGAGTGTCTAATGTCACTTTTTCCTCTTTCTTGTTCTTGCAGGCTGCCTCCAAGGGGTCTTCTGCTGCTTCTTGATGGTGGTAGGCTGCCTCCCTGAAGTCTTTGGACTTCTAGTAGAGAGACTTGGGGCTGGTCCAAGATGGGGGTTGGCGGCATGGAAGCGCTTCAACTTTCTCTGAACTTTGTCAAGGTAGTGCGCCGCCACCCAACTATTCTCCGAATCTGGATATCCTTTCCACTTGATCAAGTATTGCTGCTGTCTCCTGAAATTTCTCATAGCCACTATGTCTTCCACTTCGTACTCCAAATGATCATCCACTATTGTTGGGGCTGGTGGGGTTGTCACACGTCCTGGGAACTTGTTGTCGGGTTGCACATATGGCTTGAAGAGGGAAGCGTGGAATACGGGGTCGATGTGCATAGTCTGGGGAAGTTCTAGCTGGAAAGCAACGGGGTTGACTTGCTGGATAATCTTGAAGGGTCCCAAATACTTGGGAGAGAACTTGCTGCCGGCAGGCCTGTTGTTCAGGGAAATGTTCTTGGATGATAGTAACACGTTGTCACCCACTCTGTACGTAATTTCTCTTCTGGATCTGTTCGCCACTCTTGCTTGAGCATCTTGCACGTTTTGTAGAGCTTTCTTCGCTGCTGTAAGGGCTGCTTCTAATGTCTCCATAAAATCTGTGGCTGCAGGTACTTCATTAAGCCCAGCCGTGAAGCTCAGCGGCGTGGTTGGATGGAAGCCATAGTTGAGGAAGAATGGGGACTCTTGGGTAGAGGCCTGCGTAGTGTTGTTGTAGGCAAACTCGAGGGGGGTCAAGTACATGTCCCAGTCTTGCTCGAGGGTAGACACGTAGGCCTTTAGAGAGGTCTTTAGGGTACGATTCATACGCTCGGTTTGCCCATCTGATTGTGGGTGGTAGGCAGTAGACATATCCAGCGATGTACCCAAGTTCTTGAAGAGATTTTTCCAGAAATGGCTTGTGAATCTTGGATCTCTATCTGACACAATTCTTGATGGTAGTCCATGGAGTCGGAAGATGTTGTCAAAGATGAGTCTTGCAAGTTGTGGTGCTGTAGCCTTAGTCGTCGTGGGAATAAAATGAGCCATCTTGGTAAGTCTGTCCACCACCGTGAGTATTGCATTATGGCCTCGAGGTGTCACGGGCAAGTCCACGATAAGGTCCATTGAGATGTCCGTCCATTGTCTTTCGGGGATTGGTAGTGGTTGGAGGAGTCCTCCCGCCTTTTGCGATGATGGCTTGATTCTTTGGCATGTGTCACAGCTCCTGCAGTACTCCTTGACTTGCTTAGACATGCCTGGCCAACAATAAGTCCTAGCTAGAACGCCCGTGGTCCTTAGGATTCCAAAGTGTCCTCCAAGAGGGTTGTCGTGTGCTTCTCGTAGAAGCAAGAGCCGGAGGTCTAAGTCATTAGGAACACATCTCTGGCCCGTATCTTGCCTCACCCAATAATTGCCTTCTTGCTTCTTGCATGGGTCCAAGGCTGCTTCTCCGTTCTTGTAGTAAGGGTCTCTTTCATAGGCGGCTGAAAATCGAGCTTCCAGATCTGTCTTCAGGGATACCATCACTGCATTTAATTGCAGTCTTGAGAGGGGGTCAGCCGGGTTTGTCTTGCCGGGCTGGTACTGAATCGTGATGTTGTATTGTTGCAAGTATCCGCTCCATCTTGCTTGTCTCCTTGAGAGATACGGCTGCGTCTGGAGGTGCTTTAACGCCTCGTGGTCCGTGGTGACCAGTACTTTGCGTCCTTCAACGTAGCAGCGCCAAACCTTCAAGGCATGTACAATCGCCAATGCCTCTCGCTCCGTGGTTGTATAATTTTGCTCGGCTGGATTTAGCTTCCTTGACTCGTAGGCGATGGGCTGCAGTCCCTTGCCTTGGTCTTGAAGCAGGATTGCTCCTATTGCATAGGAAGATGCATCGGTGATGACGTGGAAGGGCCAATCTGGGTTTGGACTTGGGAGTGTGAGCACCGGGGATGTGGTCAATCTTCGCTTTAACTCTTGAAATGCCTCTTCCTCTTTCTCGGTCCATGTATATAGCCTGTCCTTCTTGAGTAGATCTGTCAGGGGGGCTGCTATGTGCGAGAAGCCTTGGATGAATTTTCTGTACCAATTGGCAAATCCCAAGAATGACTGGAGTTCTTTCTTGGTCGTGGGGGTTGGCCATTCCTCCACCACCGTGGTCTTCTTGGGGTCTATCTTGATGCCATCAGCAGTCACGTGGAGACCTAGGAACTCCACTTCTTGTTTGGCAAACTCGCATTTTGACTCCTTCGCAAACAGCTTGTTTTGCTTCAATACTTCAAGGACTTCTTTCAAGTGTCTCGCATGCTCTTCAAGGGTCTTGCTGTAGATAAGGATGTCATCGATGAATACCACCACAAATCTGTCCAACATGGGCTGAAATATGGTGTTCATCATAGTCATGAAAGTTGCTGGCGCGTTAGTGAGTCCAAATGGCAGGACCATGAACTCAAAATGTCCATATCTTGTCCCGAACGCCGTTTTCTCTATGTCAGGTTCAGCGATANTGCGATGCGAATCTGGTGGTAACCGCTTCTCAAGTCCACCTTCGTGAAGTACTTGGCTCCAACCAGCCGGTCCATGAGCTCATCCATGCACGGCAACGGGTATCGATTCTTGATGGTCATCTTGTTGAGGGCGCGATAGTCCACACACATCTCAAGGTACCATCTTTCTTCGTGACAGATAGCACCGGGGCTCCAAATGGCGACTTGCTAGGTCGGATGAAGCCATGCTCCAGTAGCTCCTTGATTTGCTTCTTGACTTCGTCTAGCTCCGTGTATGACATTTTGAATGTAGGCCGAGAGATGGGCTTGCTTCCGGGCTCCAACTCTATCTTGTGGTCCACGAATCTTTTGGGAGGCAGGCCCTTGGGCAATTCCGGGGAGAATACTTCTTTGTAGTCCTTCAAGACTTCTTGTATCTCCTTGGGAAGGGGGCGGCCTTCTTGACTCTCGTTGTCTTTCTTGATGTCTTTTCCGCGTGATCAAGGCCAAAAGAAGCTCGTGTCTCTTCCTCACAAGTCTCTTGAGTTGGAGGGCGGACAATAGTATCTCGTGTGCCGGCTTCTTGATGTCTTGGGTCTGGATATTCTGGATTGCGCGCAAAATACGGATTCTTGAAGTGATGTCCTTCTTGATCTTGATAATACCGTCCCTCCAATCAACTTGGGGGTTGTGCTTGGTCAACCAAGGCGTCCCCTAGGATGACGTCGTACTTGCCCAATTGCATGGGGGAGAACACTACTCTAACCTTGAAGGACTTGATAGAGAGTGCCAAGGGGTACGTCTTCTTGGAAGGGGTAGTATAGGAGAATCCATTGGGCATCATAATCTCCTCGTCGTGGTCAAGAGTTTGCATAGTAATACCGTGCTTGGTGGCAAAATCCGCAGCAATGAACTTTTCTTGAGCTCCGCTATCCACCACGATGTGGACCTTCTCTTCTCCAAGGTAACCTCTCAAACTCATTGGGGCTGGAACGTCGTCTTCAACGGGGGTCTCCACCTCACTTGGCTTGTTGCCTTCTCGTGAAGTGGGTCTTGGGGTGGTAGGCTCCTGGCCTACCGGCGCTGTCCGTTCTTTGACATCTTTTTGGGGCATGAGAGTGCACGATGGCCCTTTTCCTTGCAATAAAAACATAGTCCAGCCGTCATGAGAGCTTCTTTTTCAGCCGGGAGAGTCTTGCTTTCACTCCTTGTTGGTTTCTTGCATCATAAGTGTCATTGGAGGTCTTCCACTCCTCCGGGCAGCCGCGGGGTCCCTTTTAATAACTCTGATTTCTATGGGTGTGGGTCCAGATTCGGATGTGGAAGGAGGCTGCGTACACCCGCATCGCCGGTACACGTGTAGATGAAGGCATGGAGTGCTTGATATCCAAGGTATCCACCTTTTGGGCCACTTCAATGATCTTTGAGAAGTCTGTCAAGTCGCGTAATTCCACTTCCTTTGCCACCTTGGGCTTGAGGCCAAAGATGTAGCGGTCAATCTTCTCCTCAAGAGACATGTTGGGGATCTCAAGAGTGAGGGCGTGAAATCTGGATGTATACTCTTGAACGGACGTCGTTTGCTTGAGATGGTGGAGCTTTCCTCGGGCAATCTTCTCCGCGTTGATGGGCATGAATTGCTTCTTGAGGGCCTCACGAAAATCTGCCCATCTTGCATATGATGGTGGGGGCTCTTGGCCGAGCATGGGGTGCGCCATAGCTTGATATATAGCCGCTTGATAGTTACGCCACCATGATGTTGCTGCTCCTCTAAGTAAGGTAACGGCAAAGGGAACGTAGTCCTCCTCGGGTACTTCAAGGAATGCGAGGTACGTCTCCACTTGGTAG
>WELA01010210.1:3875-28830 GCA_009602735.1 Mesotaenium endlicherianum | reverse complement strand
CGGTCAATCTTCTCCTCGAGAGACATGTTGGGGATCTCAAGAGTGAGGGCGTGAAATCTGGATGTATACTCTTGAACGGACGTCGTTTGCTTGAGATGGTGGAGCTTTCCTCGGGCAATCTTCTCCGCATTGATGGGCATGAATTGCTTCTTGAGGGCCTCACGAAAATCTGCCCATCTTGCATATGATGGTGGGGGCTCTTGGCCGAGCATGGGGTGCGCCATAGCTTGATATATAGCCGCTTGATAGTTACGCCACCATGATGTTGCTGCTCCTCTAAGTAAGGTAACGGCAAAGGGAACGTAGTCCTCCTCGGGTACTTCAAGGAATGCGAGGTACGTCTCCACTTGGTAGAGCCATAAATTCAGGTTGGCACCTTTCCCGGGGTTGAAAGTGTCGGGTTTGCCGGGCTTGATGAGTTTCCTTGCTCTCGTTGGCTCTTGTGGAGGCGCTTGAGCCGGGGCTGGATTTTGAGCATTGCTCGCGATAGGGGCAACTATGGCAGCCATAGCTTCTCTTGACGCTTGCACGGTTGCTTCATAGGTGGCCAAGCCCACTTGGTTGTGGACGGTCATTAGGAAGGCTGCCCACTCATTTGCGAGAACTCCTTGTGGTGGGGTCAATTTTGCTATGGCGGCTGCCACGGGATTTGACGGTGCTCCTCCTTGTGGTGCTTCTTGTTGTTGCAGATTTTCTTGAGTGGGCTCTCCCATCGGCGCTGGAAGAGGGTCTCTTGGGGATGAAGTGCTTCCTTCGAAAGCTTGCTGTTGGTCTTGAGGATCGGCCATCTTCTTGTGCTACCAAAGTGCCTAGCTTTGATACCACTGTAGTGAAACAGATAGATGAAGTACTTAGTAAAATAGAATACTTTATCTAATCAAGACAAGGATCTTTGAACACAAGTGGTAGCTTCTTGAAAGAGAACTGACTTCTTCAAAGGTATTGTATTTTTGGAATTTGGCACGTACAAGAGTGATTCTCGAATGTCTTTCTATGTTCTAGCTCTTGTTTATATACGTGCTACATAAGTAATTTGTAGGAAGGTGCATGTTGATGTGTTGGCACCCAACACATCCCAAAACTTGCCACCTCTTTCTAGAATAATGTACACATGTTCTTTTGACCTAAAATTGGCCCATTTGACTTTTGCCACATGGAATTTTTCTAAGTCCTTCCTCTAACTTCGAAAATGCTTTAGAAGGTCCTGAGGACATGAACCAAGTCACTAGAGTATCTATTCGCACTTGACTCCACACAATACTACTTCAAATATATTCAAAAACATTAAAATATATGCATACTAAAGATTTTATGACTCAAATCACTACAGGACCCCACTGCAAGTGCAGGCGCCAATGTCATCGAAGATCTCGTCTGGCGTCGGCATAGGGTACACGTCTTGTTCAGTGACCTTATTCAACCGTTGATAGTCACCGCACATTCTCTTCTCGGACCAGTTACCCAAGGCATCCTTCTTGGCTGGCATGATCGTGGGCGCGGCGTAGCGAGACGACGACTCCCTGATGAGCCAATTGTCCTCTAGCTTGCCTGTTTGTGCATCGATCAGACCATTCTCAAAGTGACTGTATTGATATCTCTTGAGGAAGATAGGCTCTTTGGACGTGAGAGAGATCCGCATGGAATCCCCTTTGTAGCGCCCGAAGTCGTGCATGCCGTTGGCGAAGCTGATGCTGCGTCTCCCATCCAGCAGTGTCGTCAGCTGTGCCGCCTGGGCGTCAGTGAGAGTCCCCCCCAGCTTCCATGTAGGCGTAGCTGGTGAGGGCTCTTGCCCTGCAGCCGGCTCCTGCCCTGCTGCTGGCGTAAGCTGTGGCGCTGCAGGTGTCACCTGCCCAGCAGCTGTAGCCTGTCTGTGCTTGGCCTGCAATGGGTGCCTCTTCCTTGGCAGCTGCTGCCAGCTGCCCGGCCCTGCCTGCCTGAGGGCGCGAGCAAGGAAAAAAAAATGGCAATCGGAACTTTCTGGGTTGCTGTAAGGCCTCCTCTCTCTTGCAAAATGGCGACCGGAACTCCGTGGGTCGCTGTAAGGCCTCCTCTCTACTGCGTCCCCCCCCCAGCGAACCAGAATCGTCACGGGCCGGAGGCGGGGACCGATGGCGTGCGCGAGCCTACGGGGCAAGCCCCTTGTGCTGAGAATGCCATGCGGTGTCGGGTGGAGCCTGGCCGTCATCGTCAGGGGATTCCACGTCTATGGCGTCAGCAGGCCGAGGCAGCTCAAGGTGGCGCGCCTCTGTGTAGAGAGGTGCCAAGGCCTGTGTCTGCAGCAGGATCCATGTGAGGACGTTGGCGTCAATCGCCTGTCCCAGGAGGCAAATGCGGTTCACCTCTGTGAGACCGTCTAGCTCTGTGAGATGCTGCGGGAAGCCCATGGCGCATTCCATCTCCGTCGGACGGGGCTTGTCAAACATGCCAGTCTCCAAGTCAATGACCATCCCGCGCTGTGCGCCCACAAAGGCATTGCTGTCGTAGCGGCTGACAAAGGTGGGAAGCGCTCGAGTAACGTCGTGAAGGACCTCGCATTGCGCCTGTGAGGGATGCGGCAGCACCGTCACCCGCTGCGCCAGCCGAGGGGCATCGAGGATGGAGTTGACGTTGCGCGTGTGGCGTGGATGGGCAGCTGCCAAAGCCTCAAGCGTGCCCGGCATGGCCAGGTTGGTGAAGTAGGCGCGGACGCGATGCGCGAACGAGCCTATCTGGGCAGCGTTGATGACGGCCTCGCGACCGACGTAGCTGCTGCAGAGGGCAAAGTTGGCACTGACGGCGGGCTTGTGGTCGTGGCGTGCGTCCACGTTATCCAGGACCCATGCAAGAGTGTGCGGCGGCTGACGGTCCTCCACCATGTTGAGGACGCGGAGCAAGTGCCAGAAGAGGGCCGTGCGAGGGTCATTGTGTGCTCTGCCACGCCCAGCTTTGGAAAATCCTTGGCACTCCCAACCTGCGATGATGAGATTGATGGGCCCAAGGCGAGTGACATGCTCGACGGTGATGTCGCGAATGTCCATGGGCCAGTTTGTCTGCGCGCGGCGGAAGGCGTGCGTAGGAAGGAGGTCTGGGAATCGCTTGTGGCACAGAGCCATATGCCGGCAGGCCACCTGCTGAGCCTCGAGATCGGGGTCCACATAGACGTAGCGGCGTACGGGGATGCCGGCCTGCAAGGTCGCCAGCAGCCCGATGGCGATCCCGGCAAAGAACTCAACGAGCACAATGCCGCCGGGCCGCTCGTCGAGCGGGTCGGCACAGATGGGTGTCGGCAGCGGGCGGCACTCCATGGCAGGATCGCCGGGCTGCGCGGGAGGCGGATAGGTGCGCTCGGCACTGTGCTGATGTGGCGCCATGCGGAGCGCAGCCACGGCGCGCTCGGCGTAGTCGCGCGTGAGACCTGGAATGCAGTCCGCAATGGGCAGGGGACGCCCCTCTCAAGCGTGGGCCTAATAAGAACGCCACCGCATGCAGGCGTCCTGCAAAGCCTCCGGCGGCACAGCGCGGGCCGGGCGCCGGGCCATGCGAGCGCACAGCTGCTGCCATTGGCCCCGTTGAGCGAGGTCGGTCTGGTGCGAGGCTGCATGGGCCAACCGGTCCAGAACAAGCCGCTGAGGCAGATAGGGATGCGGATCAAAGTAGGCGCGCTGGCGCTCACGCATGGCCTCAGCGAGGACTGTGCAGACAGATCGCTCGGGGCTGTCAACCTCCTGTCGTGGCCAGACGAGCTGGCGCGGAGCCAACTGGACTCGCGGGCGGAATTGCCCTCGCGGAGCTAGTGCAACGCGGTGATGCCGGAGATGCGGCATGAGCTCTACTTGTGTGGGTGCTGCGAACGGGTGGCGAGGGAGAGGCCTGCCACCTGTTCGCGCCACCTTTTGAGGAGGCAATCCCGAGGGGCCGTCGCTTGCGATGTGGCTGCATGGGACGCCGGCGCGTTGAGCTGCAGGGTCAAGGTACAGGGCGTAATGCGCCTGTAAGGAGGCATGCGTGTTGTCGCAGTCAGGAAGTGGGCAAAAAGGTGGCGTGCCTCCTCGCTCCCGAGTGTCGTCGTACGGGTGCGTGCGCTCCCCGTCATTGTACGGCGGTGTGATGGAGCTGGCCCGCGGCTCGCAAAGAGGAGTGACCTCTTGCGCCTCTCTCAGGGGCGTGAGCGACGGTGAGCGCCTTGTCTCGCGGAGAGAAGTGGTCTCTCGGGCGGGCCCAATGGTCGGCCTGGTGCGGTGTGCGTATCGCAGGGGCGGATGGGCGCAGGTAGCCAGGTGTGCGCGCGGCAGATCGCGGATGCTGCTCCAAGGATCCGGCTGGCGCATGGGAGGCGTGGTAGTGCTAGAAGCAGCAGCTGCCGCGCGGGCGGAGGCAAACAAGTGCCGGCCGCGGCACTCGTTGCTCGTGGAGCAGTCATGGGTCACGGTACGGTGGGGTCCGGCTGCGGCGGCACGGGCCCAGCTAGACCGGGCCGCGGCCTCCTGCGGCAGGTTGCTGAGGCCGGGCGGGCCTGTAGGCCTTTGCCAAATGTTCCTCGTGGGCGTAGGTGGCCAAGGCTCCTCCCATGGCTGCGCGAGGTACTCCTCCGCAGACGCTTCGAGAAGCTGCTCCCACTGCCCCTCTTCCTTGATGTTGTCAAGGGGTGAGTCGTTGGGCGGCCTGCCGCATGGCCTCCTCCTCCAATGCCGTGATGCGAGGCCAGGAGTCGCAAGTCTGGTGCAATGCGTGTTGGACTGGCGGCTGAGAGTCCATACTGTACTGGATGGCCACGCCGACGGGTACGTCGTGGCGTACGCGGACGTCTGTCCTCGCTCAAGGCCCGCTGTGAGACGCAGAGGCCGTGGCAGCGGTGGGGGCAGCCGCCGTTGAGTCACGAGCAAGGACTGTGGCAGCGACGGCAGTACGGGCAACGGTGAGAGCCTCGGTGACATCCTCCGCCATTTGCCGCATCCTGGCGCGGTGCGCTGCGCAGATGCGTATCTGCTCCCTGGCCTGGGCTGCCAGGACATCTGCCTGCTCCTGTGGTGTAAGGTGGAGCTCTGCACTAGGCAGCTCCAGCTCCTCATCTTGTGGCTCAAGCAGGTCCTCTCCCACAGAGATCTCCTCATCCTCGGGCCCTTCCTTGTCGATCTGGACCATTGGCCGGCCGTCGCCCAACCCCATGAAGCCGTAGAGAGCGGACACCGCTAGGCGGCGATCGACAATGTCGAGGGGCAAGGATGCCGTGCGCATCCCTCCCGACTGCCAGTCAGGTCGATAAAAGACCCGCTCCGCCCAGTTGTTGATTGCGGCGCCGATGGGAAAGAGCACGTACTGCCCCAGTAGTACGTCGAAGGACTCTGACGGAGTGACGAGCGCGTGCCGATGGATGGTCGTCTCGTCTGCAGTGCTCGGGCGGAGAGTGAACGCAGTGCCAGCCTTGTGCGACCTGTGACGAACTCGGAGGTGCCAATGCGCGGTATTAATGCGCATTGGCGAGTCCTCCAAGTTGGCCAAAGAGAGCCCCAAGCGGCGGAAGTAGCGCAGGCTAATGAGGACCGGCTGCGCGCCCGTGTCAAACATAATGCGCTGCGGCGCCTGGGTGTTGACGACCACAATCCCTTGCAGATTATCCAAAAACGCGGCGTTGGGAGTGCTGATCATCCTGCGCTCATGCGCAAGGCGTGCTGGTGCGGATTGCACCGCGGTGGCAGCATCGGCTGTAGGCCTGCCAATGGCAACGCGCACAGTGTTTGCACGTGATCGAAGCAGCAACTGAGCGGCCTGCCTCGTCGCCTCTATGGAAACGCCGAGCTCCGCGAAGGAGACCGCCGGCTTGCGGTGCAGCGCCAGCGAGATGGCTTCGGCGCTGAGCTGCACCGTTGCCATCGGCGAGGCAAGCGCGCGTGGCGCGGGCTCCGTTGGGGCTGCTGGCGTCTCCAACACGCAAAACGAAAGGGGCAGGCGCAACGCCTCCTCCGTCCGTCATTTCTGGTCAGGCCCGTTGCGCTTCTGAGGCGCTGCGGGCCGGCCGGCTGGTGCCACGAGCGTGTGCTCGCGGCTCGCGCGACCAATTGCAGGACGGCTGCCAAGAGGCTGTGTGCGCGCGCAACAGGCCAGAATGGCAGCTGCTGGCGCAGCCGCATGACCTGCCGCGCAGTCTGGTGCGCGATCTGCCATAAGGCCTGCCGCAGGGCCTGCCAGAAGGCCTGCCGCGCCGCCTGCCGCGCCACCTGCCGCAGAGCCTCCAAGGCCTGGCGTGGCGACTGAAGTCGTCATGGAGGCTGGCGCATGTGCGGATGCCGGCACACTTGCGGACGCAGGCGCAAGCGCTGCAAGCGCAAGCGCATGCGTAGCAACCGGAAGCGCAACAGCTGTCGAGTGTGCAACTGCAGGAACAGCTGCAGCTGTTGGCAAGCACGCGGCTGCAGGGAAGCTGCCACATGGCGCCTCTTGGTGGCTCTTGGAGCCGAGGGGTCGCGCCGTCAGATTGACATCGACGTCAATCTTGGCTCCCCCGTGCAAAGCTTGTGGCGCCGTCCCCCTGGTGCATTCGCTTGTTGGAGCCCTTGCAGCGCAAAATGCGTTGTTGCCGGGGTTTTGTGTGCATCCAGGGTTTAAGCCCTGGCGGTGCGCAGCCGTGCTGGCGCCGTGGGGACCCCGTACGGCGATCTGGCCGGACAGCGTCGTCGGGCTAGGCCCCCCCTGACTGAGGATGGCGATTGTGGCCGCCAGATCTGCGCTGGCCCGAGCTATGCGCGCGTGCCAAGTGGCGGCACGTGTGGGCCAGGGGTAAAACCTTGGCTGTGCGCAGCTGCGGGAGCGCTGTCGGCGCCCTGTCTGACAATCCGGCCGCACAGCGCAGTCGGGGTTGCCCCCCTGCCTGAAGATGGCAATTGTGGCCGCCAGATCTGCGCTGGCTGGCCCGAGCTGTGCGNCTGCGTCTCCCATCCAGCAGTGTCGTCAGCTGTGCCGCCTGGGCGTCAGTGAGAGTCCCCCCCAGCTTCCATGTAGGCGTAGCTGGTGAGGGCTCTTGCCCTGCAGCCGGCTCCTGCCCTGCTGCTGGCGTAAGCTGTGGCGCTGCAGGTGTCACCTGCCCAGCAGCTGTAGCCTGTCTGTGCTTGGCCTGCAATGGGTGCCTCTTCCTTGGCAGCTGCTGCCAGCTGCCCGGCCCTGCCTGCCTGAGGGCGCGAGCAAGGAAAAAAAAATGGCAATCGGAACTTTCTGGGTTGCTGTAAGGCCTCCTCTCTCTTGCAAAATGGCGACCGGAACTCCGTGGGTCGCTGTAAGGCCTCCTCTCTACTGCGTCCCCCCCCCAGCGAACCAGAATCGTCACGGGCCGGAGGCGGGGACCGATGGCGTGCGCGAGCCTACGGGGCAAGCCCCTTGTGCTGAGAATGCCATGCGGTGTCGGGTGGAGCCTGGCCGTCATCGTCAGGGGATTCCACGTCTATGGCGTCAGCAGGCCGAGGCAGCTCAAGGTGGCGCGCCTCTGTGTAGAGAGGTGCCAAGGCCTGTGTCTGCAGCAGGATCCATGTGAGGACGTTGGCGTCAATCGCCTGTCCCAGGAGGCAAATGCGGTTCACCTCTGTGAGACCGTCTAGCTCTGTGAGATGCTGCGGGAAGCCCATGGCGCATTCCATCTCCGTCGGACGGGGCTTGTCAAACATGCCAGTCTCCAAGTCAATGACCATCCCGCGCTGTGCGCCCACAAAGGCATTGCTGTCGTAGCGGCTGACAAAGGTGGGAAGCGCTCGAGTAACGTCGTGAAGGACCTCGCATTGCGCCTGTGAGGGATGCGGCAGCACCGTCACCCGCTGCGCCAGCCGAGGGGCATCGAGGATGGAGTTGACGTTGCGCGTGTGGCGTGGATGGGCAGCTGCCAAAGCCTCAAGCGTGCCCGGCATGGCCAGGTTGGTGAAGTAGGCGCGGACGCGATGCGCGAACGAGCCTATCTGGGCAGCGTTGATGACGGCCTCGCGACCGACGTAGCTGCTGCAGAGGGCAAAGTTGGCACTGACGGCGGGCTTGTGGTCGTGGCGTGCGTCCACGTTATCCAGGACCCATGCAAGAGTGTGCGGCGGCTGACGGTCCTCCACCATGTTGAGGACGCGGAGCAAGTGCCAGAAGAGGGCCGTGCGAGGGTCATTGTGTGCTCTGCCACGCCCAGCTTTGGAAAATCCTTGGCACTCCCAACCTGCGATGATGAGATTGATGGGCCCAAGGCGAGTGACATGCTCGACGGTGATGTCGCGAATGTCCATGGGCCAGTTTGTCTGCGCGCGGCGGAAGGCGTGCGTAGGAAGGAGGTCTGGGAATCGCTTGTGGCACAGAGCCATATGCCGGCAGGCCACCTGCTGAGCCTCGAGATCGGGGTCCACATAGACGTAGCGGCGTACGGGGATGCCGGCCTGCAAGGTCGCCAGCAGCCCGATGGCGATCCCGGCAAAGAACTCAACGAGCACAATGCCGCCGGGCCGCTCGTCGAGCGGGTCGGCACAGATGGGTGTCGGCAGCGGGCGGCACTCCATGGCAGGATCGCCGGGCTGCGCGGGAGGCGGATAGGTGCGCTCGGCACTGTGCTGATGTGGCGCCATGCGGAGCGCAGCCACGGCGCGCTCGGCGTAGTCGCGCGTGAGACCTGGAATGCAGTCCGCAATGGGCAGGGGACGCCCCTCTCAAGCGTGGGCCTAATAAGAACGCCACCGCATGCAGGCGTCCTGCAAAGCCTCCGGCGGCACAGCGCGGGCCGGGCGCCGGGCCATGCGAGCGCACAGCTGCTGCCATTGGCCCCGTTGAGCGAGGTCGGTCTGGTGCGAGGCTGCATGGGCCAACCGGTCCAGAACAAGCCGCTGAGGCAGATAGGGATGCGGATCAAAGTAGGCGCGCTGGCGCTCACGCATGGCCTCAGCGAGGACTGTGCAGACAGATCGCTCGGGGCTGTCAACCTCCTGTCGTGGCCAGACGAGCTGGCGCGGAGCCAACTGGACTCGCGGGCGGAATTGCCCTCGCGGAGCTAGTGCAACGCGGTGATGCCGGAGATGCGGCATGAGCTCTACTTGTGTGGGTGCTGCGAACGGGTGGCGAGGGAGAGGCCTGCCACCTGTTCGCGCCACCTTTTGAGGAGGCAATCCCGAGGGGCCGTCGCTTGCGATGTGGCTGCATGGGACGCCGGCGCGTTGAGCTGCAGGGTCAAGGTACAGGGCGTAATGCGCCTGTAAGGAGGCATGCGTGTTGTCGCAGTCAGGAAGTGGGCAAAAAGGTGGCGTGCCTCCTCGCTCCCGAGTGTCGTCGTACGGGTGCGTGCGCTCCCCGTCATTGTACGGCGGTGTGATGGAGCTGGCCCGCGGCTCGCAAAGAGGAGTGACCTCTTGCGCCTCTCTCAGGGGCGTGAGCGACGGTGAGCGCCTTGTCTCGCGGAGAGAAGTGGTCTCTCGGGCGGGCCCAATGGTCGGCCTGGTGCGGTGTGCGTATCGCAGGGGCGGATGGGCGCAGGTAGCCAGGTGTGCGCGCGGCAGATCGCGGATGCTGCTCCAAGGATCCGGCTGGCGCATGGGAGGCGTGGTAGTGCTAGAAGCAGCAGCTGCCGCGCGGGCGGAGGCAAACAAGTGCCGGCCGCGGCACTCGTTGCTCGTGGAGCAGTCATGGGTCACGGTACGGTGGGGTCCGGCTGCGGCGGCACGGGCCCAGCTAGACCGGGCCGCGGCCTCCTGCGGCAGGTTGCTGAGGCCGGGCGGGCCTGTAGGCCTTTGCCAAATGTTCCTCGTGGGCGTAGGTGGCCAAGGCTCCTCCCATGGCTGCGCGAGGTACTCCTCCGCAGACGCTTCGAGAAGCTGCTCCCACTGCCCCTCTTCCTTGATGTTGTCAAGGGGTGAGTCGTTGGGCGGCCTGCCGCATGGCCTCCTCCTCCAATGCCGTGATGCGAGGCCAGGAGTCGCAAGTCTGGTGCAATGCGTGTTGGACTGGCGGCTGAGAGTCCATACTGTACTGGATGGCCACGCCGACGGGTACGTCGTGGCGTACGCGGACGTCTGTCCTCGCTCAAGGCCCGCTGTGAGACGCAGAGGCCGTGGCAGCGGTGGGGGCAGCCGCCGTTGAGTCACGAGCAAGGACTGTGGCAGCGACGGCAGTACGGGCAACGGTGAGAGCCTCGGTGACATCCTCCGCCATTTGCCGCATCCTGGCGCGGTGCGCTGCGCAGATGCGTATCTGCTCCCTGGCCTGGGCTGCCAGGACATCTGCCTGCTCCTGTGGTGTAAGGTGGAGCTCTGCACTAGGCAGCTCCAGCTCCTCATCTTGTGGCTCAAGCAGGTCCTCTCCCACAGAGATCTCCTCATCCTCGGGCCCTTCCTTGTCGATCTGGACCATTGGCCGGCCGTCGCCCAACCCCATGAAGCCGTAGAGAGCGGACACCGCTAGGCGGCGATCGACAATGTCGAGGGGCAAGGATGCCGTGCGCATCCCTCCCGACTGCCAGTCAGGTCGATAAAAGACCCGCTCCGCCCAGTTGTTGATTGCGGCGCCGATGGGAAAGAGCACGTACTGCCCCAGTAGTACGTCGAAGGACTCTGACGGAGTGACGAGCGCGTGCCGATGGATGGTCGTCTCGTCTGCAGTGCTCGGGCGGAGAGTGAACGCAGTGCCAGCCTTGTGCGACCTGTGACGAACTCGGAGGTGCCAATGCGCGGTATTAATGCGCATTGGCGAGTCCTCCAAGTTGGCCAAAGAGAGCCCCAAGCGGCGGAAGTAGCGCAGGCTAATGAGGACCGGCTGCGCGCCCGTGTCAAACATAATGCGCTGCGGCGCCTGGGTGTTGACGACCACAATCCCTTGCAGATTATCCAAAAACGCGGCGTTGGGAGTGCTGATCATCCTGCGCTCATGCGCAAGGCGTGCTGGTGCGGATTGCACCGCGGTGGCAGCATCGGCTGTAGGCCTGCCAATGGCAACGCGCACAGTGTTTGCACGTGATCGAAGCAGCAACTGAGCGGCCTGCCTCGTCGCCTCTATGGAAACGCCGAGCTCCGCGAAGGAGACCGCCGGCTTGCGGTGCAGCGCCAGCGAGATGGCTTCGGCGCTGAGCTGCACCGTTGCCATCGGCGAGGCAAGCGCGCGTGGCGCGGGCTCCGTTGGGGCTGCTGGCGTCTCCAACACGCAAAACGAAAGGGGCAGGCGCAACGCCTCCTCCGTCCGTCATTTCTGGTCAGGCCCGTTGCGCTTCTGAGGCGCTGCGGGCCGGCCGGCTGGTGCCACGAGCGTGTGCTCGCGGCTCGCGCGACCAATTGCAGGACGGCTGCCAAGAGGCTGTGTGCGCGCGCAACAGGCCAGAATGGCAGCTGCTGGCGCAGCCGCATGACCTGCCGCGCAGTCTGGTGCGCGATCTGCCATAAGGCCTGCCGCAGGGCCTGCCAGAAGGCCTGCCGCGCCGCCTGCCGCGCCACCTGCCGCAGAGCCTCCAAGGCCTGGCGTGGCGACTGAAGTCGTCATGGAGGCTGGCGCATGTGCGGATGCCGGCACACTTGCGGACGCAGGCGCAAGCGCTGCAAGCGCAAGCGCATGCGTAGCAACCGGAAGCGCAACAGCTGTCGAGTGTGCAACTGCAGGAACAGCTGCAGCTGTTGGCAAGCACGCGGCTGCAGGGAAGCTGCCACATGGCGCCTCTTGGTGGCTCTTGGAGCCGAGGGGTCGCGCCGTCAGATTGACATCGACGTCAATCTTGGCTCCCCCGTGCAAAGCTTGTGGCGCCGTCCCCCTGGTGCATTCGCTTGTTGGAGCCCTTGCAGCGCAAAATGCGTTGTTGCCGGGGTTTTGTGTGCATCCAGGGTTTAAGCCCTGGCGGTGCGCAGCCGTGCTGGCGCCGTGGGGACCCCGTACGGCGATCTGGCCGGACAGCGTCGTCGGGCTAGGCCCCCCCTGACTGAGGATGGCGATTGTGGCCGCCAGATCTGCGCTGGCCCGAGCTATGCGCGCGTGCCAAGTGGCGGCACGTGTGGGCCAGGGGTAAAACCTTGGCTGTGCGCAGCTGCGGGAGCGCTGTCGGCGCCCTGTCTGACAATCCGGCCGCACAGCGCAGTCGGGGTTGCCCCCCTGCCTGAAGATGGCAATTGTGGCCGCCAGATCTGCGCTGGCTGGCCCGAGCTGTGCGCGCGTGCCAAGTGGTGGCATGGGTGCGCCATGGGTAAAACCCTGGCTGTGCGCAGCTGCGGGCGCGCCGTCGGCGCCCTGTCCGACGATCCGGCCGCCCACCGCAGTCGAAGTTGCCCCCCCCTGCCTGAAGATGGCGGTCGCAGCCGCCATCTCTGCGCTGGCCGTGCCGGGTTGCGTGCGCGCGCCACGTGGCAGGCACCTGTGCGCAGCTGCTATGCGCAGCTGCAGCTGCTGCTGTGAAGCTGTCGTGGCATCGCTGGCTGCGCAACGGGCCTTGCAGCGCGATGTGCGGCGTGCGCGGGTGTGCGAGTGCGCGCGCGGGCGCACTGCTGTCGGTAGGAGCGGCCCCACCTGTCGTGCAGGCAACAAGTGGCGACCTTTGCTGGGGCCTGCTGTCTGCACCAGCCATCGAGGGGCAACTGTTCCGGCCTGTGCGCAGATCTGCACACGGTCGTTCCATGCGTACGACGAGGGACGCGGCAGCTGTGCTAGCTGCAGCCGTGCGCGCCGTCTAGTGAGCTCGTGGTGACGTGCTAGCTGTCGCTGCGCAGGCCAAGGGGAGGCCTACTGGCGGCAGCAGGGTTGCGCAGGCCAGGGGCTCTGTCGGAGCCTGGGCTGGTGTGCGTGCGGTCCCGTCTGCGGGCGTGCCTATGCCAGGGGATGGCGCGGCCGCACAAGCCTGTAGCCTGCCGTTTGGCAGCCTGTCAGAGCAAGCGCTGTTGCTGCTGACAGATGTCAGTGCGGTGTGCAAAGGGCTGGTAGGGCCGTCTGAGCGGGCTTGTGCAGCTCCGGTCGCGGGCGCTATGTCGTCGCGCGAACGTGCGCATGGCGGCTGCGTCGACCCAATAACGGGGCCGTGCGCAGCGCAGGCTGGCAGAGCTGCGCAGGCCTGGGGCCTGCCATGTGTCAGTGCATTGGAGCTTGGCGTGTGCGCAGGGGCTGCGCGGGCGCCAACTGTCAAAGCGGTGGCGTAGGACGATGGAGCGTGTGCGAAGAGTGCTCCGCACGCGTCGTAGCTGTTGGCGTCGAAGAGGGCCCGGAGTCTTGCAATCTCCGCATTGGCCTCCACAAGGGCGTCACTGACGTCGTCGAAGCTGCAATAGTCGGCTTCGAGAGTCAGCGCGGCGTCCGTCGTGGCCGTAGCTGCCGTCATTGCGGGGCGTCCACCTGTGCGAGGGTTGCGCCCGCCTCGCTGTCTTGCTGCAGGCGAAGGACCGTCACAAGCGCGTCCGTTCTCAACGTCGCGCTTCTTCCGCAGACAAACACTTTGCAGGTGGCCGGCCTTGCCACAGTAGGTGCAATCGCCGGTCTTGCCATTCTGCGCGAGCGTGCAGTACTGGCGTGAGTGGCCCGTCTTTCTGCAAGACCAACAGGGGTCACTTGTCGTGGCGGCCATGAAAATGCGGCCACGCGTAGCCCCGCGCTGCTGCGTCTGTTGGGGCAGCTGAGATCGCTGAGGCTGCTGCTGCTGCTGGGGCTGGCGGGCAAGGGTCGTGCGCATCGTGGAAGATGGCAGCACCGAGGCCTCCTGGCGCACGCCCGTAGATGCGAGGCCCACACGGTCGCTAATGTTGCTCCGTGCGGTGGCCAGGCTCTGCTTCTCAACGGAGAGGTAGGCCTGCTTCAGCGAATACTCTGAGCCGTGGCGGTCGATGAGGGGGACAACGGCCCTTTCCCTCAAACGCGGCTCGACGGCTCGCAAGAAGATCTCCGCGGCCTCCCGGTCGGTGACAGTGCCGACGTCGCGGCGTAGGTGCACCTAGCGGCGGTACATCATGCGAATTGCCTTGTTCTTGCGTCGGAAGAAGTGGTGCAGCTCGTACACCTTCTCTTCAGTTGCAGCCTGGAATCCTGTCTTGAGGATGTTCCGGAAGGCCACTAGGTCAGCTAGCAGGGTCGCCACTGGTGGGTCACCGACAAGCTTGGTGCGTGTCCGGCTTCCTTCTCGCGGAAGGTGTCGCGAGCCTCTAGAGAGGTGTAGCGCATAAGCGTGTCGAAGACGTCGCGCTTCGTCAGCATGGGCGTCTTGAGCCTTGCTGCCGCGAAGTCAGCCTGAAACTCCGAGATGGTATCTTCCAAATCACATGTGCCTGGCCTGCCGCTGAAGCGATAGGCGGACCTGTCAATCTGGACCTCTTAGTCACCTGCCATAGAATACCAGGAATCGTAGTGAGCCCACTGGGTTGGTGGCTCAGATGCAACTGCCGTACGCTGGAGCGCGGGTTGCTCCTCTTCAGAGGGTTCAGTGATAGTGCTGAGATCTGAGTCTGAATCTTCTTCACTAATCCCTTTGTAGTATGGTTGATAAGAACGCCCACTACGGATAAGCATACGTTGAAGATTCTAATTGCTTGCAGGCAAAGAGAGATCTTTTAGAAGTAAGGAGTGTGTACTCTCCAGAGTGAGCACCTCAAGATTGTAATCTGGAAGGAAAACAACTAATGAAGTCCGGCCCAAAAGATCACTGGAAGCACATCATGATCTTCAAGAGTAGTCCACTGGCAGAGGTTATAAGCTGTGACGTTGCTCATCACTTGTGAAGTTCTTCAAGTGACTGGAAGCCAGGAGGGCTTGCTCTTCACAAGAGAGTAACTGAGTGGTCCTGGAAACACAAGAGATAAAAGTGTAAGCTTTACTGATAATCTTTGGGACTTTTAAAAGATGTTCCTCTAGGGACATCTCTAGTACTTATACTCCTGGAAACCCGGCGTCATATGCGGCGGATCCAATGCATGCAGTCACTCTAGGAGGCTCTCCTATGTCCACTAATGTGTACAAGGCATGTACTAGCACTCTTATAGGCTAAACACACCTCCAACCAATCAAAGCAATACACGTAGAATATGCTATGTGTCTCTCATTGGTGGAGCGTACCTTGGGTGATTCTACCTACATAGCGCCTCAAAAGTGAATCTGAAACTTGAGGAAGCTTCCTCTAGGAGTCGGTGATGCAGTCACCAAGTAATAGCCTCAATGATGCACTTATACCATAGAAATGCAGGACTTATAGAGGCTAAGAGGCTCGCAGATTTGTGCGCAGTAAGCTAAGGGTCCTTGGGGTCACGAATGGTCAACAATGTCACCTTTGGGTACATTGAGTCACAAGTTGGCCATTTGGTGTGTTTTCGCTAGGGGCCAAAAAGGGGTGCGGACTAAATCGCGCTTATTTTGCTCAATACTTAACCAAACGACGCGAAATCGGTGCCATTCGAAAGATGCTTTGACGCGCTACACTTTGAAATTTAGAAAAGTTCAACATATGGATGCGTAAAGTCAAGTCGAAGTCGGCCTTCCTAAGTTGATGGTTTACACAAGTGGACCTTGGTTTTGTACGTCAACCTCAACTCAATAAATCATAACACTTCTAAGGCATTTTCGAAGTTAGAGGAAGGACCTAGAAGAACTCCATGTGGCAAAAGTCAAATGTGCCATTTTTAGGTCTAAAGGACATGTGTACACTATTCTAGAAAGAGGTGGCCAATTTTGGGATGTGTTGGGTGCCAATACATCAACTTGCACCTTCCTAGAAATTAATTATGTAGCGAGTATATAAACAAGAGCTAGAACCTAGAAAGACATTCCAGAATCATTCTTGTACTTGCCAAGTTCCAAAAATATATTAACTTTCAAGAAGCCATCTCTCTTTCAAGAAGCTACCACTTGTGTTCCAAGATCCTTGTCTTGAATAGATAAAGTATTCTATTTTGCAAAGTACTTTATCTATCTGTTTCACTATTGTGGTATCGGAGCTAGGCACTTTGGTAGCACAAGAAGATGGCCGATCCTCAAGACCAACTGCAAGCTTTTGAAGGAAGCCCTTCCTCTCCAAGAGACCCTCCTCCAGCGCCGATGGGAGAGGCCACTCAAGAAAATCTGCAACAACAAGAAGCACCACAAGGAGGAGCACCTCTCGTGGCAGCCGCTATAGCAAAGTTGATCCCACCACAAGGAGTTCCCGCAAATGAGTGGACAGCCTTCCTAATGACCGTCCACAACCAAGTGGGCTTGGCCACCTATGAAGCAACTGCGCAAGCGTCAAGAGAAGCTATGGCTGCCATAGTTGCCCCTATTGCAAGCAACACCCAAGATTTAGCCCCGGCTCAAGCGCCTCCACAAGAGCCTACAAGAGCAAGGAAACTCATCAAGCCCGGCAAACCAGGCACTTTCAATTCTAGGAGAGGAGCCAAACTCAATCTGTGGCTCTACCAAGTGGAGACGTACCTCACATTCCTTGAAGTACCCGAGGAGAACTACGTCCCTTTTGCCGTTACCTTGCTCAGAGGAGCAGCAACATCATGGTGGCGTAACTATCAAGCGGCTGTATATCAAGCTGTGGCGCATCCCGTACCCGGACAAGAGCCCCCACCATCATATGCAAGATGGGTGGATTTTTGTGAAGCCCTCCAGAAGCAATTCATGCCCATCAATGTGGAGAAAATTGCTCGAGAAAAGCTTTGCCATCTCAAGCAAACAACGTTCGTTCAAGAATATACATCCAAATTTCATGACCTTACTTTTGAGATCCCCAACATGTCGCTCGAGGAGAAGATTGATCGTTATGTGTCTGGCCTCAAGTCCAAAGTGGCAAAAGAATTTGGAATTACGCGACTTCTCAAAGATTATTGAAGTTGCTCATAAGGTGGATACCTTAGATTTCAAGCACTCCGTGCCTTCATCTTCACAGGCACCGGCGACGCGGGTGTACGCAGCCACTTCCACGTCTGGATCTGGACCCACACCCATGGAAATTGGAGTTAATAGAAGGGACCCCGCGGTTGACCGAAAGAGTGCAAGACCCTCCAATCACACTTATGATGCAAGAAACCAGCAAGGAGTGAAAGCAAGACTCTCCCCGGCTGAAAAAGAAGCTCTCATGACGGCTGGACTATGCTTTTATTGTAAGGAAAAGGGCCATCGTGCACTCTCATGCCCCAAAAAATTGTCAAAAAACGGACAGCGCCGGTAGGCCAGGAGCCTACCACCCCAAGACCCACGTAACGAGAAGACAACAAGCCAAGTGAGGTGGAGACCCCCGTTGAAGATGACGTTCCAGCCCCAATGAGTTTGAGAGGTTACTTTGGAGGAGAGAAGGTCCACATCTTGGTGGATAGCAAAGCTCAAGGCAACTTCATCGTTGCAGATTTTGCCACCAAGCACAACATTACTATGCGAACTCTTGACCACGACGAGGAGATTATGATGCCTGACGGATTCTTCTATACTACCCCTTGTCACTCTCTATCAAGTCTTTCAAGGATAGAGTAGTGTTTTCCCCCATGCAATTGGGCAAGTACGACGGCATCCTAGGGACGCCTTGGTTGACCAAGCACAACCCCCAAGTTGATTGGAGGGACGGTATTATCAAGATCAAGAATGGCATCACTTCAAGAATCTGTATTTTGCCCGCAATCAAGAATATCCAGACCCAAGACATCAAGAAGCCGGCACACGAGATACTATTGTCCGCCCTCCAACTCAAGAGACTTGTGAAGGGACACGAGCTTCTTTTGACCTTGATCATGCCAAAAGACATCAAGAAAGATATCGAGAGTCAAGAAGGCAGCCCCCTTCCCAAGGAGATACAAGAAGTCTTAGACGACTACAAAGAAGTTTTCTCCCCGGAATTGCCCAAGGGCTTACCCCCCAAGAGATTTGTAGACCACAAGATAGAGTTGGAGCTCGGAAGCAAGCCCATCACTCGGCCTACGTTCAAGATGTCATACACGGAGCTAGACGAAGTCAAGAAGCAACTTAAGAAGCTACTGGAGCATGGCTTCATTCGACCTAGCAAGTCGCCATTTGGAGCACCGGTGCTATTTGTCAAGGAGAAAGATGGTACCTTGAGGATGTGTGTGGACTATCGCGCCCTCAACAAGATCACCATCAAGAATCGATACCCGCTGTTGCGCATGGATGAGCTCATGGACCGGCTGGTTGGAGCCAAGTACTTCACGAAGGTGGCCTTGAGAAGCGGCTACCACCAGATTCGCATCGCTGAACCTGACATAAAGAAAACGGCGTTCAGGACAAGATATGGACATTTTGAGTTCATGATCCTGCCATTTGGACTCACCAACGCGCCAGCAGCTTTCATGACTATGATGAACACCATATTTCAGCCCATGTTGGACAAATTTGTGGTGGTATTCATCGATGACATCCTTATCTACAGCAAGACCCTTGAAGAGCAAGCAAGACACTTGAAAGACGTCCTCGGAGGATTGAAGCAAAACAAGCTATTTGCAAAGGAGTCAAAGTGCGAATTTGCCAAACAAGAAGTGGATTTCCTAGGTCTCCACGTGACTGCTGATGGCATCAAGATGGACCCCCAGAAGACCACGGTGGTGGAGGAATGGCCAATCCCCACAACCAAGAATGAACTCCAATCATTCTTGGGATTTGCCAATTGGTACAAAAGATTCATCCAGAGCTTCTCGCACATAGCAGCCCCCCTCACGGTTATACTCAAGAAGGACAAGCCATACGTTTGGACCAAGAAAGAGGAGGAAGCATTCCAATAATTGAAGCAAAGATTGACGACATCTCCGGTGCTTACACTCCCAAGTCCAAATCCAAATTGGCCCTCTCACGTCATCACCGATGCATCTTCGTATGCAATAGGAGCAATCCTGCTTCAAGACCAAGGCAAGGGCCTTCAGCCCATTGCCTACGAGTCAAGGAAGCTAAATCCGGCCGAGCAAAATTATACAACCACGGAGCGAGAGGCATTGGCGATTGTACATGCCTTGAAGGTTTGGCGCTGCTACGTTGAAGGACGCAAGGTGCTGGTCACTGTGGACCACGAGGCGTTGAAGCACCTCTAGACGCAACCGTATCTCTCAAGGAGACAAGCAAGATGGAGTGGATACTTGCACCAATACAACATCAATTCAATACCAGCCCGGCAAGACAAACCCGGCTGACCCCCCCTCAAAACTGCAATTAAACGCAGTGATGACATCCCTGAAGACAGATTTGGAAGCTCGATTTTCAGCCGCCTGTGAAAGAGACCCTTACTACAAGAACGGAGAAGCAGCCTTGGACCCATACAAGAAGCAAGAAGGCAATTATTGGGTGAGGCAAGATACGGGCCAGAGATGTGTTCCTGATGACTTAGACCTTCAGCTCTTGCTTCTACGAGAAGCACACGACAACCCTCTTGGAGGACACTTTGGAATCCTAAGGACCACGGGCGTTCTAGCTAGGACTTATTGTTGGCCAGGCATGTCTAAGCAAGTCAAGGAGTACTGTAGGAGCTGTGACACATGCCAAAGAGTCAGGCCATCATCCTAAAAGGCGGGAGGACTCCTCCAACCACTACCAATCCCCAAAAGACAATGGACGGACATCTCAATGGACCTTATCGTGGACTTGCCCGTGACACCTCAAGGCCATAATGCAATACTCACGGTGGTTGATAGACTTACCAAGATGGCTCATTTTAATCCCACGACAACTAAGGCTACAGCACCACAACTTGCAAGACTCATCTTTGACAACATCTTCCAACTCCATGGACTACCATCAAGAATTGTGTCGGATAGAGATCCAAGATTCACAAGCCATTTCTGGAAAAATCTCTTCAAGAACTTGGGTACATCGTTGGATGTGTCTACTGCCTACCACCCGCAATCAGATGGGCAAACCGAGCGTATGAATTGTACCCTGAAGACCTCTCTAAGGGCCTACGTGTCTACTTTGGAGCAAGATTGGGAAATTTACTTGACCCAATTGGAGTTTGCCTACAACAACACGACGCAGGCCTCTACCCAAGAGTCCCCATTCTTCCTCAACTATGGCTTCCATCCAACCACGCCGCTGAGCTTCACGGCTGGCCATGATGAAGTATCTGCAGCCACAAATTTTTTGGAGACATTAGAAGCAGCCCTTGCAGCAGCCAAAAAAGCTCTACAATACGCGCAAGATGCTAAAGCAAGAGTGGCAAACAGTACCAGAAGAGAAATTACGTACAGAGTGGGTGACAACGTGTTACTATCATCCAAGAATATTTCCCTGAACGACAGGCTTGCCGGCACCAAGTTCTCTCCCAAGTGTTTGGGACCCTTCAAGATTATCCAGCAAGTCAACCCCATTGCTTTCAAGCTAGAACTTCCCCAGACTATGCACATCGACCCCGTATTTCACGCTTCCCTCTCCAAGCCATATGTGCAATCCGACAACAAGTTCCCAGGACAAGTGACAACCCCACCAGCCCCAACAATAGTGGATGATCATTTGGAGTACAAAGTGGAAGACATAGTGGCTATGAGAATTTTCAGGAGGCAGCAGCAATACTTGATCAAGTGGAAAGGGTATCTAGATTCTGAGAATAATTGGGTGGCGGCGCACTACCTTGACAAAGTTCAGAGAAAGCTGCAACGCTTCCATGCCGCTAACGCCCATCTTGGACCAGCCCCGAGTCTCTCTACTAGACGCCCAAAGACTTGAGGGAGGCAGCCTGCCACCATCAAGAAGCAGCAGAAGACTCCTTGGAGGCAGCCTGCAAGAAGAAGAAAGAGGAAAAATTCACATTAGACACTCTTCTCTTCTCGCAGTTTCTGGACATAAAATTAAAATTGCTACTAGTGGTAGGTCTCTGCATAATAAGTCATGAAAAGTTATCTGCCCGAGTGCATTAGTAGCCGGTCATTTAGGATCCAAGTTTGCTCAGTTTGGAGCTTTGATGAGAGAGATATGATGCTCTGAGTAGAAGGGGGTCAGGCTCCTGGCATTATTAGGGCAGCATATGCCTTCTGATATTGTGCCCTCCTCTGCTCTTGGAATGCTCTAAAAATCAAGACTATGGTAGAAAACCTTCTTGCGCTCATTTGGAGACTAACTTTACACAATTTGGAGAAGTATAGAAGGACTTATGATTTTCAGAAGTTTCTGCACATATTTGGAGGAGTGCCTACTCTCCCAGCTCTCAACGACAGTCCAGAAATTAGAATGCTCTCAAATTTGGTGACCCGGTAGAGTTCTTTGACGCGATCCGTCTGGCATTGAATTACTTAGGTTTGAAGCAATTCTCTAGACGCTATGAACTTATGAATTTGTGGCAGATTCTAGGCCAACTTGTACAATTTTCTTTATCATCAAGGAGTAGGCTAGCCAATAAGGTCACACCACCCATGACCTTGCCTCGTCTACCTTACATGTGTAGCACCTGACTTGGCGCCTTTGGCTAATCCTCTTCACATGTGTGGTATCGGACTTGAAGCTGTTGACTAGTCTACTCCACATGTGTAAGACCTGATTTGACGCGCCGAGACGTCGCTTTTTCTGTCGGGGGGGTGATGTAGTGATTTGAGTTATAATATATGTTTGCATATGTTTTAGGTCAAAAGGACATGTGTACATTATTCTAGAAAGAGGTGGCCAGTTTTGGAATGTGTTGGGTTCCAACACATTAACATGCATCTTCCTTAAAACTACTTATGTAGCAAGTATATAAACAAGAGTTAGATTATAGAAAGGCATTCGAAAATTACTCTTGTACCTGCCAAGTTTGAGAAATATATCAACTTTCTAGAAACCATCTCTCTTTCAAGAAGCTACCACTTGTGTTCAAAGATCCTTGTCTTGAATAGATAAAGTAATCTATTTTGCTAAGTACTTTACCTATCTAATTCACTATAGATATTCTTATGGAATAACAGGTGCCTGACACACGGATGCCACCACCAAGCACAGAAGAGGACAATCGGCCCTCATTAAGGAATGCAACGCAAAGCAAGATATTTGGAACGCCACCCACAGGAGGGGCAACATCTAGGCGCAAAGAGTCCCAAGAAGAGATAGAGTCAGAATGTCACACCAACCTCAGCCCAAGGGCCACTGGGCATGGCCATTAATGGGAGGTAAGCTCGAGTAACTAGGAAGCTAATCAAGAATGTCTGTCGTCTTTCCTGGAGCAAGAACAGCCGAGGATATCTCAGAAGAACCGGTAAGGGCAACTTGTGATCTTTGAGGACCAAAAGGGGGAGCTGGACAAGGAAATGTCCAGGATACCTTATCTGGTGAGTCCAGAGCCACAGGCTAAAGGGCAACCACATAGTTCAATCGGTCACACAACTGAAACTATTACAAGGCAGATCATGGAGTAGCTGCTGGAAGCAAACGCTCAGCAGCACAAGGAAGATGAAGTGGCACAAGCAGCACAAGCCCTGCAATCAGCCATCGTCAACATAGCAAGGCTTAACACAGATAATGACGAAGAGCCAGCACCACCCGGAGTAAATGAGCCAATTGAAGACGTGGCAGTGATGTCTGATCGTCCAGAGTTTGACCTGCCGCCGTTAACCAATGTAAAAGAGATAAAGAAAGAAATTTCCCGTTTCCCTACTCCGGAGCTGGACCTACTGGAGCTACAAGGACTCAAGACGGATGATTGGGAGGCTGACCACTTAATGCTGGAGGGGCCCAGTCCAGCAGACCTATACAGTGAGCTAAGATCGCCAACGTCCGATACTCCGACCGTTTGTATTCCAACGCCAAAACCAGCCCCACCCTTAGTTTTAAAATACTCCCGTACGGCCTCTTTTAGTTGAATCATACGTATCGCAATACTTCGTATCGTGATACTCCGTATTGGCGTATAACCAGATTTTTCAATTTATAGTCGGTTCATTCCACCAACACTCACGTCTTTCGGAGTATTCCAACGTTCAGGTTTGACTCTCACGTTCTGTACGTACGGCGAGTCGGCAAATCCGTATGTACCGTATCCGAATTTCAAAATTAGGGCCCCACCAGAGCAGCCGCAGGAGGTAAGTGTTTGCACCGCCAAGGTGGAATCAGCACAAGGTAGGCCACACGGCCGCGCAAGCAGGCTAAGGAAGGTAGCTCAAGAAGGAAGTGCTCCATTTGGGAGGATGCTGATGCGCTATTTCAAATATAGGGGAACAGCTCAGAGAGAAAGGGTTCCAAAAGGAACCACCGCAACCCATCATGGATATCTTGCAGAGAGAGGGAGAAGTTGGCTTGATTTGCAAAGCCACCGCCTTGGGAATTAATATTCCCATGGTATGTCCCTCACTCATTGAAAATGGGGAAGGAGCGGACCAGCTCCTAGGACGCCTGCAGTTTCTGAGCAGGAACTAGTGTAGATAAGAAGCACCATAAGCCGGCTAACAGTAGAAAATGCTGTGTACGCACAAGTAGCTGCAACTCAAAGGCAGCAAAATTGGGCATAGGGATGAACGGTTACACTGCCACAAGGAGAGGTGTTTGGTTCAACGATTGCACGCATCACAACCATTGAAAGGCAGTGGGGATGGACCATCGACCCAAGAGAGAACACCCACGAAGGCAACTCTCGCCCTCAACGAGAGGAAGGCAGCACAGGCGCCTGCTGGACTGCTGAAGATGAAGAAAGATTCTTAAGGCAACCTGTCAGGAGGCGCCTGAAGTACCCCAACCAACACGAGAAGCGACGACCCTTCGAAAAAGGTAAACAGTCAAAGAGACAGGCTGCAGAGCCTAAGTTGACGGAGGAGCAAGCTGCAAAGCCTGACACTTCACCTCCTAATAATCAAATCGAGAAGTCTGGAAACCCAGATGAGGGTGAGAAACCCTCATCTGAGCACAAGGAGTAGCAACTACTGGATGCTTTTGTTTGGAAGAAGCAGCCTGAAATTGATACTTTCGCTATTGGAGGAATGGTCTCACTCCAGCAAAAAGCACAAGTCGAGATGCTGATGAAGAGACACCGCAAGGTGTTTGCTTTTACTAAATAAGAAATCGGCAGAACCACTGCCAGTGTGTGAAATCACACTAACTACTAATAACCCAGTCAGGCTTGGGCCGCATAAGCTCAACCAAACAGAATGGGACAGTGTGGAGAAGACTTCGAGGAACTGCATAAGCTTGGCATGATTGAAAAATCAACCTCAATACATGGAGCTCCCACAGTAGTAATTGGCAAGAAGGATGAGGCAAGAAATTATACGGCAAGTCGCATGTACGCAGATTACAGGCGTTTAAACCTCCACATCGAGCTAGATAGCTATGTAATGTCTACACCGGAGCGGATCTTCTCGATTGCCACCGCCGGGAAGGTGTTCAACATCATCGATCTGTGCCAAGGCTTCAACCAGATCCTTGTGAAAACAGAAGATTAATGTAAGACCGCTTTTTGGGCTCAAAGAGAACTTTGGCAATGGACAGTAATGCCATTTGGGCTGAAAAATGCCTTGCCATCTTCCAGAGGACTATGGATAAAGTGTTGGAGGGGCTGTGTAGTGATTTGAGTTATTATATATTAGTTTGCATATATTTTAATGTTTTCAAATATATTTGGAGTAGTATTGTGTGGAGTCAAGTGTGAATAGGTACTCTAGTAACTTGGTTCATGTCCTTTGAACCTTCCAAGGCATTTTCGAAGTTAGAGGAAAGACCTAGCAGAACTCCACGTGGCAAAAGTCAAATGTGCCATTTTTAGGTCAAAAGGACATGTGTACATTATTCTAGAAAGAGGTGGCAGGTTTTGGGATGTGTTGGGTGCCAACACATCAACATACACCTTCCTAGAAATTACTTATTTAGCAAGTATATAAACAAGAGCTAGAACATAGAAAGACATTCCAGAATCACTCTTGTACTTGCCAAAATCCAGAAATATATCAACTTTCAAGAAGCCATCTCTCTTTCAAGAAGCTACCACTTGTGTTCAAAAGATCCTTGTCTTGAATAGATAGAAGTATTCTGTTTTACTAAGTACTTTATCTATCTGTTTTACTACAGTGGTATCGGAGCTAGGCACTTTGGTAGCACAAGAAGATGGCCGATCCTCAAGCCCAACAGCAAGCTTTCGGAGGAAGCCCTTCCTCTCCAAGAAACCCTCCTC
>WELA01010191.1:35045-83664 GCA_009602735.1 Mesotaenium endlicherianum | reverse complement strand
CTCTCTCTCTCTCTCTCTCTCTCTCTCTCTCTCTCTCTCTCTCTCTCTCTCTCTCTCTCTCTCTCTCTCTCTCTCTCTCGCGGTGTCAGTCTCTGTGTGTATGTATGTGTGTGTATATGGATATGTAAGTGTGTGTGTTTTTAAAAGAGAGAGTTTGTGTGAGGTTAATTAAGAAAAAGTGTCTGTGGGTCCGAAGACAGCCCCTTCAATCGTCATCCTGGGTCCTACTTCGGTCCTGTCTCTGGCAGCGATGCCACGCGCGCCCTTGGCCTCAGCCAGCCCCATGCTTAGGGACTGCTAGTACTGGCGAGTGAGCTCATATACACCTCGATACAGTGATCTTGTTCCAGTTGCTGCCTGCCTGCCTGCCTGCCTGCCTGCCTGCCTGCCTGCCTGCCTGCCACTTGTGAGGCAAAGCTGTCACGGAGGCCGATGAGAACGGGAAAGTATCTTCTTTGCCAGCCTCCTGCGCACACACACTCACACCGGGTGCGTATCGTCCAACCCTAACAGCCCCTAGGCAGCCGAGAAGAGCGCGAGCTGTCTCGGTTGGACATCCCCCCCCCGGCTTTTGCACCCAAGAAGAGTCGGTGGGGCCTCCGCTTCCCCCAAGCGGTCAGCCATGGCCGGCTGACACACGTGCAACGATGGAGCTCAATGTGCTCCGAACGTGATGACTGCAAGAGAGCCTCACTCACTCGCCTTTTGAATAACGACTGACTGCGTGCACACGTTTCTTCTTTTTTTCTGCTTCCTTCAGAGCGCTGGAGGTGGAGCAGGAGGAGGAACAGGCACCAGGGTTGGGCAAGACACACATCGGCGACCTGCGCCAGCGCCCTCCAGCAGGCAAGCGCTCCCGCAGCAGAAGGCCCCTGCTGCTGGAGGCGTCGCGCAGCGGCCCGCCCCGGCTGGCGTTGCGGGCCACAGGAAGGCGCCTCCACCGCCGCCCGCCAGGCGGTACAGTGAGGAGCCGTATCATGGAAGGGCTGCCAGGCCGTCAGCAAAGCGGCCGTCAGCGAGCCGGCGTGGCTATTACGATGACGAGGAGGACGAGGAGGACGACGGGTTCATCGACGACGACGACGATGGGTTTGGAGTGNGCCCTATCAGCTTGTACACCGCCGCGTCGCCCTCCAGCAGCTCCAGCTCCTGCAGCCCGCCGTCCGCCGCCCGCCCAGTCACACCCCCCCGCCACGCGTGCATCCGGTCATGTCAGAATCCGTCAGGGCCGAGGCCGCCAACCGGCCAACACAGGCCACTGTTAAAAACAAGAGCAGATGCATGGAGGTGGACAACGAGCTGGCCTCTGCCTCTCTCTCTCTCTTGCCTTCCTAGATAAAAGAGGGGAAGCACGAAGGTGGACCACTGGGGCTGCTCCTGCGAGTTCTGGTCCCTCCCTCCCTCCCTCTCCCTCCCTCTCTCTCGTGCGCGCGCGCGGAACTCCTGTTTTGCTTTATGCTTGCCTCCTCCTTTCATGCCCTTTGGTTTGCCCCTCTTTTCTTCACCCTTTCATCCTTTCGTCCCCCTTGCTTTCGCATCTGGGAGACCCATACTACTCGTTGCATGCGCCAACTGAAAGCGGCTTTTGTCTTTCTCCCCGGTGCCTTGCATGGGCTAGCTGCCTTTTGCCTGCCGCCATCTATGAAGGGTTACCGAATTTTGTTCTGCCACCACCTCGCTCCACGAATGCCTCTGGTAATGAGGCTCCGGCATTGCTGTTGTAGCATGCACAGAGCCGCAAGTGGTTTGATGCAGGAGGGGGCAGGCAGCGTGCCCTATGCTGCGTGCTCTGTGAGTGTCCATCGCGGGTACTTGTTGAGCACGGGTGTTTTGCTGCGTGCGCTCAGGATCAGCTATTGCAATCCTGGCCCTGGTCACTCCACTTTTTGCACAGGTGGCTGGCTTACATGGCAGTGAGATGGCAACCCTATGTATGGGTACGGATGGCGAGGCGCAGGGTCGTATGGGGACTAACCGGATGGAGGCGTTGTGATGGTGGGTCTATGTATCTGCAGGAAGAAGCATCCTGAGAACCACAGGCGGGAGTACGACTCCGACGAGTCCGAGAACATGGAGGCCACCCGGAGTGACATCGAGGAGGAGGAGGCGCGCTCGTAAGCTCACGACCTCCCCCCCTCCCCATCCGCCCCTCCCTCTGCCCCCCCCCCCTTCTGCCTTCTGCCCTGCCTGTGCCCTCCTCCCTCTCCTCTCCCTCCTGCCATGTGCCTCGCTCAGCTTTGGGGGGATGGAAGTGGATTAAGCGCTTTTGAGCTTTTGTGATTGTGTCGCTCCTGCTGTCAAGGCCCTGAATGTGCTGTGGGGAATGGCCATGCCGGTATATCATGCCCGAGAGATTGGGAGCTGTATGTCTTTGGTGATACTTTGGGGACCTAATTGTGAAGTCCAGCTGTTGGACTTGCCGCCAGAGGCTGGGGTGAACCAACCATATTCGAAGGACAAAGACTCTGCAGAAGTCCGTCGAGAAAGCAAGCTGCATAAGTCGCATTGTGGTCCGAGTCAACTGTGGAGCACACTGAGGGCGTTCATTAGTGGCCACAGAGCAGCATCATATATTTCAGAGTGGTAAGAGTAGCTCCTAAGTACCGCACTGGGCTCCCATATATCAGTGCTCACAATTGACGTGAAGGCGCCCTCGCAAGGCCAGAGTGGACCATTCTGCTGCGTCGTGCCGTTACAACTCATGTTGCAAACGAGGGATTGGGGTTCAGACACCTGCGGATGTGACTGGGCACTGTGCGGATTGGAATCTTGTGGTTGATTGTGTGCGCGCAGGGCAAGAATTGCGAGAAGGGAAGATGAGATAGAAAGGCTGGCGGAAGAGGCGCGGGAGAGGCGGATCAGAGAGAGGAAGAAACAAAAGTTGGGCCGATGACGGAGCCTGGTGAGGATGTGCCACGTGCCGTTGGTTGCCCCTAAGTCTGATATAGCCTCAATTAGCTATCAGCCTCTAAGGGAGGTGGTCGTTTGTACAGGAGGAATATGAAGCTTTTACTGACAAATTAATGGGTTCTACTTGTCACTATGCCTCACTTGCTCGCATGCAGGACACGTGCATTGTGCTTATGGAGTGCATTAAATTTATAAGTTATGAGCAAGATTGTGAAGGCTTTGCAGGAAGATCAGGCAACCATTTCTGCGAGGGTGCACTTCCCTCTACTAATTTGCTTCTGCACTGTCGGCAAGGGGAAACATATCCAGAAATTTCTGTGACAAAGAACATGTTTCAATATGTGAAGTCGCCTGCATGAGTTAAGATGCTGAAGGAATATTAAGTGCAACTGACAGGCTAGTGCTTCTTGAAGGCAACATCGCAATGGAGTTCCCTTTGTCATCACATATGCTAATCAATTTCTTGGGAGCACAATTGGACCCCCTCTTGGAATAGGAACATGCAAGACATGTTTATGCTGCTATAGCTTTGGGCACTGTCATTTTTGTTTGAAATACTTGCTGGTCACACATGGATCAACTGTAATCATCTAGTAGCAGCTGCATAATTTCTATTAACGCCTCTATGTCTAGAATAAATTCAAAAATGCACCATTTTTCTCCTGAATGGCTGCAATTGCCAGACCAACTTGCCATTGCTCAATCGCTTATCGTGAATGAGCACATGTGGACGAGCTTTGACCTGTATTGCGTGTAAAGTCCTACACTATTCTAACAAGTCCCTTCACGGGCTTGTAGAGGGACCACAAGCTAGGTTCCTTATGGCACATCCACGTTGTGAGTTCATACAGAAGAAGACAGTTCCTGGCATATGAGTTTCTCACTTCCATATGCCTATCAGTAGGTGTGAAAGGCTACACGATCCACGCAAATACATCTCATCGTTGAGGAACTGGAGGAGGGACTTCTGGGGGTACGTAGTCTTCTTTCTCAAACTTTTCATAAACTTTGAAAGGGTCTGTTTTGTCGTTCTTTGACAGCCTATAAACGAAAGTTGCTACAGGTAAGGCTATGCAAACAGTCATCACGGTCCGAGCCTGTTTAGGAGTAATCCGCAAAGTAGCCATGGCTCTAAAGGGAAAGGTGAGATGAGACGGGCTCCTTCAGGTAGGACCTTCTTGAACTAACTGAAAGCTTTCGAGCAACAAGCCCTGAAATCCCAGATGCTTAGAATTTACAAGAAATCCAGGAACATGTCATAAAGCCACCAAGTCCTCGGGGAAGTGAATTAAGCACCTCTAGCTACGCCATTGGTCAGTCTAGCTGACAGATGAGTAGGAAAACTTGAGCAACTTAATGCAGCTCTAAAGTGGTATCCCTACTTGAGACGCTACTCGGATGGGAACACTAACGCACTCATCAACATCTGCGAATGACAAACTGACAGCCCTTGGAAGGATGAAATAAGTCGGGAACCTTTAAAGCTGGACCTGCACAGGCCATGCATATTGAGCTTGTTTGTGAGCTATTTTGGTAGTGCTGTTCTCGTCGTACTCTTGACGACTGTCCGCACGGAGATACCGAATCGTACGGACTGCGAAGAAAGCCGTACGAAATGGGTACAAAATAATCTCTATCCGGTCTCTACTACCCGACGGGGATGGGAGGGGCTTCATCGGCGTCGCCTGCAGTCGCCCGTTTCTGTAGGTTGATGGAGTGCGTAGGTTGCCGCAGGTACGTTGGCGCATAAAAACTCTACAAGCATTGCTAGGCCCAGCTGGGTCAGTTGCTCCGGAAAAAGTTGAACATGCACTGCAAGGGATTACGAAGCGTCGAGCGTCCGGGGCTGACTATTCGCAAGCACGGGGCTTGAAGTTCCATGCTGAGAACCGAGGATGTCTAATGCTTCTCTTGACTCGCAAAGTATACTTTGCCGCTGAATAGGGTTCAGTCAGTGGCCCTGTGGTCTCTACATCTGATCAAAGCTTGGAGAGTCAGGCTGCAAGTGGGTAGAGTGTGTTATCTGAAGTTAGGGAGAAGACTGGCTTAAGTATACACTAGAGGTATGAAGGTCAAACGCCAGAAGCTAAATAGGCGGCATGTTCGGTTCTACAGGTCCTGCTTTGGCTTCCATGAGCCCTTCAAAGTACTTTGTGACGGCAACTTTATTGCTCAAGTGCAGCGCGCTATCAAGGGCGATATGCAGGATGCGCTGGTAAAGCTACTTGCTGGCAACGTCAGATTACTCACAACAAGGTAGCGTTACCTTCTCTAGATACAACCAGTTCACCTCAGATGTGCACAGGCATGGAGCATCTGTTTCAGTCTTCAATTCTGCAGCGCCTACTTGCTGTCAAGAATGTCAGGGCAGTGATGGACACGTGAACACCTAGTGATGGCTGTGCTTCAGGTGTGTAACAACAGAGCTCAGGAGACTTGGGGATGCATTCAGTGGCGCGACAAGAATTGCCCGCAGCCTCGAGCTCGCCCAGTAAGCTCCCCAGTAGTTGTCACGCCCTCTTGCTGGCTTCCAGTCTCTTTGTACTTCAGCTTCAAGCAGAGGGCCTCCAGCAAGGCTCCATTGCATGGCAGGTGGACAAATGTTGAAGTGTTCGGTTCTTTTTCCGAGCAAAGACTAGGGTTGCCCAGCTCAGGTGGGCAGACAGCCAATAGCTGTTTGTCGCAGTCATTGCCCATTGAGCTGCAATCGTCCATGTATACCCCGTGCACGTCAAACGGTGTTGAACATGGCCTGGTCTTCACCAAGCAAGGCACGTCATTGGGAGCACCCTGCACCTTCCACCCGCTCCAGCACCAGCGCCAGCACCAACACCAGCACTAGCATCCCTCCCCCTGCTGCTGCCACCTGCAATTGCGGCTCAGCACCAGCCAGCCAGCCGCCAGCTGGCGAGAGCAACGGGCACGCACCGGGGGGGGGTCAAACGGTGGTCAACTGATCTGACGTAGAGTTGCAAGGCCCCCAAGAGGGTGGGGAGGAGGACGGGGGGGGTGGCCTTGTTTGGTGGCTGCCCACTTAGCCGCTGGGTGGACCGACCCGCTGTGCGCAGGTGTGAGCACGAGACGCCAGGGGCAGCTGCCACCTGTCTCCGCACAGTGGTGGGGCCCGGCAACCACGAGCACTTCTTCATCGCGTCGCAGGACGTGGAGCTCCGCAAGCACTTGCGCAAGGTCCTCCCCTTCACCCTACACCCTAGGCCATAAACCTCAAACCTTAAAGCCCATACCCTGCCTAGGCCCGAAGCCGGAAGCTCAGACTCAAGGACCCTAAAACCTTTAACCCTGACCCTCTCCTCCTCCTCCTCCTCCTCCTCCTCCTCTGCCTCCTCCTCCTCCACCACTTTCCACTCCTTCGCCCCGCCTCGCTTCTCCCTCCTGCACCGTAGCATCTTTCTACTTTTTTTGGTCTATTCACCTTCTTCTTCTTCTTCTTCATCATCATTAACCTCGTCATCATCTTGTCCTTTGCTTCGTCTTTCCTCGCCCTCCCCTTCCCTGGCCCTCGGCTCTGCTGCAAGCTTCCCCCAGAGCAACCTGCAGTTGATTGGCGTGGGCCGTAGCAGCGGCCGGACAAGAGACGGCGCAGGGAGTCCCCCCTTTCCAGGGGACAAGTCAGAGATTTAAAACCCTGAATTCTGAAATTGCACACTCTCTTCTGAAAACGTCCAGGGTGGAAGCTTTCCGGCGGGTTCTGAGAGACGCCAAGTCAGCCAGTCAGGCGGTCAGTCGGGTCATCACCAGGTGGCGAATCGGCCGGGCCGATGGACCGCCTCTTTTGTGCATCGGGAGGCTGGCTCCCTCTCTCTCTATTCGGCATCAGCACACCCAAAGCCCGCACGCTGACACGTGGACAGCCGCACTGCAGCCTGCGCTCCTTCACGCAGCCTGGAGGCGACGCTGCTCTCCTCTGCCGGGCGCTTCTTGGAAAGCCTTTGGGAGTCATTTTTCGCAGCTCCCGTGCTCAACTGGCGGGTGCCTCATAAAAATACCTCTGGGAGACAGTACTCGGCAACTCGTAATCAAACCATGCATGAATGATGTCCGACCTCCTGCTCCTGCCTTGTGTCCCCGCGCCATGGCCCCCACGCTCCCGGAAACTTTCGGGGGCAGACCCTGTGCCCACCTCCTCTCTCCCCCCCCCCTTCCGTACCAACTCCCAGAACCAGACCCCACTTGCTCACACTCTCTGGACGTGCTTACTTTGCGGGCATGCAGTGGAGGGGGTGGCGGGGAGTACAGCCCTTGATCTGGAAAGCCCCCCCGGCCCTGGCGAATTTGGCTCTTGGTCTGGCTCTGGCTCTAGCTTGAACCCTGGCCCTGGCTCTGGTCTCTTCTGGCCTTGACTGTGGCTCTGACTCTCGCCTCTGCCTGGGCCTCTGCCTCCGGCTCCGACTCTGACTCTGCCTCCGGCTTTGACCCCGACTCCTTCTCCGGCTCCCACCCTGGAGCAGGTGCCAGGGGCAGCACTGATCTTTGCGCGCGAGACGGCCCTGGTGATGGAGCCGCCCTCGGAGGCCCAGCAGCGCTACGCGCGTCTCAGCGAGGCCGAGCGCCTGCACGTCAGCCGCAAGGAGCACGCCGCCCTGCGCAACGGGCAGCAGGCGAGGCGCCACGTGGCGGCGCCACAGGAAGGCAGGCCCGGCGAATGCCGAGAGCACGGGGGGGTGGACGATGACGGCGAGGAGGAGGAGGGTGGTGGTGAGGCGCATGGGAGGGACGGCGGGGGAGGCGTGGAGGGGGCAGAGGGGAGCGATGGGGAGGGCAGCAGGAGGAGGCGGATGGTGCCTCTGACGGAGAGAGACCGGCCGGTCTTCAAGCGCAAGCGCCTTAAGGTATGAAGGGGGCCTCTCAGGAGCCTGACACTTGGTGCGTGCACTTCTGAATCAGAGCTTCTCCCTGCCCTTCCCCAACCCAGAGGTTGCCTCGCTCTTCGCGACATTGTACCAACTCATTCCGCCAAACACAGGTATTGGGTGGCTGGCTCAAGTACAAAGCTCAAGGGTGTCCCCGGCTGCATGGGGCCGAGCATTGTTGCAGTTTTCGTTTCTTGCCCAGTCTGATCCGTCGCAGTGGCTTGCTCAAGGGGGCTGTTACTGGGGCGTNGGGGGGGGAGAGAGAAGTGTGCGGTGCCGTTGGCTCTTTTTGGGCAGCAGCTTCCTCGCTTGCGTCCAAAGTAGTTACGGGGGATGTTATGAGCGCCCGCCAATGGCATACTGGATGCGCGAATGTCTCGGATAGCAGCGCTCAGTCTGCTCGTATTGGCGCGAGTTTTTTTTATTCCCAATTTTTGACGAGATAGGGGCCGATGGCTGCCGGGCTCGAACGGAGTTCCAGCCGCGGGACGGGCCTGCGCGGCTGTCAGAAAAGAGTTTGGAAATGCTGCAGGTCTGCAAAGTTTTGCATCCGTAGTAGGCCAGCGGAGCGCGAGGAAGACAGTGTCCGTCCTTCACAGGGGACGCTACGATTGGGGACTCGATATCTCCAGCTCGGGCGGTGAAAGTGGTAGCAGCAGAAGCAGCAGCAAAGCAGCAAAGTTGTGGCGCACTGGGTGGGGCAAGGACGCGGCTGACGAGGCTCTGTGTGAGTGGAGTCAGCCTCGGGCTCCCTAGGGTTTGGCCGCCTGCTTGCGTCAGAGAGCAGGCTGAAGTGCGCTGTCGGCTGAGTCTTTAGTGTGAGCAGTTCCAGTGGAGGTGTGTGTCTTGTGGTAGCATTTGCCTGTGGGTGCATGCCTTNGGCGGGTGCTTTGGAGCTCAGGTTGGGGGTGGGGTAGGGGTAAGGGGGAGGGCACGGGGACTTTCCAATGAGGGTGTCATGCTTGCTCTGTTGAGCCTCCCGACTGGCAGGGCTGGCCGTCGTATGGGAGCTGCTGCTTTGCCATCACAACAGGTGGCAACGTCTGGGAGCCAAAGACAGCCCTCATACGTCAAGTGTGGGCCCCCCGTCATGTGCTGCTTGTGGCTTGTCGTTGCAGGGGCCCAATCCTCTGTCGCAGCTGAAGAAGAAGAAGAAGCCCAAGGCCCTCCTGGGACTCGCTTCCGCCGCCCCTACGCCTCCACCGGTGTGTGCAGCATAGGGCTGACTCGATCCCTTGACTCTTTGCCTGTGTCCTCTGACTCTCGAGTGAGGCCTTGTTAGTGGTTCTTTTGGCCCCTTTGCATGACAGCTGTCGTCCGAGGAGAAGCCCGACGCCATCTACGGGGGGGGGTAAGGAAGCTTGCTCGTTTCTCACTCCTCTGACGGCGCATGTCAGAGTGACACGCGGTAGTACTGTCATGGACGCCTGAAAGGCGTGGTAATTTTGCAGGACCATTGTAACTCTATGCCTTCTGGTCAAAGACAAGAAGGCGTGCTGTGCAGCGCTCTCAATTGACAGTATATTTCTGGCGAGTGTCAGCACGTAGTAAGCAAAAGCTATGCCGATCTCCGGGGGCAAACGCTATGCATGACAAGAAGAGCTTCTTAGAGTAAGCTCAGGAAGGAACTAGCGTGGTCACATCCTCGACCACTTATTTAGCTGCCGAGGTTAACCGTTGACTCGTGGCAAGCAAGAAAGTGCCCGACGTATCTGGACTCTTTTGTCTGTGTTGGCGCATATATCGCTGTCATGCTCTATGCTGCATAATTGACGGATCTCCCTTTCTTGTGTCTTATTATCTGGTTGTTTTCGATTCTGACAGGGAGGCCTGGGCGCACTTGATGGTAGCCTTAAGCGCAAGAGACCCCGGAGAAAGAAGAGTGGTGATTGAGGCTCAGAGATTTCGGGAGACGCGGTTTGCTCGCGTGAAATTTAGTGTCGGGGCTTACGCTCGTTCAACTTTAGACGTGCACCTTTTGGGTTAAGAGGTGAGTGTGTGGTATGAGGTCAGGTTTTGAAGCAGTAGAGAGCAACAAATGCATTAGTAGGCCACTCAAAGCTAGCAACTTGGCGAAAGGAGCAGCTAGATTGTATGGAGTTTGCCCAACATTCAATGAGACCATCTTGACATCTCTATGGCAAAGAAACTCATTATCTTGGTCTTTATTGGAAGGTCATATGATTGATGCTATCTTAGGTTGTGGTGCTTTGAGGATAAGAAGTAGGATCGACTTGGAAAGGAAATCTGCGTGTCATGACTTGGAACTACTATTATGCTCATATATTGGAAGACCAAAGTGGCCTCATCAAGGCTAAGTATAATAGTAAGGGCAGAGTTGAGGTTGCAGGCAGAAAGGGATAATGTACAAGTAAGCCTAAAAGTAACATTGGTGTGATCACATATTACAGCGCAAACATCATGTAATGTGTGTTCATGAGGAATATATGGGCCACAAATTACCAGGGTGGCCGAAGGCAAGAAAGCCTATGGATAAAATAGGTGGGAATTGGAGCATTTGAACATGACCGATTGGCATGCAATCTGGTGTGATGCTGACGTGTATATCTGCTTAAGAGTACGCCTGTTGTGTTATAATCAATACACAATGTTTGACGTAGAGTCTACAAGGAAACGAGTAGCCATGTAACTTGTTGCTGCTGGATTGCTCAAAACACAATCTTGTAATTTTATTAGGTAAACACGTACCGCTGGTATGGTTACTAGAACCGCCATTGTATGTGGGTCCTTATTGAAGCAAATAAGCATTCTGACCAATGGAAGGTATAGCGAGTTTTGAGTGCAGTTTTTGCATACTCAATGAATGTATCAATGTAGCTTACCTGTGTCGAAGTCGCATGAGATTTTGCATTGATTGGGCGATCCTACCTTGACAAGAAAGAATGACAATGTACATCTTAAAAGATCTCCCATTCCGCCATCACTTGTATCGAATCCACTGTTGGGACAAGCTTGCTAGCAGCCTATTTTTTGGACTCGGATTGAGGTGGGAAAGGCTGAGAGAAAGAACATTTGTATTGGAAAGATGCCCGCGGCTTTGCCCTGGTGGTAGGATCCACGTGCCATCTCAAAGCAATCCTAGATTTATGGACCTCA
Organism: Mesotaenium endlicherianum; assembly: GCA_009602735.1. Classification (NCBI taxonomy): domain Eukaryota; kingdom Viridiplantae; phylum Streptophyta; class Zygnematophyceae; order Zygnematales; family Mesotaeniaceae; genus Mesotaenium; species Mesotaenium endlicherianum. Next base: position 72,766 of record WELA01010191.1, on the reverse strand, counting down.
TGCCGTTCTTGAGCCCCCCTTCTTGTAGTTGCATGCATTTTAATTTCTTTAAGTTGCATGACGAGGATAACGTTCAGTTGTTGATGTGAAACTAAGTACTTGCAATACATATTTTAGCCATGAAGTTTAGCAGCAACTCCAGTTTCTCTTTGACACCCCGTGAAAGCGATGGCTGGCACGTTTTCCTGGAGAATGAATCCATCTATGTTTGTCACCAATCTACACGGCATATTGCAGACGTTCGTAAAAGACGTAAATGAGGAGTATGTTATTAAGGACAATACCTTGAATGACCTTGAGGGCAAACTGATGTGCCTGAAGGAGAAGAGGGGCAAGCATAGGAACAAGTTAGTGCCTCTTACAAATGAAGAGTATGATGTTCTTTGCAAAAGGATCATTGACACATAAGCACAATGGAATATACAGAGGGAAAGGCCAAAAAGGGCTGGCCCACTCATATCGGAGATCGAAGATTGCAACGTGAGTTGAAACAGTTTTTACCCATTGTGCGCAGGCTAGATGTATGACACTGGCAATGGCTCCATAGTACACACTTTTCTTCTTGCTTCACCACCTTCATGGGTCAAATGTAAGGATGATGCATGCTACCCCTTTCTTATATTTGAGGCAGTGCATATCTGCTCAATTGTTTGGTGTGGTCCTCTAGGTACAGACATGCTCACCTTGTTGTGTGGAGCAATCCTTGATCTTATTTTAATAAAGCAAATCGTTTACCATTTCATTTTTTTCCATTTATAGAGTCTTTTTGTATGGCTGGACCTCACGTGCTCATCACAAAAGCATCAACCTTGTATTAACTTAAGTAGTGCTTTCCTCCCTCCTATACGTAATTATGCTTGCTTCCAAGAATTACACAGCTCCTAGTTTAAAAATGCTTGCGTATCGGCCTAACTTGCTGTACTGATACTCAGTATCGTATACGTATACGTATCAAATTAAAACTTTGAAAACAATGGTCCGTTTTCTTTATTTCTTACCAAAATAAGATTTTTCCCTCTACAGATGAATGGTTGACTTCAAAAAAAATTAACCGTTTAATCTTCACGCGCTCGTCATTCTCCACCTGAAGCAATCGACAAAATTTATAATTTTAAAAGTATTCCAAAAGTTACAGTCGCAAACAACTTTCTATAAAATTCACACGCTTGGCGTATTTTAGCGTATTCTACGTACACTTTTTGCAAACCCGTATATACTTCACCGTATTTATCCAATAACGTATAGGTCGTATTCGTATTTTGAAAATAGGACACAGTTTGAAGTCTTTAACAGCTTTTGCAATCACCCAAAAACTTCTCTCATAAATTGTATGTACTCATACATTCTGTTTTCGTTTTCTACTAGACACAGAGAGGCCCGAGGTGGCAGGATCGTCTCATGCGGGGGCAAGTGAGCGTTGCAATGTGCGTCAACGTGTTGCTGGACGTGCAAAAAGTCATGGCTTGGGCTTGAGCTCGAGCATCTCAATAGCATCTGAAATGCATTCTTAACTTGTAGCCCACCTCGGTATTGTGGATAGTTAGGGTGTATGAAAATAGGATCGGCAGAGTACTTGTACATGACATCATATATGCACATACAGTAGTTGAAGTCATTCACATTCTATTAATGTTAATCATTCGCTATGGATGAAGATGAATTTTCATTACAACAATTTTGTACAAATTGTCATCATGAGGATATTGAGAAATTGCAGGTATTCATAGAAAGGCATGATGCCAAGTACATAATTGGTCGTATATTGACTGAAATAACTATATTGAAGTGGACTATCTCTAGCCTTCATCAAAGCTTGCTTTTATCGTATACTAGCCAAACAAAATTGAGTCGATTATATTCTCTATAGTCTAAAAAGCTGATTTTTCCATACTAAGACGTAACTAGTACTTTTGCCATTTGTAAGATATTCATTGAACACATCACCCGTAACTCTTTGTTTATGTCCTCGAGCACACTTGTTTGACTTGCATTGCCTATTCTGTCCAAGAATAAGCCAAGGACGGTACTCATGTTATCGATTTTTGTTGTCCTTTGAAGCTTGCTGGAAAATGTTCTGAGCAAAGACAGAAAGTCAGCCTAATCTTCATGCAATATCCTCCTAATTTCAGATACTCACATTTGCTTCTGATACTTCTTGTCGTCCACTTTGCCACCATCCTGGCCTCTCTTCAGTTCTGCGTCGCCCACCTACATAATGTCGGCCTTCTTGGACTGTTGTTCAACCGATATTGTGGTTGCTTCTAGGAACTTATTGTTAGTCTCTGTAAGCAATATGTATGTATATTTTCTCGTTGGCATCTTCCAACTATTTGCTTTTGCAATCCTTGCCTGATAGTAAACCAACGCCACTACTTTTGTCTATGTCTACAATGTTCACTGCACCAATGTTGTCGTCCACACAAGCCCCTCTGAGACTGCGAAGGAAAACCGAACGCTTAGAGAGTAAGCCAGCTTGAATTTCATACTGTGACCTTCAGTATGCTAGTAGTCTTTTTCGCTTGCCAAATGCATCAGATTCCCTTTAAGTCCTTCTCTCTTCCTTCAACTCTTGATATCTGAATCGTCCTCTATTTCTTGCATGCACTTTCATGATTTTTCATCCATCAACAAATTGTTTGATATTACGATGCCTCCGCAAGTCTCAAGATACTCCTCATGTGTGTTAATGTCGTCAATGGTGGATGCCACCTTCCTTTTCATGTATTCTTTATGCAATTTCATCGACGCTGGCTGGCATTTGGCATGTCTATTGCCTCGCTTGTCCCAACTCCTTGAGCGTTCTTGGTATGTCCTTCCTGCAAACCATCTCCTCAAGTTAGGATCCTCTCATTACTATCTTCTTGGTATCGTGCCCGTTCCGTTCGTGGTTATTTGCTTGCCCTTGCAAGTCCTTCCTCCCTCACCTTGTGTGTATTGATATGAGTATAATATATAAGTTTGTTTTTATTATAATGCATTTGGATATTTTTAGAGTGGTTTTGTGTGGATTCAAGTGTGAATAGATACTATAGTGACTTTGTTCATGTCCTTTGAACCTTCAAGGCATTTCAAAGTTAGAGGAAGGACCTATAAGAACTCCGTGTGGCAAAAGTCAAATATGCCATTTTTAGGTCAAAAGAACATGTGTACATTATTGTAGTGAATCGGTATATTGGTAGATATATTATTAATTAAATATAATAGTTAATCCAATTCAGTCAGTTGAACTCTAGTTAATATCAAGTTCGCTTGACTTTTAGTAATATTAAGTATAATGACTCAACCGAGGGCAGCAGGCTGAAGTCAACTTAGGTCAGCTTGCTAACACATTCTTTGACAATTAGCTGACTTCCGTACTGAATATCAGCGAACTGCCTAGTCATGCATTTAAGTGTGATATATTAGATGAGTGGCCAGATGACATCCTTAGGATGGATGGCGATTCGGGATGATGGGAGATGGCTGTGGATTTTGTTAGCCGAGATCCTACCAACGTGGCTAACTCCCGGGTAGGTGGTGCCATCGCACTTGCCATTGAAGAGTAAACTCATTTCATGTACATGGGTTAGGTCATGCTCTCAAGTTTGGAATTCAAAAATGATGCCAACTCTCTTGTACTGCTTACTGAGAGAGATCTGAATCCAAAGCGAGATGCCATTGATATGCACTATCTTCTAGCCTTGCTTATGTATGACTATCCTGATTGCATGATTGATGCCCGTTTACTTGCATTTGATGCGTGAGTATGACAATACTAGTTGTGGAGTCTTTGCTGTTTACTAAGTAACTAGAAAATGCCATAAAGATTACTTGTTGCTATAAAGGTCCTCTTTATAAATCATTAATCGTCTATTGGTTAGTCGATTCATTTCAGTGGTATCAGAGCTCTTATCACAGTTTTTGTTGTATGGTAAGAATGCGGTCTTAGACTAGTACTTGAAATGAATGAACTTACCAAATAGGCAATTAATAATTAATGAAGATCTTTATATCAGCAAGTAATCTTTATGGTATTTTCTGTTAATTGATTAAACAGCAAAATGACATCACACTAGCAGCGGACAATACTCGCAAGTCAAATGCAAGAAAACTAGCATCAATAATGCAATCAGTAAACTTATACATAAGTAAGGCTAGAAGACAGTGCATATCAATGGCTTCTCTCCTTGGATTCAGATCTCTCTCAGTAAGCTGTACACGAGAGTTGGCCTCGTTTTCGAATGCCAAACTCGAGAGCAATACCTAGCATATGTACATGGAATGAATTAACTGTTCAACGGCAAGTGCGATTGCACCGCCTACCTGGGAGTTAACCACGTTGGTAGGACCTCGGCTAACCAAATCCACCGCCATCTCCCATCATCCCGAATTACCATCCATCCTAAGAATGTAAACTGGCCATTCATCTAGCATACCACACTTAGATGCATACCTAGGCAGTTCGCAGCTACCGAGTACGGAAGTCAGCTGGCTGTCAAAGAATGTGTCAGCAAGCGAACCTATGTTGACTTCAGCCTGCTGCTCTCGGCTGAGTCATTATTTTGATTATTAGTTAAAGTCCAGCAGACAGAAGCACTGATTATCTTGGGTATGGTCATTAATCTCCGGAAGCAGAGGGTAACTTACCAGTCAACAGATCGGCAGCCGGCAGGAGAAATTCCTGTGAAGATGGTTTGCACAAGAGAAGCAAACTACGGATTGCTAGACTGCTGCGTTAACGACATGTACCCACAAGCCGCCGACAACATCATGAAGCAAGAAGAGGAAGGCTATACAAACATCAACATGCCAACACCCTTGGTATGGCAACCCCAGATCATAAAACAGTTGGAAACTGTGAGTAATAGGGACGCGGCCTGCAAGAGTTGCTGCCAGTACCTTACCCAGTTACCTCCACTGCAAATCTGGTGCCTGGAGTTGAGCCGCTGCCGCAAGGCATTGTCAGGATGGAAGATCCTTTTTGCAAAAGGGGAGTAGTGGTGTTGGAATTATTTGCCGGACTTGGGTCTGGGACCATAGCATTGATCCAGCAAGGAATACAGGTGGCCAAAGTCCTGTATGTGGACAATGACGACCACGCTTTTCTAGCATTCAGAGAAGTCATGAGTCAGATGCGGCAAATGCATCATTATAAAGGATTGGCGCCCGCATATAGCAATGTTGAGCGCATCGCCGGAGGCAACATTATCGATGTGAAGCCTGAACATCTGTATGGCGACAGGATTGACTAGATCTTTGCTGGATTCCCTTGTCAACCGTTTCCTCAAGTTGGAAAACGGAGGGGATTCAGTGATCAACGAGCACAACACTGGGGATGGATGGTGAAAATCATCAGCATGCTGCAGGAACGACAGCACTACTACCCACCGGCGTTTGTGATTGAGAATGTGCATCCAAGAATGGATTACAAGCAGATGAAGTCGGGAGAACCATGGCTGATTTTTGACTCCACTTTGGGCCATCATGTGCTAATCAACGACGCCAAGCACGGAGGATTATCCCATAGGCCAAGGATATTTTGGACCAATGGTTTGTCTATTGAGGTCCTGAGGGAGATGGAGGACATTACACGGCGATCACCAACGGCATTGACAGTGGAAAAGGCGCAGGCGGTGCATACCAGACCAGTGGCCAGGAGGGATTCCTATTCACAGTGTGTCATCAACGAACCAGGTCAGCCAAGGGTGGTAATGCCAACCTTCACAGCATATCCAAGATCCCGAGCCTTCATAGAAGGTGGACCAGGAATGGTCAAAGACATGCATGAAAGAAACGCCGTTTGGAGAGAGCCTACTACGGTAGAGAAGGGCAAATGCCTTGGAATACGCGACAACATAGCTCGGCATATAGCCAGTGCTGTAGGGTCAGATGAAGTGGCAAAGATTTTCGGCAACATGATTGGGCAGCACTTCATAACTTGATTGTTGGAAACAATCATGACATGGCAGCAGCTGACCTTCACTGACAAGCCTATGCCGAGGACAAGACCAGTGACAATTGGAGTCAATGTGGTGCTAACATGTAATCAAAGAGCTATCAGGACGGCACACCAGCAACAAGAAGAATACGGTGTGCACAGAGACGCAGCGGAAGCTGCCAGATACAGAGCACTCAGGCAAGCTAGGGTGGCTGAATTCAGGAGCTGCCAGGATCTGTTGGACCGGATTGATAACCGGACCAAAACATTACAAGCACCTCTGGAAAGAGAAGATACACCCATGGGGGACCAGGTGCCTGAGCAGGCAACGCCGCTGCCAAGTGCAAAAGACGATACGCAGGACACCCCATCATCTGTGAGAAACGCCACTCACAGCCAAATATTTGGGAGCTCACCTCCCGGAGCCACGACATCAAAACGTAAGGAGATTCCAAAAGATGCCAGATTTATGTATCATATCAACCTCAGCCCAAGAGCAGCTGGGCAAGGAGACTACTGGCAGAAAAGCTCAAGTAGCTGGGAAGCTAACCGGAAGTGTACATCGTCTTCACCAGAGCAAGCGCCGTTACAAGACATGACAAAAGAGTCTGAGAAGAAGCCTCCCGGGCCACCGCTTGAAGAAATTGGATATTATATATACCAAGCAATAGCGCGAGAACGCCAATGCAATATTGGTGAATGGGCTGAAAACAGTAGCCAGAATTCAGGAGATTCTGGAGGGTCTGCAAAGACCATATGCCTCGAAGTGATATTCGAAGAACGCCAGGAGGAGTTGGACGAGAAATTGTCTACAACACCTGCCTTGACGAGCCCAGAGCCGCAGGCTAAGGGGCAACAGCAGGGTTCAGCTAGTCAAACAGCTGAATCCATTACAAGGCAGATCATCGAGCAGCTGCTGGAAGCAGACGCTCGACAGCACAAGGAAAAGGAAGTGGCTAAGGCAGCAGGCACGTTGCAATCAGCCATTGTCAACTTGGCGAAGCTCAACACAGATAATGATGAAGAGCCACTACCACTTGGAGTGGAGAAGTCAGCTGAAGATGACGCAGTAATGCTAGACCTTCCAGGGTTTGACCTGCAGTCAGTCACCAATGAGAAGGAAATTCAGGAAGAAATTCCACGTTGCCAGCACCAGAAGCTTACCCCCATCAGCTACAACAGCCGCAGGAAGTGGCTGCCTATACCGCTAAAGTGGAACCAACACAAGGTAATCCTCGCGGTCGCGCAGACCAAGAAAGGTGGCCCGGGAAGGGGATGCACCTCTCAGGCGGATGCTGATGCGTTATCTCAAGTATAGGGAACAGCTCAGAGAGAAGGGGTTCCGAAAGGAACCATGGCTCCACCTCCGCGACTTATCCTAAAGATTTGCAGAGAGAAGGAGAGGATGGCTTGATTCGCAAAGCCATGGCACTGGGAATTCCCATTCCCATGGTGCGTCCGTCATCCACTGGAACGTGGGAGAAGGACAGTTTAGCTCCTGGGACATCTGCAGTTTCTGAAAGGGAACTGGTAGAGCTGAGAAGCACCATAAGCCGCTTGACAGCAGAAAGTGCTGTATACGCACAACAAGCTGCGGCTCAAAGACAACAGACTTTGACACAAGCATGGACGGTTACACCACCAGCCAAGGAGAAGTTTGGCACAACTGTTGCGCGCATTATTACTATTGAGCGCGAATGGGGTTGGACAATTGACCCCAGAGCAGATACTGCAAGATGGCCTTTGCCAAACCCGCCCCCGTCATGTGAAGAGGGACAAACAGGGACTAGTTGGACTGTTGCAGATGAAGAAAGGTTCTTGAGGCAGCCCATCCGGAGGCGTCTGACATACCTCACTCAACACGAGAGTCGACGGTCCATCGGAAAAGGTAAAAAGCCTGGAAAGCAGGTCGCCAAGCCTAAAGCAGCGGAGGAGCAAGCTACGAAGCCTGCCACTCCACCTCCTAACAATCAGGCAAGAAAGCCTGAAGGTCAAGATGAGGGCGAAAAGCCTCCACCTGAATCCAAAGAGTAGCACCTACTGGATGCCTGTGTTGGGGAAAAGCAGCTGGAAATTGAGGTTTTCACCATTGGAAAAATGGTCTCAGCGCAACAGAGAGCACAAGTAGAAAGGCCGTTGAAGAAGCACCGCAAGGTATTTGTATTTACTAATGAGGAGATTGGTAGAACCACTGCCAGTGTGTGTGAGATTACACTAACTACCGATAATCCAGTCAGACTTGGGCCGCATAAGCTCAGTCAGAGCGAATGGGACTGTGTGGAGAAGACTTGCCAGGAGCTGCACAAGCTCGGCATGATTGAGAAATCAACCTCAGTACATGGAGCTCCCACAGTAGTAGGTGTTGAAATGAATCGACTTACCAATCAGGCGATTAACAATTAATAAAGATATTTATATCAGCGAGTAATCTTTATGGTATTTTCCGTTAATTGACTTAACAGCAAAGGACCACACACTAGCAATGAATAATACTCGTAAGTCAAATGCAAGTAAACTAGCATCAATAATGCAATCAGTAAACTCATACATAAGCAAGGTTGGAGGACAGTGCGTATCAGTGGCTTCTAGCCTTGGATTCAGATCTCTCTCAGTAAGCTGTACAAGAGAGTTGGCCTCGTTACCGAATGCCGAACTCGAGAGCAATGCCTAGCATATGTACATGGAATGAGTTTACTGTTCAACGGCCAGTGCGATGGCACCGCCTACTCGGGAGTTAACCACGTTGGTAGGACCTCGGTTAACCAAATCCACCACCATCTCCCATCATCCCGAATCGCTATCCATCATAGGGATGTCATCTGGCCATTCATCTAGCATACCACACTTAGATGCATATCGAGGCAGTTCGCTGCTACCGAGCACGGAAGTCAGCTAGCTGTCAAAGAATGTGTCTGCAAGCTGACTTAAGTTGGCTTCAGCATGCTGCTTCCGGCTGAGTCCTTAAACTGATAATCATATAAAATCCAGCAGACTCAATACTACATATAGTTCAGTAGGCTGAACTTATTTAACTATTATTTTTAAATGAATTACATATCTACTAATATACTGATTCATTACAATCCCTCCAACTTAACTTGTTGTCGCCTCGACAACATTAAACTGCAAAATTCTTAAATAAGGGAACTGCACCTGACCAGCCTCCCCCACTGACTGCCGCTTCAGCCTGTCACCTAGGGGGTTGTTCCTGGAGCTTCAAGATCAGGAGACTGAGATCTGGATCTAGATCTGGACAGCCCTCTAGGTCTGTCAGCTGGCCTTCTAAAGAACCGCATTTGTTCTAAAGTTGGACCTCGAGGAGAACGAAGGATGGTAGCCTGCTCCTCACCCACTTGGGTGTTGATCCCCACATAGACAGGCATTCCAGTAGGATGCTGAAATACATTGGCAAGAGGTACATGTCCTTGAGCGAAAGGGGAGGCCGGCATACCTCTGGCCACCCTGCGTGTCCCTCTTCTGAAACGCCTGTCCTCTGGGGATTTCTGCCTGTGTCTGCTGCCAAGTACAGTCAGATCAGCTTCTTCCCCTGCTTGGGCAGGTGGGCTGGGGGAGCGAGTGCGGGATTTGGTTGCCTCCATGACCGGGATCACGTTCCATATACCTGATCTTGGTTCCTTAGGAAGTGCCCCTGCCTGCCTCTGGGTCTCCTGAGTACCAGCTCCTGATGCTTCTCCTCTGCCTTGTTCTTCTTCCTCATCCTCCTCATCCTCCTCCTCTGAGAGAGTAGGAGTCTTGTCAACTAAGTCGTCCTGCTCCCTGGTAGACATGGAGTAGTCTATTGACCTCCCTTTCTTAGGGCGCGCTGGAGGTTGCTTGGCCTTTAGCCTGCTGATATCTATCCGGCCTACATTCTTTGCCCATTTGACGAAGGCATGCTTTCCCTTAGAGAAGTAGTCTCTCCCCCTCCTCTTGTGCTCTTTGATCTCTGCATTCATATTGCTCAGGCAGCCATTCAGCCTGGGGTCCCAAGGGGCAATGTGAGGTGGTAGGATGAGGTAGCCGTCTAGGCCATAGTGGAAATCGTCTGGTTGGGCTCGGTCACATTCCTGCTATTTGTTTGTGACGGTCATCCACCTCCAGTTTGTTGGCTGCTGGTAGTACTGGGGTCCATGCTCAGCCTTTCTCAGTTTACATGGGAACTTGTGGGGAGAGAACATCTGCTGTCCTGCCTCCCTGGCCAAGTACTCCCAGTTCCTTCTCTCAACTTCATTGTAAGCTGGCAGTAGTGTGAGGTAGAATATCATATCCTTAAAGCTATCGGGCCGCATGCTCACCATCCTGATGAGTCTCTGATCTCCCACTATTCCCGGTATTGGGACTGGCTTGTTCTCTGAATCATCGGCAAGGTATCGGGCCTGCTCTGCTGTATAGCCCACCATCTTGGCATAATCCTCGTAGAGGACCACACCAGTGTGTATCTCAATGTACCTATCCAGTGCTGCAGCTCCTTCCCTCTGTAGCAGTGTTGTCTGTTCCAGCTTGTTGATCTCCTGGGCTGCCAGCAATGCTTCCTTCAGGTTATCAAAGTTTTGGCCACCCACCACAGTATACCTGTAAGTGGCCAAGCTCTTCTGTCTGTCCGCTTCAATCTTTTTCCTTTTCTCCTCCTCTGCCGCTGCCGCTTCTTCTTGTTGTTTCTTCTGTCTCTCCTCCTCAGGTTTCCTGAGGTTTTCCGCTTCCTGATCCTTCTTCCTCTGTGCTTCTTCTGCCGCCTCTTGTTGTCTGCGGACCCTTTCTTGTTCTCTCCTGGTGAGGGACGTCGCCGCCAGCTCCTTATGGTATTGCTCCATTGTCCTCCTGGCTTCTTCTGCCTTGCGCTTTCTGTCCTCCTTTTGTGTGGTGGGAGCTATTCTGCACATGTAACCAGGGCACCAGTTAGTAGGATATCGACCTTTGTCCTAGAAGTTGCAGGAAAGGAGTAAGTTCGTATTAGTATGGTATATTCGTTCCTGTTTACCTTACAGGGTGATTGTTAAAACGATTGGCTGTTGACGTAGTTGCGGTGCGCTAGACATAAACGTATGAATGTGTTTTCAGGTGCGTTAAGTGATGTATGGCTGTGCGAGGCCCTTTTTCCTTCAGCTAAAGGTGCTTTACGTGGGCCAGGCTGTCCCCTCTGTCACTATGCTGACACTTAGGGTTCACATAACTGTCCCTTTCTCGCTCTCGCACACTAACTGTCATATATTTTCCCCTCCAACTTAAATGGAGACAGGACCTCCTGTCACTTTTCGTGTCAACTGAATTGACTGTTAGGGAGGTGCTCCAGCCGCCCAAAGGTGGAACCGTTTCAACGCCCCTTTGGCATTAGTCAAATGGTCCTTAAATTCCCATGTGTCCCCAGAGGCATCGTAACCCTTCCATCGAATGAGGTACTTCATGACATATTTAGACGATCGACGGACCGAGCGCGCGTCTAAAATCTCCTCAACCTCATATTCCTCAGGGTCGCCGTCCCGGACAGCGGGGACCGGTCCCGATTGGACAGGTAACTGACCTGTGAACAGTGTATCACCTTTGATGTATGGTTCCAGGAAGGAGACATTAAAGACCGGATGACCCTTGCATTTGGCTGACATGTCCAGTTTGTAAGCATTCTGACCGACACGACGCACCACCGAATATGGACCGACCCAGACAGGGCCAAGCTTTTTCTTGACCACACCAGGGAGGTACACGTGTTGAGAATGCAGTTTGACCAAATCGCCCTTAGAAAAGGTCAGTTCTCGACGGTGCTGATTAGCATACTTTTGTTGGGTTTCTTAGGCTTTGTGCAGGTTCTGCTGGACTTCTGACAGGGTGTCAGCAAACTCTTGTGTTAACTGGAGGAAGACCGGAACGTCAAACCCTTCAGGGTGAGTTAAAGACTCCCCTAGGACATCTGAAGGAGACTTAGGGACTCTACCCAGGCTTAGTTCAAAGGGAGTCTTGCCCGTTGACGCGTGCACCGCACTGTTGACTGCAAACTGGATTTGAGGTAACAGGTCATCCCAATTATCTTGTTTTTGGTTAATATATGCTCTCAGCACCTCTTGCAAAACTCGGTTAGTTCTCTCAGTTTGCCCATCAGTTTGAGGGTGGTTTGCTGTGCTGAGCAGCTGTGTGACTCCCATTAACCCCATTAAAGCCCTCCAGAACTTAGAGGTAAATTTTGAGTCTCTGTCTGAGATTATATGAGAGGGTAGCCCATGTTGGCATACTACATGGTTGTAGAACTGTCTCGCTGTTTTGAGTGCAGTTACTTTGACAGTTGTGGGGATGAAAATTACCATTTTTGTCAATTTATCCACGACTACCAATATCGAATCATGCCCATTGGCAGTTCGTGGCAGTGTGACCACCCAGTTTATGGATATCGTTTCCCAGCGGCCAGCTGGGATGGGCAGCGGTTGTAAGAGGCCCCCCGGTGGTGTGTGCCTAGACTTATTCTTTTGTCACTAGTCACAGGACTTAACGTATTTCAAGACCTCTCGAGGTAATCCCTCCCATTGATAATGTTTTGCCAGTTTGCCAACAGTTTTGGCCTGCCCCAAATGCCCACCCAGTAAACTGTCATGCGCTTGTCTCAATAAAAGGGACCTTATTTTCACGTTACTAGAAATGACCAGCTTCAGCCTGCCTGAAGTGGTTTCAGTCACCCAGACCCCTCCCTTAAGCTTATACCCGAGTGCAGTAGCACGACACATACCAGTAGTGGGGCTGGGCTCAAATGTTGGGTCAGAAAGGTAGGCTTCCTAAGTTGTTCAAGAAAGGACTTTTTCACCATTAGTGAAGTGAGTGCACACAGGACTTTATCTATAGCATGCTGACTTAAGTTCCTCTCTTGCAAGTCAGGTCTTTTAGAGAGTGCATCAGCAGGATTTAACTTCCCTGGTTTGTAGTCGATCTGGACTTGAAACTGCTCCAGCATCTCGCTCCAGCGGTTCTCCCTCCTCCACAGCTTGGACTTCTTCTGAAAGTGAGTCAGAGCTAGATGATCTGTTATCACCTTAAAAGCTTTTTATCCACCACTTCTTCAGGTTGAGGAGGTACCTCTTTTAGGAGCAGACAAAACATTCTGTCTTCCTTCTGGTTCCAGCTTTTGACGAACTCCATTGCATTCAGCAACTTGCATCCTTCTGGAAGCCTCTTCTTTTCCTTCATTTGCCATCCACACAGGACAAGAGGAAGAGCACTGGTGGGTGCCAAGTCAGCCTGCCCATCACTGGCTCCTCTCACTTTAACTGTACCTCTGCTCCAACACACTTCAGCTTGATGTCTATTAAGCCAGGACCTGCCTAGCACAAGATCATAAAAGCCAGTGTTGAGGACCTCAAATGTAAGCGTTTCAGTTAAAACTGCAATGCCAGAACCTAACTGGACCTCAATTGGCTTGGTTATAACTCCTCTCGGGATACTTGAGGCATCTCCAAGGAATATTTTTCTATTCCCTTGGGTGACAGTAGGCAGCCTTAGCCGCTTAACTAAGTCCTTGTGGATGAAAGTATGTGACGCCCCTCCGTCAATAAATGCCCTCACCTTCCTACCTGCAATCATGCAATGCAGTAGGATAAGGGGACTGTCTTTTCCTGACTTTCGCATTGTTCTCCTGACTTAGCAAAGAAATGTTGGACATCAGGTGGAACAAGAGCATCCAGAGTGTGCACTCTCTGGACGTCTATATTGCTGATGGTCTCCATTATCTGGTTGTCAGGCATGCATAGTGAATCCAGTTCAGCAGGACCCATAATACCTGCTACGAGAGCAGCTAGTGACAACTCACTATATCTAGCATCCTCACAGTCAGTAGACTGGATTACTGACTGTTGCTGTCTTTTAAAGGCTGGTCTTTTCTCTCGACCTTCGGAAGGTGCTTGTCTGGACACTGTTCTCTGAAGTGACCTGGCTGCTGACAATGGTAGCAACTAGATTTTGCTGAGGCTGGTCTCGGCTTAGTCCTACCACCACCCCTTCCATAGCTACCTCGAGAGGGACCACCTCTACCTCTAGACTGAATAGCGTTGTACTCATACTCATATTCATCACCCTGATTATCCTCAGCCTGGTCTCCTTCAACTGCATTGTAGGAACCGTGGGGCTTTTTGACAATCTTAGACACCAAAGCATTACTCTGGCCCTTGTGATTGAATTGCTGCTGATCCCAGGCGTCAGCATCCTGGATCAAGTCAGCCAGTTTCTCATACTTTTTCTCAGCAAAATGACCAGAGACCTCGGATTTCAAGCCATACCTGAAGTATGCTATCCTATACCGTTCTGGCAAATCCGGCTGCTTCATCATGTTCTCTTGGAACTTTTGAGCAAACTCAGCAACTGAAGTGGTCTGCTTCAGTGTCAGGGAGATCATCGCATAGATAGCTTTCTCCTGCTGGTTGATGACATCAAACTTCTCATGCAACTTCTCGACAAACTCTACCCACGTAGGGTCACCGAGTTGCCGAGCCTTACGCTCTCCCTTCCAGTAAAGCCACCAGTCTGCGGCACTGCCTTTCAGTAGCGCACCGGTGTGCCTGACCTTCTCGTAATCTTGCAGTTGCGGGTAGTTCTCCAGCCACTGCTCAACATCCGCGAGAAATTTTATCAGGTAACATTTTTGTTCCCTTAGGATCATAATCCTTGGGAGGTTTCGGCTTGGGCTTACTAGGCCCTCTGCCACCACCACCAGTGGTTTGAGACCCCAGTTGGTCTCTGTCCCGCAGTAGAGACATTATGATTCTTTTGTCCTCCTGTTGGGACTGATACACGGTCGCCATTTGCGACTGCATCTGAACGAACAATGCTCCCAAGTCTACACTCTGGGGTGGTAATCTAGCAAATGCAGCAGCAGCATTGACCTCTACTCGCCGAGTAGTGTCCTCAACAGTCCCTCTCGCTCGTGCAGCAGCAATTCCTGCCGCATTCAGCCGGTCACGTATTTGACCTAGGGGTACATTGAGTTGTACAGCAGGAGGTGGGTTCAGGACATTGGCCCTGGATGCCATAAGTTCTTCAACCGTGCGCTCGTCAGCGGGCTGTCCTTCCCTCCTTTCTGTATCTACAGCAGCCTTTGCTAATTGTTCAGCTAATTTGGCTCTCAGCTCCTCAGCTTGCTGTGCTGCGACTGCAACAATAGCAGCTGCCTCATCTGCAGCCTCTCTAGCTGCAGTATCTGCCACTGCTTCAGAAAAGGTACGGGTTCCCGCTACATGGCTTTCCGCCTGGTTTTCGACATTCTCGTTATCCTGGTTCTCCATGTCTCGGGAGTTGCTAGTTTGAGACCTTGTCCTTACCATACAAAGAAGACTGTGATAACGGCTCCGATACCACTGAAATGAATCGTCTTACCAAACAGGCGATTAACAATTAATACAGATCTTTATATCAGCAAGTAATCTTTATGGTATTTTTTGTTAATTGCTTAAACGGCAAAAGGACAACACACTAGCAGTGAACAATACTCGTAAGTCAAATGCGAGTAAACTTGCATCAATAATGCAATCAGTAAAACTCATACATAAGCAAGGTTAGAAGATAGTGCGTATCAATGGCTTCTCGCTTTGGATTCAGATCTCTTGCAGTAAGCTGTACAAGAGAGTTGGCCTCGTTTTCGAATGCCAAACTCGAGAGCAATGCCTAACATATATACATGGAATGAGTTTACTGTTCAACGGCCAGTGCGATGGCACCGCCTGCCCGGGAGTTAACCATGTTGGTAGGACCTCGGTTAACCGAATCCACCGCCATCTCCCATCATCCCGAATCGCCATCCATCATAGGGATGTCATCTGGCCATTCATCTAGCCTATCACACTTAGATGAATATCGAGGCAGTTCGCTGCTACCGAGCACGGAAGTCAGCTGGCTGTCAAAGAATGTGTCAGCAAGCTGACTTAAGTTGACTTCAGCCTGCTGCTTCCGGCTGAGCCTTTAAACTGATAATTATATAAAATCTAGCAGACTCAATACTACATATAGTTCAGTAGGCTGAACTTATTTAACTATTATATTTAAATGAATACTATATCTACTAATATACTGATTCATTACAGGTGCCAAGAAGGACGAGGCTGGCAATTATACAGCCACTCGTATGTGTGGAGACTACGGACAACTGAATCTTCACGCGGAGCCAGACAGCTATGTGATGCCTACACCAGAGCGTATCTTTGCGATTGCTACGACCGGGAAGGTGTTCAGCATTATCGATCTACGCCAAGGCTTTAACCAAATCCTTGTGAAAACAGAAGATCAAGGTAAGAATGCTTTCTGGGCCCAAAGGGAACTTTGGCAATAGACTTTAATGCCGTTTGGGCTGAAAAATGCCCCAGTCATCTTTCAGAGGACTATGGACAAAGTGCTGGAGGGGCTGGATTTTGCAAAACCATACATTGATGACGTGGTGGTGTTTAGCAAGTCCATAGAAGAGCACCTCGAGCACTTGGAACACGTGTTCCAACGCCCGGAGAAATTCCAGTTGACGCTGCACCCTGGAAAGTGCAGATTCTTTGAGGCACACGTGCCTTATTTAGGACATGAGATTGGGAACAATGCTATGTCCCCTCAGGTTGTAAAGACTGAAGCCATTTACAAGATACCTACATCAGCAAATGTGTTTAAGCTGAAAGCCTTGTTAGGACTAAGCGGATACTATCGTAAATTTGTGAAGGACTATAGCAAAATTGCTGAATTCTTGACAGAATTCCTGAAAAAGGACGTACCTTTTGTGTGGACGAAAGCCCAAGAAAAGGCCATGAACGAGCTCAAGGAGCGGCTGGTAACAGCCCCCAATTTTGCGAACGCCTGACGACTCCAAGCCGTTCAGAGTGCATTTTTGTGGTCATTTTGATATAAAGTTCATCGAATTTGGTCAAGTATTGAGAGAGTTACGGGTTTTCGAAGTTTAATTTGTTTTGAGGTCGGTTGACGACTGTCTTTAATTCGCGGTGAGCGCGACCGTCGGATTGAACGACAGCGTCGAGCGATCTGGCCCGTTAGAATGACTCCAACCTTCACGTAAGTTCGGCTGACGCGGAGTGCCGACTAGGTCGATTTACCTAGAAGTTTCGGTTTAGCCTAGCGCGTCAAAGATAGAATATTCTAGTAATGTCGATGCATGTATGTGGACGTCAATTCGGCCCGACACGTCAGATTAGACTGATCTGGCTTACTCACTAATATTCTGGAAGGGACGATTTGACGAACACTTAGGAAAATCTGTAGCTTCCTCCTAGGGAGGAGCACTTAGGCAGAAAATTATAAATAGGCATAACTTCTTTGTTTCTTATCAGTTTTCACTTCGGTAAATTTCTACGGGTTTGTAATGACAAGGCCTTTCATCCTACATCATTTGTGAGCAATTTCTTATTACTCAAAATGATGAGTAATTTTCCTAAGCTTTCTTAGTGATATGCCCCTGCACTCTTTAGTATGATTGCAACGAGTTCCTTTCCTCGTGAGTCACTACGCTTCCACTAGGGCACTCTGTCCCTTTCATCTGGTATCGGAGCTGGGCTAGTTTGCATATTATATTATGGAGTCGCAGTCGGCAACTGGAGGACGCAAACATGTCGATCATGTTGAGCGCGCGGGGCAACAGGCAGCACCAACGATGACCAGAGAGCAACAAGAAATGCAGGCGATGCTGAGGAAAATGGCGAATGCAATTGGAGGAGAAGTCTACGCCCAGTTTCAACAAAATATGCGCGCGGAGGTGGAGAGGATGGTGCGAGTTGTTGTTGGGAACGCCGCTTTGACGAGTTCGGCACCTGCACCTGTTGTACCACCAGTTCATGTTAACCCAATGGTGCAACCAGTTATTCCACCCACACCAGGAGTGCGTGCGCCTAAGCCTGAAGTTTATACTGGAGAGCGTGGATCGCCGCCTGTTCATCAATGGATTTTTGGAGTGAAGAAGTTTATGGAGTATTCTGCGCTCACGCCCGACAGGCAAGTCGCCTTTGTCATAACTTTGCTGCAGGAGAGTGCTGGAGCTTGGTATGAACAAGAAGAGCAACTGTCTCGAGTTCCTGCCACTATTGATCAGCTATTTGAAGGCCTAAAGAGGCAATTTCAACCTATTGCACCCGAGGCTACCGCTCGAGATCTATTGGTGCGCCTTCGTCAACGAACAAGCGTTCAGGAGTATGTTTCGCGCTTCAACGAGCTAATGCTTCAATGTCTATCCATGCACGAGTCGGAGATGATGGACAAGTTCAAGAGGGGACTCAAGCCAACTGTGGCTAAGGAAGTGGCACTCAAGGACCCCACCAGTCTTGGAGAAAAGATGGCATTGGCAACAAAGGTCGACGCTGTGGAGTATAGTCAGAGGCAGTGGGGCAGCCACAACTTTGTAGGATATCGACACTTTGGATCTCATGCGCCAAGCACGAGTGGACAAGGTCCAGTACCTATGGAGTTAGGACTTGTGCAGTACCAGCGCAGGCAGCATAATTTCAAGCCGAGAGGACCCTGCTATAATTGTGGCAAGCTTGGACATCTGGCTTGAGACTGTTATGTGAAGGCGAAGCAAGTTGCAACCTCAGGAAAAAGGAGGACGCCAGTAAGTCATTCTGGGGTGTCTACTGGCGTGAAGACAAGAACTCACAAGGAGGTTATCCCCAAGAGCCTGCCGAGAAGCGAAAGACGAGATGTTGACAAGCCTATCATCGTGGAAGGAGTGGTCGACGGCAACAAGGCGAAGTGTATGGTCGACAGTGGCGCAAGTGCAAACTTTGTGCACAAGAAGCTGTTGAAAAAGTGGCGAATCCCTGTGCAAAAGCACTATGAGCCNTTATGAGCCTAAGGAGGCAATTTTGGCAAATGGGCAGAGACTCAAGTGTGGTGCACCTACGGAAGCTATTCACGTGGAAGTAGCGGGGCACCAGAGTAATGAAGTTATGGAGCAGGCGGAATTAGGTCACCATGAGGTGATATTGGGCCGACCATGGCTAAGGAAAGCCAACCCTCAAGTGCACTGGAGCACAGGACAAGTGAAAGTCCAAGGGCGTGATGGTCGAATGGAGACAGCAAAACAGGTGGAGGTAGATACAACCACAAGTAATTGTCTTCTGTTGAACCTGCAAGTTAAGAAGCTATGCAGGGCGAATCAGGTGAAGGAGATGTACCTTGTTTCGGTGGCCCTGGCCAGGTCATCAAGTGGAGCAAGCGTGAATCCTAACAGCCTGGGCGAATGTACATCGCCGGAGGAGCAAGTAGTGGTGTTTGATCCCCTTGCTCAGAAGGAGCAAGGCCCAACTGCTCAAGAGGAGAAGCCTGCTGAGATGCCTGCCCAAATTAAGGCGCTGTTGGAGGAGTTCAAGAACGTATGTCCTGAGGAGCTACCTACAGGATTACCTCCACAGAGAGCTATGGAGCACAAGATCGAGTAGGAACCAGGGAGCAAGCCACCAGTGAGACCCGCCTATCGATAATCGTTTGCGGAATTGGATGAGTTGACGAAGCAACTGACAGAATTATTGGAGAAGGGATTCATCCGACCCAGCGAGTCTCTCAGCGAAGATCGATTTGAGGAGTGGCTATCACCAGGTACGGATTGCGGAAGGAGACGTTCAGAAGACTGCTTTCAGAACTCGTTATGGTTTGTTCAAGTTCACAGTTATGCCTTTTGGATTGACTAATGCACCTGCTACATTCATGGGACTCATGAATAGTATCTTCAGACCCTACTTGGACCAGTTTGTGGTGGTATTTTTGGACGACATCCTGATCTATGCGAAGACCTTGGAAGAGCATGTGGAGCATCTGAGGAAGGTGTTGGAGGTCTTGAGAGATTAGAAGCTGTATGGGAAGATGAGCAAGTGCGACTTCTGTCTCAAGGAAGTCGAGTTCTTTGGCACATAGTGGGAGCTGAAGGAGTCAAGGTGGAACAGAAGAAGGTGCAAGCAGTCAGAGATTGGCCGGTACCTGCTGATATTCATCAACTCAGGAGTTTCCTCGGCATGGCGAATTATTATCAACGTTTCATTATAGGATTTGCGAAGGTGTGTGCACCGCTCACGGACATGTTGAAGAAGCAGGAGAAGTGGCTATGGAGTGACAAGGAGCAGCAAGCCTTTGAGAAGATTAAGGAGCTGATGACACAGGCACCTGTGTTGGCAATTGCAAGTCCAGAGCTTCCTTTCACCATCATCACAGTCGCATCAAACTTTGCAGTGGGAGCCATTCTTCTCCAGGACCAGGGTAAAGGATTGCAGCCTATGGCATATGAGAGCAGGAAGTTGAGTCCTGCGGAGCAGAACTATGCAGCACACGAGCGAGAGATGTTGGCTATTATCCAGGCTTTGAGAATTTGGCGATGTTATGTGGACGGCCGGAAGGTGTTCATAAAGACCGACTACAAGAGCTTGGAGAAGTTTATGACGCAGCCAACGTTGACACCAAGACAAGCAAGGTGGATGGAGTTTCTGCAACAGTTCGACCACAAGATTGAGTACTTACCTGGGAAGATCAACCCTGCAGACGCTCTATCCAGGTGGTGTGACCTTGCAGCTGTCTCAGTCATCAAGGAGAGAATGGACTTCAAGGAGAAGCTTAAGAGAGGACATGAGGAGGATGCAGAATTTGCAAATGGTGGAACAGCTGAGTCCGGCGCGAGTATGCAGAAGAAGGACGACATATGGTATTATGGTGATTCCAAGAGAGTGGTGGTACCTGACATCAAGGAGCTACGCAACTTATTACTTGCGAAGCATCATGATTGCTTATATGCTGAACACTTTGGAAGCGAGAAGATGGCAAGCGTGCTGAAGCGGGAGTACTATTGAAGAAATATGGACAAGGACATTGAGGAGTGGATCAGGAGTTGCGATTCGTGCCAAAGAAACAAGACACCAAATCAAAAGAAGGGAGGTACCTTGCAACCCCTACCTATTCCAGAGTATCCTTGGGAGCAGATTGCTATGGACTTCATCACGTCGTTACCAGTCAGTGGTCAAGGACACGGTGCAGTTTGGGTTGTGTCTGATCGGCTCAGCAAGATGGCACACTTCATTCCCATGAAGGAGACTTGTACGGCAGCAGATGTGGCACGACTATTCTTTGATCATATTTTCAGGCTACATGATTGCCGAAGGTGATTGTTTCAGACCGAGATCCAAGGTTTACTAGCAACTTTTGGCGGTCATTGTTTACTTTGATGGGCACCAAGTTGAGTATGAGCACTTCCTATCATCCTCAGACAGACGGGCAGAGTCAGAGACTCAACAGAACTTTGCAAGAGGTGCTCAGGAGTTTCACTATGGAGGACCCTTCAGAGTGGGACAGGAAGCTGCCAGGGTTGGAGTTTGCCTACAACAACAGCATGCAGGGATCGACCAAGCAGTCACCATTCACCATGGTTTATGGAAGAGAAGTATATCACCCAGGGAACATCTTGTTGGAGAAGGCCAAGGAGACCCAGGTTCCTACTACACAAAATTTTACGGAGCAGATGGCCAAGACTTGGGATATGGCGAAGACGTGTATTCAGAAGGCACAGGAGGAACAGGTCAAGTATGCCAACAAGCACAGGAGGGAAGTGACATACCATGTAGGTGACAAAGTACTCTTGTCAACAGAGAACCTACCTTTCACAGGCAAGAAGAAACTGCGGGCACGGTTTACAGTTCCCTTTGTGGTGCTCAAGCAGGTGAATCCAGTGACCTACAAGTTGGAACTTCCTTCAGGCTGGCGTATCCATGATGTGTTCCATGTCAGTTGTTTGCGGCCATACGTTGACCCAAATGAAGGACATCCAGGACGACTACCTACACCGCCACCACCGGTCGAGATCGATGATGTATTGGAGTATGAAGTGGAGGCGATTGTCGGCGATTGACGAGTCAAGCAAGGTCAACGACTTGCTCAAGAGTATCTGGTCAAGTGGAAAGGCTACCAAGCGGATGAAAACACTTGGGAGCCGGAAGCCAACTTGACTCATTGTAAGAGTAAGTTGAGGCGTTATCTACAGAATGCGTCGAGGACGTCGCATCTTGAGGAGGGGGATGATGTAAGGTCATAGGTTAATAAAGTGCATTTTTGAGTTTCATGATAGTATGTTTGATTGTATATTAGTGTATAGTGCATTTTGTGGTCATTTTGATATAAAGTTCATCGAATTTGGTCAAGTATTGAGAGAGTTACGGATTTTCGAAGTTTAATTTGTTTTGAGGTCAGTTGACGACTGTCTTTAATTCGCGGTGAGCGCGACCGTCGGATTGACCTACAGCGTCGAGCGATCTGGCCCGTTAGAATGAACTCGAACCTTCACGTAAGTTCGGCTGACGCAGAGTGCCGACTAGGTCGATTTACCTAGAAGTTTTGGTTTAGCCTAGCGCGTCTAAGATAGAATATTCTAGTAATGTCGATGCATGTATGTGGACGTCAATTCGGCCCGACACGTCAGATTAGATTGATCTGGCTTACTCACGAATATTCTGGAAGGGACGATTTGACGAACACTTAGGAAAATCTGTATCTTCCTCCTAGGGAGGAGCACTTAGGCAAAAAATTATAAATAGGCATAACTTCTTTGTTTCTTATCAGTTTTCACTTTGGTAAATTTCTACGGGTTTGTAATGACAAGGCCTTTCATCCTACATCATTTATGAGCGAATTCTTACTCCTCAAAATGATGAGGAATTTTCCTAAGCTTTCTTAGTGATATGCCCCTGCACTCTTTAGTATGATTGCAACTGATTCCTTTTGTAATGAATCAGTATATTAGTAGATATAATATTCATTTAAATATAATAGTTAATTTAGGTCAGCCTGCTGAACTTTAGTTAGTAGTCAGTCTGCTGAACTTTAGTTAGTAGTCAGTCTGCTGAACTTTTGTTAATAATCAGTCTGCTGGACTTTACATAATTATCAGTTTAATGACTCGGCCAAAAGCAGCAGGCTGAAGTCAACTTAAGTCAGCTTGCTGACTCATTCTTTGACAGCCAGCTGACTTCCGTGCTCGGTAGCAGCGAACTGCCTTGATATGCATCTAAGTACCACCTGCTAGATGAATGGCCAGATGACATCCCCATGATGGATGGCTATTCGGGATGATGGGAGATGGCGGTGGATTTGGTTAACCGAGGTCCTACCAACGTGGTTAACTCCCGGGTAGGCGGTGCCATCGCACTGACCGTTGAACAGTAAACTCATTCCATGTACATATGCTAGGCATTGCTCTCGAGTTCGGCATTCGGAAACGAGGCCAACTCTCTTGTACAGCTTACTGAGAGAGATCTGAATCCAAGGCGAGAAGCCATTGATACGCACTGTCTTCTAACCTTGCTTATGTATGAGTTTACTGATTTGCATTATTGATGCTAGTTTACTCGCATTTGACTTACGAGTATTATTCACTGCTAGTGTGTTGTCCTTTGCCGTTTAACCAGTTAACGGAAAATACCATAAAGATTACTTGCTGATATAAAGATCTTTATTAATTGTTAATCGCCTATTTGGTAAGTCGATTCATTTCAGTGGTATCGGAGCAGTTATCACAGTCTTCTTTGTATGGTAAGGACAAGGTCTCAAACTAGCAACTCCCGAGACATGGAGAACCAGGATAACGAGAATGTCGAAAACCAGGCGGAAAGCCATGTAGCGGGAAACCGTACCTATTCGGAAGCAGTAGCGGATACTGCAGCTAGGGAGGCTGCAGATGAGGCAGCTGCTATTGCCTCAGTCGCAGCTCAGCAAGCTGAGGAGGAGATAGCCAGACTAGAAGCTGAACAAGTAGCAAAGGCCGCTGAAGATATACAAAGGAGGGAAGGACAGCCAGCTGACGAGCGCACTGTTGAAGAACTTATGGCATCAAGGGCCAATGTTCTGAACCCACCTCCTGCCGTACAACTCAATGTACCCCTAGGTCAAATACGTGACCGGCTGAATGCGGCAGGAATTGCTGCTGCAGGAGCAAGAGGGATTGTTGAGGACACTACTCAGCGAGTAGATGCCAATGCTGCTGCTGCATTTGCTAATCTACCACCCCAAAATGTAGACTTGGGAGCATTGTTCGTTCAGATGCAGTCGCAAATGGCGACCATGTATCAGTCCCAGCAGGAGGACAAAAGAATCATAATGTCCCTACTCCGGGACAGAGACCAACTGGGGTCTCACACCACTAGTGGTGGTGGCCGAGGGCCTAGTAAGCCCAAGCCGAAACCTCCCCAGGACTATGATCCTGAGGGAAACAGAAAATATTACCTGATCAAGTTTCTCGCGGATGTTGAGCAGTGGCTGGAGAACTACCCAGAACTGCAAGATTACGAGAAGGTCAGGCACACCGGTGCGCTACTGAAAGGCAGTGCCGCAGACTGGTGGCTTTACTGGAAGGAAGAGCGTAAGGCTCGGCAACTCGGTGACCCTACGTGGGTAGAGTTTGTCGAGAAGTTGCATGAGAAGTTTGATGTCATCAACCAGCAGGAGAAAGCTATCTATGCGATGATCTCCCTGACACTGAAGCAGACCACTTCAGTTGCTGAGTTTGCTCAAAAGTTCCAAGAGAACATGATGAAGCAGCCTGATTTGCCAGAACGGTATAGGATAGCATACTTCAGGTATGGCTTGAAATCCGAGGTCTCTGGTCATTTTGCTGAGAAAAAGTATGAGAAACTGGCTGACTTGATCCAGGATGCTGACGCCTGGGATCAGCAGCAGTTCAATCACAAGCGCCAGAGTAACGCTTTGGTGTCTAAGATTGTCAAAAAGCCCCACGGTTCCTACAATGCAGTTGAAGGAGACCAGGCTGAGGATAATCAGGGTGATGAATATGAGTATGAGTACAATGCTATTCAGTCTAGAGGTAGAGGTGGTCCCTCTCGAGGTGGCTATGGAAGGGGTGGTGGTAGGACTAAGCCGAGACCAGCCTCAGCAAAATCTACTTGCTACCATTGTCAGCAGAAAGGCCACTACAGAGAACAGTGTCCGGTCAAGCACCTGCCTAAGGTCGAGAGAAAAGACCAGCCTTTAAAAGACAGCAACAGTCAGTAATCCAGTCTACTGACTGTGAGGATGCTAGAGATAGTGAGTCGTCACTAGCTGCCCTCGTAGCAGGTATTATGGGTCCTGCTGAACTGGATTCACTATGCATGCCTGACAAACAGATAAAGGAGACCATCAGTAATATAGACGTCCAGAGAGTGCACACTCTGGATGCTCTTGTTCCACCTGATGTCCAACATTTCTTTGCTACGTCAGGAGAACAATGCGAAAGTCAGGAAAAGACAGTCCCCCCTATCCTACTGCATTGCATGATTGCAGGTAGGAAGGTGAGGGCATTTGTTGACGGAGGGGCGTCACATACTTTTATTCACAAGGACTTAGTTAAGCGGCTAAGGCTGCCTACTGTCACCCAAGGGAATAGAAAAATATTCCTTGGAGATGCCTCAAGTATCCCGGGAGGAGTTATAACCAAGCCTATTGAGGTCCAGTTAGGTTCTGGCATTGCAGTTCTAACTGAAACGCTTACATTTGAGGTACTCAACACTGGCTTTTATGATCTCGTGCTAGGCAGGTCCTGGCTTAATAGACATCAAGCTGAAGTGTGTTGGAGCAGAGGTACAGTTAAAGTGAGAGGAGCCAGTGATGGGCAGACTGACTTGGCACCCACCAGTGCTCTTCCTCTTGTCCTGTGTGGATGGCAAATGAAGGAAAAGAAGAGGCTTCCAGAAGGATGCAAGTTGCTGAATGCAATGGAGTTCGTCAAAAGCTGGAACCAGAAGGAAGACAGAATGTTCTGTCTGCTGCTAAGAGAGGTACCTCCTCAACCTGAAGAAGTGGTTGAGAAAAAGGTAAGCCCTCCGGAACACCCTACTGCTGCAAAAATTGTTGCTCAGTACACTGATGTGTTTAACATGCCTCCAGGACTACCCCCTAAAAGGGAAGTAGATCATAGGATTGATCTATTACCTGGTAGCCAGCCACCCTGGCAACGCACTTATGTCTTGTCTTATTTGGAGAGCGAGGAGTTGAAAACACAGATTGCAGAACTGGAGGAAAATGGTTATATTTCTCCCAGTAAATCACCGTACGGCGCACCTATCCTATTTGTTAAGAAAAAGGATGGCAGTATGCGGATGTGTGTGGATTACAGAGCCCTGAACAGAATTACAGTAAAGAACAAGTATGCTTTACCCAGAATCGAGGACTTGCTTGATACCCTGTCTGGCGCTAAGGTGTTCAGTAAGATAGATCTCAAGAGTGGTTATCATCAAATCAGAATTGCTGAGGGGGATGAACACAAGACTGCTTTCCGCACACGTTATGGACACTATGAGTTCAACGTGATGCCATTTGGACTGACTAATGCTCCTGCTACCTTTATGGGTGCTATGAATGACATTTTCAGACCTTATTTGGATAAGTTTGTGCAAGTTTTCCTGGATGATATTTTAATTTTCTCTAAAGATGAAGCTCAGCACACTGAACACTTAAAGAAAGTGCTGGACACTCTGCGGAAAAATCACTTGTATGCTAAAATGAGCAAGTGTGATTTCTTTAAGGAAAGTATTGAATTCTTAGGCCACGTTGTCAGTAAAGAGGGCATCAGTGTGGATCCTAAGAAAGTCCAGACCATAAGGGACTGGCCAGTACCACAGTCTGTCTCTGAAGTTAGATCCTTCCTCGGGTTGGCTAACTACTATAGGAGATTTATTGAGAATTATTCCACAAAGGCCAGTAAACTGACTGACCTTACTAAGAAAGACATCGGGTATGTGTGGGGGGAAGAGCAGCAGGCTGCCTTCCAGACCCTTAAAGATGCCCTTTGTTCTGCCCCAGTGCTAGCCGTGTATGACCCCAGCAAACCGGTGCAGGTGGTTACTGATGCCTCTGATTTTGCCATGGGTGCTATTTTGTTGCAGCCTGCTGACAAAACCACAAAGGATGGTAAGGTACGGCAGGAGTGGCATCCTGTGTTGTATGAGTCTATGAAATTTAATCCAGCGGAGATTAATTACTCAGTGCATGATAAAGAGCTGCTAGCTATCATTCATGTACTCAAACAGTGGAGAGCATACTTACATGGTAAAGCTTTTAAGGTGATTACAGATCATCTAGCTCTGACCCACTTTCAGAAGAAGTCCAAGCTGTCGAGGAGGGAGAACCGCTGGAGCCAGATGCTGGAGCAGTTCCAAGTCCAGATCGACTACAAACCAGGGAAGTTGAATCCTGCTGATGCACTCTCTAGAAGACCTGACTTGCAAGAAAGGAACTTTAGTCAGCATGCTGTAGATAAAGTCCTGTGTGCACTCACTTCACTAAAGGTGAAAAAGTCCTTCCTTGAACAACTTAGGAAAGCCTACCTTTCTGACCCAACATTTGAGCCCAGCCCCACTACTGGTATGTGTCGTGCTACCGCACTCGGGTATAAGCTCAAGGGAGGGGTCTGGGTGACTGAAACCACTTCAGGCAGGCTGAAGCTGGTCATTCCTAATAATTTGGAAATAAGGTCTCTCTTACTGAGTCAAGCTCATGACAGTCTCCTGGGTGGACATTTGGGGCAGGCCAAAACTGTTGGCAAACTGGCAAAACATTATCATTGGGAGGGGTTACCCCGGGAGGTCTTGAAATATGTCAAGTCCTGTGACCAGTGTCAGAGAAATAAGTCTCGGCACACACCACCCGGAGGTCTCTTGCAACCGCTACCCATCCCAGCGGGACGCTGGGAAACTATATCCATGGACTGGGTGGTCTCACTACCAAGAACTGCCAACGGGCATGATTCAATACTGGTAGTCGTGGATAAACTGACAAAAATGGTCATTTTTATCCCCACAACTGTCAAAGTGACTGCACTCGAAACAGCGAGACAGTTTTACAACCATGTAGTATGCCAACATGGGCTCCCTTCTAATATCATCTCAGACAGAGACTCAAAATTCACCTCTAAGTTCTGGAGAGCTTTAATGGGGTTAATGGGAGTCAAACAGCTGCTCAGCACAGCAAACCACCCTCAGACTGATGGGCAGACTGAAAGAACTAACCGAGTTCTGCAGGAGGTGCTGAGAGCATATATTAACCAAAAACAAGATAATTGGGATGACCTGTTGCCTCAAATTCAGTTTGCGGTCAACAGTGCGGTGCACGCGTCAACGGGCAAAACTCCTTTTGAACTCAGCCTGGGTAGAGTCCCTAAGTCTCCTCTAGATGTGCTAGGGGAATCTTTAACTCACCCTGAAGGGATTGACAACCCGGTCTCCCTCCAGTTAACTCAGGAGTTTGCTGACACCCTGTCAGAAGTCCAACGAAACTTGCACACGGCCCAAGAAAACCAACAAAAATACGCTAATCAACACCGTCGGGAACTGACATTTTCCAAGGGGGATTTAGTCAAACTGCATTCTCAGCACCTGTACCTCCCTGGTGT
The DNA here is from genome assembly GCA_009602735.1 of Mesotaenium endlicherianum. NCBI lineage: Eukaryota > Viridiplantae > Streptophyta > Zygnematophyceae > Zygnematales > Mesotaeniaceae > Mesotaenium > Mesotaenium endlicherianum. The sequence continues at coordinate 44,489 of WELA01010191.1, read as the reverse complement.
GGTCAAGAAAAAGCTTGGCCCTGTCTGGGTCGGTCCATATTCGGTGGTCCGTCGTGTCGGTCAGAATGCTTACAAACTGAACATGTCAGCTGAATACAAGGGGCACCCGGTCTTTAATGTCTCCTTCCTGGAACCGTACATCAAAGGTGATACACTGTTCACAGGTCGGTTCCCTGTCCAACCGGGACCGGTCCCCGCTGTCCGGGACGGCGACCCTGAGGAATATGAGGTCGATGAGATTTTAGACGCTCGCTCGGTCCGTCGATCGTCTAAATATGTCATGAAATACCTCATTCGATGGAAGGGTTACGATGCCTCTGGGGACACTTGGGAGTTTAAGGACCACTTGACCAATGCCAAAGGGGCGTTGACACGGTTCCACCTTCGGGCCGCTGGAGTCCCTCCATAACTGTCATTTCAGTTGACACGGGAAGGTGACAGGCGGTCCTGTCTCCATTTAAGTTGGAGGGGAAAATATATGACAGTTAGTGAGCGAGAGCGATAAAAACACACTCATACGTTTATGTGTAGCGCATCGCAACTACGTCAACTTTTAGCAATCATCCTGTAAGGTAAACAGCAGCGAAGCCACTATACTAAATACTAACATACTTCCTGCAATCCCTATGACAAAGGTCCATATCCTACTAACTTGTGCCCTGGTTACATGTGCAGGATGGCGCCCACCACACAAAAGGAGGACAGAAAGCGCAAGGCAGAAGAAGCCAGGAGGACAATGGAGCAATACCAGAAGGAGCTGGCGGCGACGTCCCTCACCAGGAGAGAACAAGAAAGGGTCCGCAAACAACAAGAGGCGGCAGAAGAGGCACAGAGGAAGAAGGATCAGGAAGCGGAAAACCTCAGGAAGGCTGAGGAGGAGAGACAGAAGAAACAGCAAGAAGAAGCGGCAGCGGCAGAAGAGGAGAAAAGAAAAAAGATTGAAGCGGACAGACAGAAGAGCTTGGCCACTTACAGGTATACTGTGGTGGGTGGCCAAAACTTCGATAACCTGAAGGAAGCATTGCTGGCAGCCCAGGAGATCAACAGGCTGGAACAGACAACACTGCTACAGAAGGAAGGAGCTACAGCACTGGACAGGTACATCGAGACACACACCGGCGTGGTCCTTTACGAAGATTATGCTAAGATGGTGGGCTATACAGCAGAGCAGGCCCGGTATCTCGCAGATGATTCAGAGGACAAGCCGGTCCCCATACCGGGAATAGTGGGAGATCAGAGACTCATCCGGATGGTGAGCATGCGGCCCGATAGCTTTAAGGATACGGTATTCTACCTCACACTCCTGCCAGCTTACAATGAAGTTGAGAGAAGGAGCTGGGAGTACTTGGCCAGGGAAGCAGGACAGCAGATGTTCTCTCCCCACTGGTTCCCGTGTAAACTGAGGAAGGCTGAGCACGGACCCCAGTACTACCAGCAGCCAACAGACTGGAGGTGGATGACCGTCACAAATAAGAAGCAGGAGTGTGACCGAGCCCAACCGGATGACTTCCACTATGGCCTAGACGGCTATCTCATCCTACCACCTCACATTGCCCCTTGGGACCCCAGGCTGAATGGATGCCTGAGCAATATGAATGCAGAGACCAAGGAACATAGGAGGAGGGGAAGAGAGTACTTCTCTAAGGGAAAGCATGCCTTTGTCAAATGGGCAAAGAATGCAGGCCGGATAGATATCAGTAGGCTGAAGGCCAAGCAACCTCCAGCGCGCCCTAAGAAAGGGAGGTCGGTAGACTACTCCATGTCTACTAGGGAGCAGGACGACTTAGTGGACGAGACCCCTACTCTCTCCGAGGAGGAGGATGAGGAGGCTGAGGAAGAAGAACAGGGCAGAGGAGAAGCATCAGCAGCAGGTACTCAGGATACCCAGGGACAGGTAGGGGCGCTTCTTAAAGAACCACGATCAGGTGTTTGGAATGTGATCCCCGTTATGGCGACTACTGGACCCCGCGCTCGCTCCCACAGCCCACCTGCCCAAGCAGGGGAAGAAGCTGATCTGACTGTATTGGGCAGCAGACACAGGCAGAAATCCCCAGAGGACAGGGGTGCCAGAAGAGGGACACGCGGGTGGGCCAGAGGTATGCCAGCCTCCCCCTCCGCTCAGGGGCATGTACCTCTAGCCAATGTATTTCAGCATCCTACTGGAATGCCTGTCTATGTGGGCATCAACACCCAAGTGGTTGAAGAGCAGGCTACCATCCTTCGTTCTCCTCGAGGTCCAACTTTAGAGCAAACCGGGTTCTTTAGAAGGCCAGCTGACAGACCTAGAGGGCTGTCCAGATCTAGGTCCAGATCTCCGTCCCCTGATCCTGAAGCCCCAGGAACCACCCCTTAAGGTGACAGGCTGAAAAGATAGTCAGTAAGGGAGGCTGGTCAGGGTCAGTTTCTTTATTTAAAGCTTTTGCAGTTTAATGTTGTCGAGGCGACAACAAGTTAAGTTGGAGGGATTGTAATGAATCAGTATATTAGTAGATATAATATTCATTTAAATATAATAGTTAATTTAGTTCAGCCTGCTGAACTTTAGTTAGTAGTCAGTCTGCTGAACTTTAGTTAATAATCAGTCTGCTGGACTTTACATAATTATCAGTTTAATGACTCGGCCAAAAGCAGCAGGCTGAAGTCAACTTAAGTCAGCTTGCTGACACATTCTTTGACAGCCAGCTGACTTCCGTGCTCGGTAGCAGCGAACTGCCTTGATATGCATCTAAGTACCACCTGCTAGATGAATGGCCAGATGACATCCCCATGATGGATGGCTATTCGGGATGATGGGAGATGGCGGTGGATTTGGTTAACCGAGGTCCTACCAACGTGGTTAACTCCCGGGTAGGCGGTGCCATCGCACTGACCGTTGAACAGTAAACTCATTCCATGTACATATGCTAGGCATTGCTCTCGAGTTCGGTATTCGGAAACGAGGCCAACTCTCTTGTATAGCTTACAGAGAGAGATCTGAATCCAAGGCGAGAAGCCATTGATACGCACTGTCTTCTAACCTTGCTAATGTATGAGTTTACTGATTTGCATTATTGATGCTAGTTTACTCTCATTTGACTGACGAGTATAATTCACTGCTAGTGTATTGTCCTTCGCCGTTTAACCAGTTAACGGAAAGTACCATAAAGATTACTTGCTGATATAAAAGATCTTTATTAATTGTTAATCGCCTATTTGGTAAGTCGATTCGTTTCACCTTTCCTCGTGAGTCACTACGCTTCCACTAGGGCACTCTGCCCCTTTCAGTCATGGGGCTCCAGCAGAAGTGCTGACAGACCAGGGGTCTGAGTTCCAAGGATCTTTTCAGATACTCTTGGACAGATGCTTCAATGACCATCGCACTACGTCTAGAGACCACCCACAAGCAAATGGTCTAGCAGAACGGATGGTGCAAACCATTAAGTCTGCTTTGCGCAAATTTTGCCTTGAGCATGACAAGCGTGATTGGGATCTGGCCTTGCCATGGCTGGTTATGGGTTACAGATTTAATAAGCAAGCTGCTTTGGCGAATTACTCACCTTATCAAATTCTGTATGGCAGAAGTCCAGTTGTGCCTTGCAGCATCAAGCAGGAGATTGAGCAGGTGAAAGACCTGGACAACATGGATGAATTGCTAGAGGTCATGGTACGCCGCAAGGTGTTATTTGAGCACATGATGCCTGCTGCCCTGAGATCTCAGAATCGCACAGAAAGAGACACACAGCGTTATGCCAAAACGCGAGACGGGAGCTACCGCTTGCGAATGACGCAGATCCAGGACGGAGACTTCGTCTATCGCAAGCGCCAGGCCAAGACCACCATTAACACCAGTTCAGGTGCAGTAATCTTACGCGTGAAACATGCGTTCGACAATGGTGTGTTGGAAATGGAAGGTTCTGATGGTAAGACCATGAGAAATCACGTGCAGAACTGCTCGCTGTGCCACTTGCCTAATATTGATCCTACGGTTAAGACTGTGCCCGAGGAATTGGTGCCAGCTACACCTAATGCTAGCTGCAAAGTGCGGGACGATCAAGAAGCAATAGTAACTTGTGATAAGTGTAGTGCCCGTTGGCACACCTTCTGATTGGCGAAGAGGAGATTATGGCAGGACGATAGGAATGTCTTGATTGCCTCCCTAAAAACCCCAGCCACAAGGCCAAGAGATAGAGGCTTTCTGCGGAACGGCAGGGACGCCTCAGCTGAAAGAGAGGGGTGTAAAGGAAGCTGAGGATGAGATAAGTTTTGAAAATTTCCACTAAGAGTTGGTAAGTTGGAATGAGGAACTGGTTGCCGCCACCAACACACGTGCAGGGGACCATCAACTCGGTCGATTTTCCCACGTGCAGCAACGCACCGACATGTTAACCAGGTCGAAGGCACACATGCTGAGAAGTCACGGGCCAGGGGTCCGACGCTGTTAGGCACGACAATGCCCGTCTCATATTCAGTTTATTTTTGTTGGATTTTCAAACTAAAATTTAAAATATTTATTTGATTCCAATCTTCATATCGCATAGGTGACGAAATTGAATTGAACGCATTTCCCCGCTGTAAAGAGGTCCTTATACTCAACTCCAGCTGACTTCAGCTGCTTGCACGGAGCAAATTGTCCGGACATCGGACGTGATGAGTCCTGACAACGAGCTGTCAGTGGCGAAGTGTCGTCACAGGAGCCTACCTACGAGGAAGCAAAGCCAGCAGAAAAAAGCATGGCTTTCTGTTAAAATCATTTTCGAGCCCCGGTTTTCCCTGGTTGATTATCCCTGGTTTACCCTAGGGTCTAGTCCTTCTCAAGCTGTTCCCGAGAGTCAGGATCGAGCGAGCCGGATGGATTCGTCCGTAGATTCCACATTTAAACACGTCCGCTGAACGTGTCGGTAACCTTTAGGCCCTGCAGGCGAAGTGCCTTTTCGGAAACTCCCGACCCAATTAGACGCATTCTTCATTTGACGTGAGCTTTTGAAAGAAGCTACGAACAGCTGCGGCCAGGTAAGAAAGCGGGCTCAAAAGATTCGCCGCGCAGTTCCAGCCGACCTCATTTCCCCGGGCAGTCAGAGTATGGGCATACTGCTTTGTTGGCGCTTGTAGACGCACAAAAGACAGCGAGTGAATCTTAATATCCCAATTCTGTGAACAAATTTTGCACAAAGCAGCACAAAGCGACAACTATTTCGTAATAGCTTATTTATATTACTTATCATATTGTTCGTGACTGATTATCACGAATGGTGGAAACTTATGAGACGTTGCTGTTCGAGATGCACGGTTCTACTTGCCTCTCCTCAGCTCCGGCATTGCAGCCATTTCGCACATGCCATCCGCCGTGTTCAGGCGAAAATATGGAGGGGGCTAAAAGGAGCCGCCAGGTCCTCTATGGACAAGCCTTTAATCATGCGGCGAACAATGGCGCGAAGAAATTACGACTGGTTACGTCAAAAGCTGCGCACCGTTGCGCAGAATATCACTTGAATGGTGGCCGTTCGAAGGAGACAGCTACCCCTAGATAAGATTACCCTAGAGCGATATGGTCTACCGTGAAGGGCTACGCGGGTGGGTGTCCAACCTACTACTTTAAAGCTCCCTTCGCACACCGTCTCCATATTTCGTTCGACCTGTTGAATCAATATTGACGAGGTTCGAAGCGGAGGTATAGGTGAAAGTGACGGTGAAGGAGCACACTGGCCACTTGCGAGGCACCTTAATTTGAATGGTGGAAGGCGTAAAAGGAGGCTGCAGTACAGGCGGGAAGTTGTACAGTTGCTTTTTGTAAATATTTTAGGTGTTAAAAAGGTCGACAAACTGGAGGTCTGTGCAAGCAACCTTCCGGGTGTGCAGCATCTCGCTGCGTTCAACATCCTGGACAGTAGGCCGGACATGCCTCAGAGGCGCCGAGTGCGAGCAGGCATCAGGAGTGAATTATTTGAGGAGGAGATGGTGATTCCTCGCCCTAGACGAGCCCCGGGTACCGCCAGTAATGGAATTGAGACTGTGAAGCCACGGAGGCGAAGAAGGTGGGACATCTTCCCTAGCTTCGTTCCTAATTCTTGCGCTGGGCCCTTGGATGGTGACATAGGTTTTTTGATTCTGTTTACAATTTGGCTGAAATAGGGATACGGCTCCATTGTTTGATGTTCAGTATCTGACGAATTCAGATCATTATGGTCCTTGCAGCCTCTCAGGCAATCGAGGAGATTTTGAGGCCGGCCGAGAATTACTCGACATCTTTCTCTCAAAGGTAGGCTTGTGAAGCTTTTGGGCCGCCGCTTATTTCATCATTGGGATTCTGATGTCGTATGTCTACTTTTCCATGTTCTGCTAACTGGATGTTTTCCATCTTAATGATAATATGATTGTACCAAGCTGACATGTTTTTCTTCGGATGTTTTCTGCAGAATGGGTTGACGGATTCATGCCAGTCGTCTCTCCTGGGATCTTCCCCACCTGCCCGCGCAGGGAATCCCCTTGTACGAGATATCCGTTTTGTTCAGAATTGTTCGGCATCCTTTTCCCTGGCATCTAATCATGGTCCTTGTCAGGCCTTTGCGAGTTCTTGTAGCAGTAGTGTCAATGTATCTCCTAGTGTGAGGGTGGAAGGATTCTTCTCCCCCTCGAAACATGTCGCTGCGCAGTATGCGTAAATTAGCCGGCACATATTTTTATTGCAGGCCCTTGCCTGTTGACCATCTGCAGAAGAGTCCTTCCTGGAGTAGGGGTGTGGAAGTGTCAGTAGAGGACCAATCAGGCCATAAGTTGGTGTGGGCGGACCCTACTGTGATGAGCACAATCCTTGCTTCAGTTATACAGCAGATTGCGGGAGAGTTGTAGATTTTTTTGTACACAGGGTAGGTTGTACCACTTCCAGTGCAGTTAAATATGTAGCTATTATTATATAGCTTGTGGTTTAGTGGCTTCAATCGCCGCACCCAATTTTTACGTGTCATAAAGGCGGGCACTAGCTGTAAATATCAGAGGCGTCCGATCAGCAGCTCCTGTGAAAAGTAATTAGATGCGGCATGTATTATTTGTAGATCATCAAGCCAGATGAGCTTTGTACACAAAGGCAGTTGCCATCTTTCTATAACATTCAACATTCATTGACAAGAAGCATGAGTTCATCTCTGTTTGGCAAGCGAGTCATGTCGTGAACTGCCTGATTTTGATGTTCATCTGAACTGCTGGTGTGTGTTCCTGATTGGAATGATGCACGACTCCCATATCTTTTGCTCTCTACCTCGTGAAAAATGTTGAGACAAATGTTTTTGTTAGATGTCCGTTGGACTGACTGTCTAGCAGTATCCCATCACATGCCACTGTCTCTTCAAATAATCCTATGGCTGGAACTTTTTGGTGGGTATGTGCAGAGATAATTGCATGTAAGATCACCTGAATCTAGGTACAGTGCAGGAGGTTGCAGTCGCATCATCTTCAGCCAAATTTGTTTGTGAGAAGCACATTGTTTATTGTAATAGTCAGTTTGGCAGCTGTGCCAAGAAAAGAGTTGGACAGGAAACATGATGCACTATAAATGGCCAAGTACCAAGGGATGGATTTCCATCATGGGCCACCCAAGGACATGACCTACATGGGCTTTCTTGCAGATTTGTAGCTTACAAAAAGCTACATGCCTTATGAAGTGGAGACAGTGCAAATTTGTGGCAAGCTGCCCCGAGCTTCCTTACCTCTGATGTGTTTTTTGCTTCGAATATCTAGGGTGCACCTAATAACACATCTCTCCCAGTTTACTAGCATAAGTTGGGGAAACAATTGATTGTAATCGGCGTAGTGCAAGTATACGCCATGGAGACAAATGCTTGTGCAGCCAAGGCTTTTTTCTGGAAGGAACACTTAAGCTGTCATGAAGTACCTGAGTCTGGACATTATGCGTTGTCACCAACTTCTTATCCTCTTCACGTGCACTCATATCAGACTGAGGTCCTAAGCCAGCTCCATCGCCCCCTGGGATTGGCGACTTTCACCACAATTTCTTCTACATGCTCTCGTGGCAAGCCTTCCATGGGCCAAATTGCGTCTTTCGCCCCATACAGGAAACGGGCATAAAAACTTGGGCTTGTCTTGGCTGGAGTGGATGTCGCCTGTCTGCGTGCATGCATCCATCTTCCATGCCTTTCAATCAACACGGCCTCAAGGTTCGTCGCTGTCTCTTGCTGCTCTCACTTGAAGCAGGCCTTTCTCCTCGAGGCCATCTTGCAGCCATTCATTTCTGACTGTGCAGTTGCTGAGGCTCCATTCGAGGCCCCCTCCAGCTCAGCGTTGAAGCAAGAACCTGGACCTCCCAGCAGCAGGACGAGGAGTCAAGAGGAGAGTAGCAGGAGAGGAAAAGTCGGTGCACGCAGCTTCTACAGTTGATCATAAATCTCCGGGGCGGACACTACCAGTCAAACAACACTGTTCTGCACTCCTGAAGGAGGCACACTTATGACCAGCAAAGCTTAGCCATGTGAGCACATGCAAGCCCGGTGATGCGCTACATTGAAGTTAAAGACTGGGACAAACACACTCACACACACACACACACACACACACACACACACACACACAAACACACTCGCACTCGCACGCCCACGCGCACGCGGGGGGGCGAGGGCCCAGGGCAGTCATCAGTACGGAGCAGAAGTGGCCCTCGCGTGCAAAGGAGGGGCAAAAGGCCAGGAGGGGTGCACTCCAGAGGAACAGACGGCTCAGAGTCTGTCGTGTGAGTAAGGAAAACCAAAAGGACACCTGGCGTTACGCTCATCGCGCGCGTCCATGGCCTCAATCTCCTTCTCCGTCAGGACCTCCACCATGGGCTCAAAAGCCTCCCACTCCTTTCTCCTCCTATATGCACGCACACAGACACGCACACACACACACACACACACACACACACACACACACACATACGCATGTATGCGCATGCGCACCCACGCACCCATGCACACATGTAAGCACGTACACACACACCGAGGAAGGGGGCAGCTTCGGCAACGCTGCATCGTGGCCACGGAATTTTACAACGAGCTGCAAAGCCGTGTGCATGCACTCTGAATGCGCATCTCCACACAGGGACTGGCGTATGCATCGGCACCTTGCCACTTCTGGGCCCTGGCCTGCTGCAAGCTGCTGATGAAAGAAAGGAGGGGGGGGCAGGCAAGCTTCCCCTCATGCTCCCCATCTCGATCCAACTCCGGCTCCCCCTGTCGCTCCTGCTCCTGGCTCAAAAAAGCGTCTGGGGTCCCAGAAGGCACCGACCTCCATGCTTCATGGTGGGAGTGCTTGCAGAGAGCAGCAGGCAGCCTCTGTGGCCTTGCTCACAGCCTCCAAGGGGCGGGCCCCTCGAGTGATGTCCCCCTAGCCGTGCCAGCTCTTTGAGTGGATGTCACAAACGGGACCTTGACATTCTCCTACAGATCTCCTTCAATCACTCCGTTGGAGGGGGGGGGGGGG
>WELA01010170.1:95644-150861 GCA_009602735.1 Mesotaenium endlicherianum | reverse complement strand
CCCCCTTTCCCCTTCTCCCCCTCCCTTTGCTGGCCACGTCGGCGCTGTCTCGGAATTGGAGGCGGTGGTGCAGGAGGCGCTGGAACGCCTCATGGTGGGCCGCATGACGCTGGTGATCGCGCACCGCCTTTCCACCATTCATAACGCCAATGTCATCGCGGTGGTGCAGATTGGCGTGATGGTGGAACAGGGCAGCTGCAAGGAGCTCGTGGCGCGCCCGTGCGACGCCTACTTGAACCTCGTCAACCTGCAGAAAAACACCGGCGGCGCCGCGCTCTGAGCTTGCCGCCGCTTGACAAAGGCGGTGCGTCTGCCAAATGCGGCAAACATGCTGGAACCTTGACAAATTTACTTCATGACCCTCATTAGGTTCAAATTTTAAAATACTTATAAAATCTTAGGCTTGTTGGATATGTATAGGCTGAGATATGAAAGTTCTTAGACTAAAGAAATATCTGTTGATAACGAGCAAAAGTACCATTTCAAGTGTGACTTTAGAAGTTCATGGCAGGTTGCCCCCAAAGAACCACAATGTTCCAATGGTACTGAAAACTTGTGTTTGTTCATATAACTGTTTGATGAACAACCCGAATCTTAAAAATTTGGTGTTTGTTGAAAAGCGAAAAACTTATGATCCCTCAAGTTTGGACATGTGTCCAGCTTCGCACACTTAAAGCTCATGCTTACGCAAAATACAAAGGTTAACATTGATTGCTCACCGCTTCATATATGTTGGTTCCTAAAATGTAAATATGAATATTTTAAAGTCTCGAACATGAGGGATGATTATTGCTCGAGTTGTGCATCTCAAGAGCTTCAAAAAATGTGCGTTAGAATTGCACTTTGTCTTTTTCTCACAAGTTCATTGCACTATACCTTCTCACAATTGCTAGTACCGACTTTCCTTATTGGTCCTACAACTCTTGGGCATACTACAAACACCTCCGAAGTTTTCAAACTAAATCTGGTGTCATGGAAAAACTTGTGTTGTACCAAAGTAAGTCAAAAATGAAGTTCTTTAGAAACAAAGTTGCATCTTTGTTGCACACTTGAATATTGCATGTAGACATTGCAAGCTACGGTCGCCTACACAGTACATGCATAGAGGCACTCCTTTTACGAAAATAGTCATGATTCATTGAAGTGTAGATAATTCAAAAAATATCATAGTTCAGCCAGTATAGTAATAACATCCTACCATATTATCACATGCAGTAAGCGGAAAGGACGTAGTGTTTGAATGGTCCGTAGTTTATTCTACCTTCTGTGAGTAAGCTGATAAGAAGAATGTGCGGGAAAGAGAAGTGTGTCCGTGGGTCTATGGAATGTAGGAAAGAAGTGAATGTGAGTGCAGTGAAGTGTGCACGGTGGTTATGTACATTGTGTTTGTGGATCCTCGAGGTGCTGTCACACTCCTTCCAACTTAAATTAAGATGGGTTGCCTGTCACAACCGTTTTGATGACTTTTGAAATGCTCTCACATTCCTTGAAGGTGAGCTGCCACTCACAACTGTCGCTTTCCCCTCCAATTTACATGGAGACAGGACCTCTTGTCACCTTCCCATGTCATTGGTTTGACAGTTAGGGTGGTTGGCCCGCTTCCCAAAGGTGAAGCGCTTCAACGCACCTTCAGCGTTGACCAAATGGTCCTTCAATTTCCATGTGTCCCCAGATGCATCAGAGCCCTTCCATCTGACTTAGTACTTCATGACATATTTAGATGATCGACGGACCAACTGAGCGTCTAAAATATCCTGGGCCTCTAATTCCTTAGGGTCACTATTGCAAACAACTTGGACAGGTCCCGGTTGGACAGAGATGAGGCAGCTGCTATTGCCGCAGTCGCAACACAGCAAGCTGAGGAGGAGAGAGCCAGATTTGAAGCTGAACAATTAGCAAAGGCTGCTGAAGATACAGAAAGGAGGGAAGGACAGCCAGCTGACGAGCGCACTGTTGAAGAACTTATGGCATCAAGGGCCAATGTTCTGAACCCACCTCCTGCTGTACAACTCAATGTACCCCTAGGTCAAATTTGTGAGCGGCTAAGGCTGCCTACTGTCACCCAAGGGAATAGAAAAATATTCCTTGGAGATGCCTCAAGTATCCCGGGAGGAGTTATAACCAAGCCTATTGAGGTCCAGTTAGGTTCTGGCATCGCAGTTCTAATTGAAACGCTTACATTTGAGGTACTCAACACTGGCTTTTATAATCTCGTGCTAGGCAGGTCCTAGCTTAAGAGACATCAAGCTGAAGTGTGTTGGAGCAGAGGTACATTTAAAGTGAGAGGAGCCAGTGATGGGCAGACTGACTTGGCACCCACGAGTGCTCTTCCTCTTATCCTGTGTGGATGGCAAATGAAGGAAAAGAAGAGGCTTCCAGAAGGATGCAAGTTGCTGAATGCAATGGAATTCGTGAAAAGCTGGAACCAGAAGGAAGACAGAATGTTGTGTCTACTCCTAAGAGAGGAACCTCCTCGACCTGAAGAAGTGGTGGAGAAAAGGGTAAGCCCTCCGAAGCATCCTACTGCTGCAAAAATTGTTGCTCAGTACACGGATGTATTTAATATGCCTCCAGGACTACCCCCTAAGTGGGAAGTAGATCATAGGATTGATTTATTACCTGGGAGTCAGCCACCCTGGCAACGCACTTATGGCTTGTCTTATGTGGAGAGCGAAGAGTTGAAAACATAGATTGCAGAGCTTGAGGAAAATGGTTATATTTCCCTCAGTAAATCACCTTACAGCGCACCCATCCTATGTGTCAAGAAAAAGGATGGCAGTTTGCGGATGTGTGTGGATTACAGAGCTCTGAAGAGAATGACAGTAAAAAACAAGTTTGCTTTACCCATAATCAAGGACTTGCTTGATACCCTGTCTGATGCTAAGGTGTTCAGTGAGATAATTCTCAAAAGTGGTTATCATCAAAACAGAATTGCTGAGGGGAATGAACACAAGACTGCCTTCCGCACACGTTATGGACACTATGAGTTCTTCGTGATGTCATTTGGACTCCTGCGACCTTCATGGGTGCTATGAATGACATTTTCAGACCTTATTTGGATAATATTTTAATTTTCCCTAAAGATGAAGCTCAGCATGCTAGACACTTCTAGACAGTTGTGGACATTCTGAGAAGAAACCAGTTGTATGCCAAAATGAGCAAGTGTGATTTCTTTAAGGAGTGTATTGAATTTCTAGGCCACGTTGTCAGCAAAGAAGGGACCTGTGTGGATCCTAAGAAGGTCCAGACCATAAGGGACTGGCCTGTACCACAATCCGTCTCCGAAGTTAGATTCTTCCTTGGGTTGGCTAACTCTTATAGGAGATTTATTCAGGACTATTCTACAAAGGCCAGCAAACTGGCTGACCTCACTAAGAAAGACACAGGGTATGTGTGGGGGAAAGAGCAGCAGGCTGCCTTCCAGACCCTTAAAGATGCTCTTTGTTCAGCCCCAGTGCTAGCCGTGTATGACCCTAGCAAACGGGTGCAGGTGGATACTGATGCCTCTGACTTTGCCATGGGTGCAATTTTGTTGCAGCCTGCTGACAAAACCACAAGGTACGGCAGGAGAAGCATCCTGTGTTGTACGAGTCTATGAAATTTAATACAGCGGAGATTAATTACTCAGTGCATGACAAAGAGCTGCTAGCTATCATTCATGTGCTTAAACAGTGGAGAGCATACTTACATGGTAAAGCTTTTAAGGCGATTACAGATCATCTAGCTCTGACTCACTTTCAGAAGAAGGCCAAGCTGTCAAGGAGAGAGAACTGCTGGAGTCAGATGCTGTAGCAGTTTCCATGTCCAGACCGACTACAAACTAGGGAAGTTGGATCCTGCTGATGCACTCTCTAGAAGACCTGACTTGCAAGAAAGGAACTTTAGTGAGCATGTTGTAGATAAAGTCCTGTGTGCACTCACTTCACTAAAGGTAAAAAAGTCCTTCCTTGAACAACTTAGGAAAGCCTACCTTTCTGACCCAACATATGAGCCCAGCCCCACTAATGATGTGTGTCGTGCTACTGCACTCGGGTATAAGATTAAGGGAGGGGTCTGGGTGACTGAAACCATTTCAGGCAGGCTGAAGCTGGTCATTCCTAATAACTTGGAAATAAGGTCCCTTTTATTGCTCAAGCACATGACAGTTTGCTGGGTGGGCATCTGGGGCAGGCCAAAGCTGTTGGCAAATTGGCAAAACATTATCGGTGGGAGGGATTACCTCGGGAGGTCTTGAAATACGTTAAGTCTTGTGACCAGTGTCAAAAGAATAAGTCTAGGCACACACCACCGGGGGGGCCTCTTACAACCGCTGCCCATCCCAGTTGGTCGCTGGGAAACAATATCCATGGACTGGGTGGTCACACTGCCACGAACTGCCAATGGCATATATCGATACTGGTAGTCGTGGATAAATTGACAAAAATGGTCATTTTCATCCCCACAACCGTCAAAGTAGCTGCACTTGAAAAAGCGACACATTTTTACAACCATATAGTATGCCAACATGGGCTACCCTCTAATATAATCTCAGACAGAGACTCAAAATTTACCTCTAAGTTCTGGAGAGCTTTAATGGGGTTAATGGGAGTCAAGCAGCTGCTCAGCACAGCAAACCACCCTCGAACTATTGGGCAAACTAAAAGAGCTAATAGACTTCTGCAAGGGGTACTAAGAGCCAATATTAACCAAAAACAAGATAACTGGGATGACGTGTTCCCTCAAATCCAGTTTGCGATCAGCAGTGCGGTGCACGCGTCAACGGGCAAGACCCCTTTTGAACTTTGCTTGGGTAGTGTCCCTAAGTCCTTCTCAGATGACCTAGGGGAGTCTTTAACACACCTTGAAGGGATTGATAATCCGGTCTCCCTCCAGTTGACTCGGGAGTTTGCTGACATCTTGTCAAAATTCCAACACAATCTTCACAAAGCCCAAGAAAACCAACAAAAGTACGCTAATCAGCACCGTCGAGAACTGACCTTTTTTAAGGGCGATTTGGTCAAAGTCCATTCTCAGCACCTGTACCTTCCTGCTGTGGTCTAGAAAAAGGTTGGTCCTGTCTGGGTCGGTCCATATTCGGTGGTGGGCCGTGTCGGTCAGAATGCTTACAAACTGAACATGTCAGCAGAATACAAGGGTCACCCGGTCTTTAATGTCTCCTTCCTGGAACCATACATCAAAGGTGACACACTGTTCACAAGTCGGTAACCTGTCCAACCGGGACCGGTCCCCGCTGTCCGGGACGGTGACCCTGAGGAATATGAGGTTGAGGAGATTATAGACCCGCGCTAGGTCCGTCGATCGTCTAAATATGTCATGAAGTACGTCATTTGATGGAAGGGTTACGATGCCTCTGGGGACACTTGGGAATTTAAAGACCATACGACCAATGCCAAAGGGGCGTTGAAACAGTTCCACCTACAAGCGGCTGGAGCCACTTCCTAGCGGTCATTTCAGTTGACACGGGAAGGTGACAGGAGGTCCTGTCTCCACTTAAGTTGGAGGGGAAAATATATGACAGTTAGTGTGCGAGAGCGAGAAAGGGACAGTTATGTGAACCCTAAGTGTCAGCATAGTGACAGATGGGACGGTTATGTGAATCGTAAGTGTCAGCATAGTGACAGATGGGACAGCCTGGCCCACATAAAGCACCTTGGGCGGAAGGAAAATGGGCCTTGCACAACAATACATCACATAACGCACCTGAAAACAAATTCATACGTTTATGTGTAGCGCACCGCAACTACGTCAACCCCTAGCAATCACCCTGTAAGGTAAACAAGAGCGAACCCACCATACTAATATGAACTTACTTCCTTCCTGCAACTCCTATGACAAAGGTTGATATCCTACTAATTTGTGCCTTGGTTATATGTGCAGGATGGCTCCCACCACACAAAGGAGGACAAAAAGCGCAAGGCAGATGAAGCTAGGAGGACAATGGAGCAACACCAGAAGGAGCTGGCGGCAACGTCCCTCTCCAGGAGAGAACTAGAAAGGGTCCGCAAGCAACAAGAGGCGGCAGAAGAGGCACAGAGGAAGAAGGATCACGAAGCGGAAATCCTCAGGAAGGCTGAGGAGGAGAGACAGAAATAACATCAAGAAGAAGCGGCAGCGGAAGAGGAGGAGAGGAGGAAAAAGGCTGAAGCGGACAGGCAGAAGAGCTTGGCCACTTACACGTATACTGTGGTGGGTGGCCAAAACTTTGATAACTTGAAGGAAGCATTGGTGGCAGCCCAGGAGATCAACAAGCTGGAACAGACAACACTGACACAGAGGGAAGGAGCTGCAGCACTGCATACGTACATGAGACACACACTGGTGTGGTCCTCTACGAGGATTATGCCAAGATGGTGGGCTATACAGCAGAGCAGGCCTGGTACCTTGCAGATGATTCAGAGAACGAGCTATTCCCAATACCAAGAATAGTGGGAGATTAGGAACTCATCAGGATGGTGAGCATGCGGCCCGATAGCTTTAAGGATACGGTATTCAACCTCACGCTACTGCCAGCTTACAATGAAGTTGAGAGAAGGAGCTGGGAGTACTTGGCCAGGGAAGCAGGATAGAGATGTCCTCTCCCCACTGGTTCCCGTTTAAACTGAGGAAGGCTGAGCATGGGCCCTAAAGCTACCAGCAGCCAACAGACTGGAGGTGGATGACCGTCACAAACAAAAAGCAGGAGTGTGACCGAGCCCAACCGGAGGACTTCCAGTATGGCCTAGACGGCTTCCTCATCCTACCACCTCACATTGCCCCTTGGGACCCCAAGCTAAATGGCAGCCTGAGCAATATGAATGCAGAGATCAAAGAGCACAGGAGGAGGGGGAGGGACTACTTCTCTGAGGGAAAGCATGCCTTTGTCAAATGGGCAAAAAATGCTGGCCGGATAGATATCAGCAGGCTGAAGGCCAAGCAACCTCCGACGCGCCCAAAGAAAGGGAGGTCAGTAGACTACTCCATGTCTACCAGGGAGCAGGACGACTTAGTGGACGAGACTCCTACCTCCTCAAAGGAGGTAGATGAGGAGGATGAGGAAGAAGAACAAGGCAGAGAAGAAGCATCAGGAGCTGGTCCTCAGGACACCCTGAGGCAGGCAAGAGCAGGGCTTCCTGAGGAGCCAAGATCAGGAATATAGCATTTGACCCCGGCCATGGAGGTAACTGAACCGCGCACTCGCTCCCCCAGCCCACGTGCCCAAGCAGGGGAAGAAGCTGATTTGACTGTACTTGGCAGCAAACAAAGGCAGAAATCCCCAGAGGACAGGGGTGCCAGAAGCAGGACACGCGGGGTGACCAGAGTATGCCAGCCTCTCCCTTCGCTCAAGGGCATGTACCTCTTGCCAATGTATTTCAGCATCCTACCGGAATGCCTGTCTATGTGGGAATCAACATCCAAGTGGTTGAAGAGTAGGCTACCATCCTTTGTTCTCCTTGAGGCCCAACTTTAGAACAAACGGGGTTCTTTAGAAGGCCAGCTGACAGACCTAAAGGGCTGTCCACATCTAGGTCCAGATTTCAGTCTCCTGATCCTGAAGCCCCAGGAACAACTCTCTAGGTGACAGGCTGAAGAGGCAGTCAGTGGGGAGGCTGGTCAGGTTAAGTTCCCTGACCAAAAACTTCTGCAGTATATTGTTGTCGTGGTGATAACAAATTAAGTTGGAGGGATTTTAATGAATCAATATATTGATAGATATAATATTCATTTAAATATAATAGTTAATTAAGTTCAGCCTGCTGAACTTTATGTAGTGTTGAGTTTGCTGGACACTATATAATTATAAGTTTAAAAACTCAGTCGTAAGCAGCAGGCTGAAGTCAACTCAAGTCAGCTTGCTGACTCATTCTTTGACAGCCAGCTGACTTCCGTACTCGGTAGCAGCGAACTGCCTTGATATGCATCTAAGTGTGGTATGCTAGATGAATGGCCAGATGACATCCCTATGATGGATGGCGATTCGGGATGATGGGAGATGGCGGTGGATTTGGTTAAACAAGGTCCTACCAACGTGGTTAACTCCCGGGTAGGCGGTGCCATCGCACTGGCCGTTGAACAGTAAACTCATTCCATGTACGTATGCTAGGCATTGCTCTCGAGATCGGCATTTGAAAACGAGGCCAACTCTCTTGTACAGCTTACTGAGAGAGATCTGAATCCAAGTCAAGAAGCCATTGATACGCACTGTCTTCCAATCTTGCTTATGTTTGAGTTTACTGATTGCATTATTGATGCTAGTTTACTTGCATTTGACTTACGAGTATTATTCACTGCTAGTGTGTTGTCCTTTGCTATTAACAAAAAATACCACAAAGACAACTTGCAGATATAAAGATCTTTATTAATTGTTAACCGCCTATTTGGTAAGTCGATTCATTTCAAGTTTCCTCTGGCCATTCATCTAGCATATTATACTTAGATGCATATCTAGGGAGTTCACTGATACCGAATACGGCAATCAGCTGATTGTCAAATAATGTGTCAGCAAGTAGGCCAATGCTGACTTCAACTTGCTGCTCCTGGCTGAGTCATTATGCTCACTATTACTAAAAGTCGAGCAGACTTAATATTGACTAAAGCTGAACTCAATCAACTATTCTAATTAAATGAATATTATATGCAGTAATGTACTGATTCATTACAACAAGTAACCGACCTCTGAACAGTGTGTCACCATTAGTATGGTTCCAGGATAGCGACATTTAAGCACAGGTGACCCCAATATTACGCTGACATGTTCAGGTTGTAAGCGTTTCGATCGACGCGGCGTATCACCGTATATGGACCGACCCAACCCGGACCAAGCTTTTTCTTGACCACACCAGGAAGGTTTAAGTGTTGGGAATGTAGTTTGACCAGGTTACCCTTAGAAAAAGTCTATTCCCGCTTATGTTGATTATCATATTTTTGTTGGTTTTCCTATGCTTCAAACAAAAGTTGTTGGACTTCTGACAAAGTGTCAGCGAACTCTTGATGCAACTGAAAGGAGACCGGATTGTCAATCCCCACAAGGTAAGTCAGAGACTCGCCTGGCACATCCAAAGGAGGCTTAGGGACTGTACCCAAGCTAAGTTCAATGGGAGACTTCCCTAGTGACTCGTGCACAGCACTGTTGCCTGCAAACTGAATTTGAGACAACAAGTCATCCCAGTTATTTTGTTTCGTATTAATGCAAGCTCTGAGCACCTCCAATTGAACTCGATTAGTTCTTACATTTTGCCCATCAGTCTAAGGGTCGTTTGCTATGCTAAGCAGCTGTTTGACTCCCATCAACTCCATTAAAGCTCTCCAGAACTTAGAGGTAAATTTTGAATCTCGGTATAAAATAATGTTAGAGGGTAGCTCATGTTCGCATACTACATGGTTGTAGAACTGTCTTGCAATTTCGAGTGCAATCACCGTGACAATGGTGGAGATTAAAAATGACCGTTTTTGTCAATTTATACATTACTCTGCCAATATGGAATCATGCCCATTGGCAGTTTGTGTCAGTGTTACCACCTAGTCCATTGATATTGTTTCCCACCTCCCAGCTGAGATGGGTAGTGGTTGTAGTAGCCCTCCAGGTGGTGTGTGTCTAGACTTATTCTTCAGACACTGACACAGGACTTAACGTATTTTAAGACCTCCCGAGGCAACCCTTCTCTAGTTTGTAGTCTATCTAAACGTGGAACTGCTCTAGCATCTGGCTCCAACAATTCTCCCTCCTCGACAGCTTGGGCTTTTTTTGAAAATTGATTAGAGCTAGATGATTTATAATCACCTTCGAAGCTTTGCCTTGTAAGTATGCTCTCCACCGTTTGGGTAATGAATCAATATATTGGATGGATATACAATTGATTCATATATAATGTTAAGTAAGTTCCGTCTGCTGAACTTTAGTTAGTATTAAATCTGCTGGATTTATATACTTGGTTTAAGGACTCAGTCGTGAGCAGCAGGCTGTAGTCAACTTAGGTCAGCCTGTTGACTTAGGTCAGCTTGCTGTCACATTCTTTGACAGTTAATTAACTGCCGTCCTCGGTAGCAGCGAACTGCCTAGTTATGCATCTAAGTGTGGTGTGCTAGATGAGTGGCCAAATAACACCCTTAAGGTGGATGGTGATTCGGGATGATGGGAGATGGCTGTGGATTTGGTTAGTCGAGGTCCTACCGACGTGGTTGAATCCCGGGTTGGCGGTGCCATCGCACTTGCCGTTGAACAGTGAACTCGTTCCATGTACATATGGTAGGTATTGCTCTCGAGTTCGGCATTCAAAAACGAGGCCAACTCTCGTGTACCGCAACTGAGAGAGATCTCAATCCAAGGCGAGAAGCTATTGGTGCGAATTGTCTTCTAACCTTGCATATGTATGAGTTTACCGACTGCATGATTGATGCTTGTTTACTTGCATTTGAATTATGATTAATGCTTACGCTAGTCATGTGGTCTTTTGCTGATTTATTAGTTGACTAGAAAATACCACAAAGATTACTTGCTGATATATAGTTGTTTTATTAATTCTTAATCGCCTATTGGTAAGTTGATTCATTTCACGTAACATATGAGTTAATTATTGGACAAACACATGTTGAGCCATGCACATGCTGTTGGGTGCAAAACGATGTTCGACGACAATGAGTTCCGGAGTAAGAAAATCTTGAGCACAATTTAGAGGACCATCTGTGTTCCACCATGCATACTTATTATTCTGCATTCTCTTACACGATGTGTCCAATGAGGATCATTTGTGGTTCACAAAGCCTTTGCGAGATTGAGAAATTGCTCATTTGTGTATATGTTTGACAATGATTTTTACTGATGTATAAAATATGATTAAAGGTATGTACATAGAGGACTCAAGGACTGAGCCTATGTACATGAAGAATATGTACACTAACACTACTTAGCCAATGTAATCATTAGACTTTAGTAAAAAAACAAATCCAGCGTCATATTGCTCTTTGGCATCAACTAATGCTACTTCTAATAGAGCAATGAGACCTTCTAGGTACTTTGGACTGCGAGCTTCGTCTACCTCATGAAGCTGGTACAATTCCATGGGGACCAATATTGAGATGTCTGTGGCACCATCTACACATAAGTTAAGTTTTGCCCGCAAGCCAGATATTGTTGTTTGTGTACTTAATTGCAACTTCGTGTAATACTCAAGGAAATTCCTCCTCTCGTTAGCTAGTTGGACCACCTCCTCTTTCTTTCGCGCCCTTAACTGATACTTATCACAGAACTGTAACTTTTCTTTCAAAGTAAGACCCATGGCATTTCTAGGCATAACAAATTGCCAAGGGGGTACCTCTTGTCTAAGAAGGCTATCAACATCAATTGCCTTTGTGGGTCCATCGTCAATGGACAACTTAACAAGAATATTGTAACGATCAGCCAAGGCCTTTAATGTGCTTTTGTCACCTTCTTTTCAACGCAGTGCCGCCCGTCCCTCTGCACCAACTGCCTCTTGTTGGACCTGTACATCACAATACCAAGGGTCATGAGCAAAGAATACTGAAGTGGACCGATTAAGCTCTTGAAATGAATGCCTATAGAACACAAAATTGTACACGTACCTGTATCTTGGTTTTCACTGTGGCAAACAACCAGCCCTCCATCTCCCTCTTTAAGTCTTTCGTTACCTACTCAGCCAACGCCTTCCTTGACCTTGTCAACAGATCTTCCTTAGAGGAATGGCCATCGCTCTGAATACCTCCAAGTAGGGTGACTTCTAACTCTCTTAGGGCTGTCTCATTAGCAGCTAGGTTGGCAACAAAACCTTGTATTCTGTAGTGCACAGCTTATCAACATATGCAACAAAAAAGTGGGGATCAAATGCAACGATTTCACACTACTAGAGAAAACACACTAATCCAAGTAGCATACTATTAACTTGTACCAATGCATCACTAAAAGGGGGCATGGATGTACTTGCATTTCCTCATTGCACAATAAAGCATTGATAAAGTCTTGAGACTGGAAGTGCGAGGCAAAAGCTCTGGCAGCCTTCACCTCCGTGTGCAATGCAAAGTACTTAGCCTCTTGCTTTCTTGTGCGTGTTGCGCGCAGCTGATCACGAGCAGCTTCTTGAACCTCTTTAATCATGGGCTCAATAATCTCAGAGTAGGTGTTGCAACCAAATTCTTCTCTTGTCAGTTGCAGAAGAATATCACGAAACTCCTCAAATGCATCGTTCACCTCCTTCACAATCAACTTTGACCTGCTAATAATGACAATAAAATCCGAAACCTCACTAATCCCAAAGAAGATGAAGGTCCAAGTGGGTCCACCAAATACATTAGCCTTTTACAAATACAAAAAGATATGCAAGCGAATCATACCGCTTCCATAAGCGCTTAGGTAGTTTAAGTCGCTTGCCTTCATTCCAATACAACGAAGCTTCTGTGATTCTCTCGGTTCGCCATACGCAAGTCCCACATTGGATCAACATGAAGATTGAAGTTGAATATAATGGCCAATTTGTAATGCACACACAACGTACACACGACAAGATTGGAAGGAGTATATTATCTTCCTCGTTGAACCAGACACCTTTGTAGAGTTACCAAGTCTTGACAAGTACGAGAACAGAAGTTCCATGTCCTCGCCAGTCCCTCCTGCAACACCCCCTTGCCATCTACCTCCCCACAAAACTTGACATGGCCACGAGTGCAACTTGCCGTGCATGACATTGAGCGCGTATGACAACTTTCTAGTCACTTCTTCCTCTACATGCTCTATCATCCGCAATGCTTTTATTCGCCACGGCCAATACTTGCAAATGACATCTTCTCACATGACACCAACCTTATTTTTTTGCAAAAAATATATGTCAAGGAATAAAGCATAACCGTAACGCTTTCCTCACTTAATAATGTTCACTGCCTTTTGCGCAAATTGATGCCTACAACAGCACATCACAAAACCAGTTTCACTCTGATTTTTTATAGCAGAAGTAGAATCACAAGCTGCTTTGAAAGAATTCGTCCCGCATTTATGGTCAGGCTTTGGTTCATTGCCAAGAGCTGCGTCCAGCTTGTCCAGAAAAGCTTGAACCTTCTCCTTTTGAAAAATAAAGCTTCATCGTAATAGCAAGAGAGATACTTTTCAAGCTCATTCTCCCATCTGTGAATTGAAAATCAAAACACATATTTATATAAGCACTCAAAGGACATACAAGAACAATGAAGCCCTTCAAAAGACAAGCACAATATAAACAGTTAAGATAAAAAGCTTACCTGAACAACTTCCGATTGCCATCCACCGTGCAAGAATGTTGATCAGCCTTGCATGTGGGGCAGTCAAAGCCACTACGATATCCCTTGGGGAACTTGACCTTATAATGGACTTTGCACCATTCATGATATGCTCTAGTGAAGGAGTGAATATGAACTTTTTGCCCCTGCACATGGATACCACATACAAGAACGGAAGATTATGGACCCATAACACTAGTCTATAAACAGGCTGCACTTTTAATATTGCAATGGGACTTGCCTAAAAGAAGCATATTTGATATATGAGTCAGGCTAATGATTGACTTACACGTCCTTCTCTCTTGCCGTTGAAGCGTACAACCTTCACAAATGGCCGCAAAAGAAGTTCCATGAGCAATAGTCATGACAGAATCACAAGGAACTAACATGTCTTCATCATATGCTGTCTCCCACCTCGTAGTAGTCCTGGGAAAAAGCACCAAAATCAATGGCATTCATTGCAATTTGTACATGCACATGATTGTATGTGCCACATTTGAAGGATGCCTGCAATAATGAGGAAAACAGAGCAAAAAATCAATGATAAGACACTGCAGCAACTTGCGTTTTAACGACGAATGGCAGTCCGCCATGAACCACATAGAGGCGCACTTGCACAGGCACATCCACCCACAGCTGCTGGCTGCCCAACAGAGCGCACGCGCACACGCAGCCAACAACAAGCTGCCCGAAATGATGAATGCACATGCGCGCTTCAACAGATTGCAGCACAAATTAGTTGCAGCGCCCAATGCCACGCAGCAGCAACAGCCGCGCACACTAGTTGCAGCATCCAATGGCACGCAATAGCAACAGCCGCTGCCCTACATGTGCGGACACACGCGCACGTACGCCCGACATAAGCAAACACAAAATGCACACAAAACCAGGCACGCACCCAAAGCACAAGCTAGAACATATAGCGCGCGCACACATAAGCATGCATGCCCTACAAAGGCTCGCACGCACACACACACGCACGCTTGACCACAGCGGACACACAACGCACACACAACCAGACACGCACCCAAAGCACAAGTTAGAAAATACAGCACGCACACACACGCGCACGCACGCCCGTCAAAAAACAAAAAGCACGCACATGTGCACGCACGCGCGACAAGAGCGCGCGCGCCAAGCGCACGCACGCCCAACTAGAGCGCACACGCATACGCAACCACGCATACAAAACCAGGCACGCGCCCAGGTGTAAACAAACAAAACCAGGCACGTGCCCAGGCGTAAATTGGAACATAAAGCACGCGCACGCACGCGCACGCAATCTCGACAAAGGTGCACTCACACATGCGCACGCACAGCAAAGGCGTGCGCGCAAATGCGCACGCACGCTCAACAAAAGCAAACACAAAACGCACACACAACTAGGCACGCGTTGCTTGCACAAGATAGAACAAAAGGCGCGTGCACAGACGTGCACGCACTCCCGACAGAGGCGCGCACGCTCACACGACAAGGCACGCACTCAAAGCACAAGCTGCAAAATACAGCGCGCGCACACACGCGCACGCACGCCTGAGAAACGCGCACACACAACGCACACACAAGAAGGCACCCACACAAAGCACAAGCTACAGAATACAACGCGCACACACGCGCACACACGCCCGCAAAGCCACGCACGCACACTCGACAAAAGCACACACACAACGCACACACAACCAAGCACGCACACAAAACACAAGCTACAAAATACAGCGCGTGCACACACGCGCACGCACGCCCGACAAATGCGCACTGAAAGGTCATAGGTTTATAAAGTGCACTTTTGAGGTTCATGAAAGTATGTTTTGATTGAATAGCAGTGTAGAGTGCATTTTTGTGGTCATTTTGATATGAAGTTCATCGAATTTGGTCAAGTATTGAGAGAGTTATGGATTTCCGAAGTTGAATTTAGTTTGAGGTCGGTTGACGACTGTCCTTAATTCGCGGTGAGCGCGACCGTTGGATTGACCGACAGCGTCGAGCGATCTGGCCCGTTAGAATGAACTCGAACCTTCATGTAAGTTCGGCTGACGCGGAGTGCCGACTAGGTCGATTTACCTAGAAGTTTCCTAGCGCGTCTAAGATAGAATATTCTAGTAATGTCGATGCATGTATGTGGACGTCAATTCGGCCCGACACGTCAGATTAGACTGATCTGGCTTACTCACGAATATTCTGGAAGGGACAATTTGACGAACACTAAGGAAAATCCGTAGCTTCCTCCTAGGGAGGAGCACTTAGGCAGGAAATTATAAATAGGCATAACTTCTTTGTTTCTTATCAGCTTTCACTTCTGTAAATTCCTACGGGTTTGTAATGACAAGGCCTTTCATCCTACATCATTTGTGAGCAGTTTCTTGCTACTCAAAATGTTGAGTATTTTTCCTAAGCTTTGTTAGTGATATGCCGCTGCACTCTCTAGTATGATGGCAACTAGTTCCTTTCCTCGTGAGTCACTACGCTTCCACTAGGGCACTTAGCCCCTTTCATCAGGTATCGGAGCAGGGCTAGTTTGCATATTATATTATGGAGTCGCAGTGGGCAGCTGGAGGAGGCGAACATGTCGAGCATGTTGAGCGCGCGGGACAACAGGTAGCACCAACGATGACTAGAGAGCAACAAGAAATGCAGGCGATGCTAAGGCAAATGGCAAATGCAATTGGAGGAGAAGTCTACACCCAATTTCAACAAAATATGCGCGCGGAGGTGGAGGGAATGGTGCGAATTGTTATGGGGAACGCCGCTTCGACGAGTTTGGCACCTGCACCCGTTGTACCACCAATTCATGTTAACCCAGTGGTGCAACCAGTTATTCCACCCGCATCAGGAGTGCGTGCGCCTAAGCTTGAAGTTTATACTGGAGAGCGTGGATCGGCGCCTGTTCATTAGTGGATTTTTGGAGTGAAGAAGTTTATGGAGTATTCTGCGCTTACGCCCGACAGGCAAGTCGCCATTGTCATAACCTTGCTGCAGAAGAGTGCTGGAGCTTGGTATGAATGAGAAGAGCTGTTGTCTGGAGTTCCTGCTACTGTTGATCAGCTCTTTGAAGGCTTGGAGAGGCAATTTCAACCTATTGCGCCCGAGGCTACCGCTCGAGATCTATTGGTGCGCCTTCGTCAACGAGCAAGCGTTCAAGAGTATGTATCGCGCTTCAACGAGCTGGTGCTTCAATGTCCATCCATGCACGAGTCGGAGATGATGGACAAGTTCAAGAGGGGACTCAAGCCAAGTGTGGCCAAGGAAGTGGCGCTCAAG
The DNA here is from genome assembly GCA_009602735.1 of Mesotaenium endlicherianum. NCBI lineage: Eukaryota > Viridiplantae > Streptophyta > Zygnematophyceae > Zygnematales > Mesotaeniaceae > Mesotaenium > Mesotaenium endlicherianum. The sequence continues at coordinate 134,367 of WELA01010170.1, read as the reverse complement.
GACCCTACCCGTCTTGGGAAAATGATGGCAACAAGGGTCGACGCTGTGGAGTATAGTCAGAGGCAGTGGGGCAGCCACAACTTTGGAGGATATCGACACTTTGGATCTCAAGCGCCAAGCACGAGTGTTCAAGGTCCAGTACCCATGGAGTTGGGACTTGTGCAGTACCAGCGCAAGCAGCAGAATTTCAAGCCGAGAGGACCCTGCTATAGTTGCGGCAAGCTTGGACATCTGGCTCGAGACTGTCATGTGAAGGCGAAGCAACCTCAACAGCAGGAAAAAGGAGGACGCCAGTAAGTCGTTCTGGGGTGTCTACTGGCGTGAAGATGGGAATCCACAAGGACGTTAACTCGAGGAGCCTGCCGAGAAGCGAAAGACGGGAGGTTGACAAGCCTATCATCGTGGAAGGAGTAGTCGACGGCAACAAGGCGAAGTGTATGGTTGACAGTGGCGCAAGTGCAAATTTTATACACAAGAAGCTGGTGAAAGAGTGGCGAATCCCTGTGCAAAAGCATTATGAGCCTGAGGAGGCAATTTTGGCGAATGGGCAGAGACTCAAGTGTGGTGCACCTACGGTAGCTATTCACGTGGAAGTAGCGGGGCACCAGAGTACTGAAGTTATGGAGCAGGCAGAGTTAGGTCACCATGAGGTGATATTGGGCCGACCATGGCTAAGGAAAGCCAACCCTCAAGTGCACTGGAGCACAGGACAAGTGAAAGTCCAAGGGCGTGATGGTCGAATGGAGACAGCGAAACAGGTGGAGGTAGATACGACCACAAGTAACTGTCTTCTGTCGAGCCTGCAAGTTAAGAAGCTATGCAGGGCGAATCGGGTGAAGGAGATGTACCTTGTTTCGGTGGCCCTGGCCAGGTCATCAGATGGAGCAAGCCTGAATCCTAACAGCCTGGGCGAAAGTACATTGCCGGAGGAGCAAGTAGTGGTGTCTGATCCCCTTGCTCAGAAGGAGCAGAGCCCAACTGCTCAAGAGAAGAAGCCTGCTAAGATGCCTGCCCAAATTAAGGCGCTGTTGGAGGAGTTCAAGTGCTTACTTCCTGAGGAACTACCTACAGGATTACCTCCACAGAGAGCTATGGAGCACAAGATTGAGTTGGAACCAGGGAGCAAGCCACCAGTGAGACCCGCCTATCGTCAATCGTTCGCGAAGTTGGACGAGTTGAAGAAGCAGCTGACAGAGTTATTGGAGAAGGGATTCATCCGACCCAGCGAGTCTCCATTCGCAGCGCCAGTCTTATTTGTGAAGAAGAAGGTTGGGACTATGAGGATGTGTGTCGACTACCGGGCTCTCAACAAGGTGACCATCAAGAACAGGCACCCACTTCCACGAGTGGACGAGTTGATTGATAGGCTTGTCGGGGCGAAGTATTTCTCGAAGATCGATTTGAGGAGTGGCTATCACCTGGTTCGGATTGCGGAAGGAGACGTTCAGAAGACTGCTTTCAGGACTCGCTATGGTTTGTTCGAGTTCGCAGTCATGCCTTTTGGATTAACCAATGCACCTGCTACATTCATGGGACTTATGATTAGTATGTTCAGACCCTACTTGGACCAGTTTGTGGTGGTATTTTTGGACGACATCCTGATTTATTCAAAGACCTTGGAGGAGCATGTGGGGCATCTGAGGAAGGTGTTGGAGGTCTTGAGAGATCAAAAGCTGTATGGGAAGATCAGCAAGTGCGACTTCTGTCTCAAGGAGGTCGAGTTTCTTGGACACATAGTGGGAGCTGAAGGAGTCAAGGTGGAGCAGAAGAAGGTGCAAGCAGTCAGAGATTGGCCGGTACCTGCTGATATTCATCAACTCAGGAGTTTCCTCGGCATGGCGTATTATTATCGACGTTTCATTGAAGGATTTGCCAAGGTATGTGCACCGCTCACGGACATGTTGAAGAAGCAGGAGAAGTGACTATGGGGTACAAGGAGCAGCAAGCATTTGAGAAGATTAAGGAGCTGTTGACACAGGCACCTTTGTTGGCAATTGCAAGTCCAGAGCTTCCTTTCACCATCATCACAGACGCGTCAAACTTTGCAGAGGGAGCCATTCTTCTCCAGGACCAGGGCAAAGGATTGCAGCCTGTGGCATATGAGAGCAGGAAGTTGAGTCCCGCTGAGCAAAGCTATGCAGCACACGAGCGGGAGATGTTGGCTATTATCCAGGCTTTGAGGATTTGGCGATGTTATGTGGACGGCCGGAAGGTGTTCATAAAGACCGACCACAAAAGCTTGGAGAAGTTTATGACGCAGCCGACGTTGACACCAAGACAAGCAAGGTGGATGGAGTTTCTGCAACAGTTCGACCACAAGATTGAGTACTTACCTGGGAAGATCAACCTTGCAGACACTCTATCCAGGAGGTGTGACCTTGCAGCTGTTTCAGTCATTAAGGAGAATATGGTCTTCAAGACGAAGCTTCAAAGAGGTTATGAGGAGGACCCAGAGTTTGCTGATGGTGGAGTCGCTGAGTCCAACTCGAGTATGCAGAAGAAAGACGGCATATGGTATTATGGCGATTCCAAGAGAGTGGTGGTACCTGATATCAAGGAGCTACGAGACTTCTTACTTGCGGAGCATCATGACTGCTTATATGCTGGACACATTGGAAGCGAGAAGACGGCAAGCGTGCTGAAGCGGGAACACTACTGGAGAAATATGGACAAGGACATCGAGGAGTGGATCAGGAGTTGCGATGCATGCCAGCGAAACAAGACACCAAATCAAAAGAAGGGAGGTACATTGCAGGCCCTGCCTATTTCAGAGTATCCTTGGGAGCAGATTGTTGTGAACTTCATCACATCGTCACCAGTCAGCGGTCAAGGACACGATGCAGTATGGGTTGTGTCTGACAGACTCAGCAAGATGGCTCACTTCGTTCCCATGAAGAAAACTTCTACGGCAGCGGATGTGGCACGGCTATTCTTTGATCATATTTTCAGGCTACATGGGTTGCCGAAGGTGATTGTTTCAGATCGGGATCCAAGGTTTACTAGCAACTTTTGGCGGTCATTGTTTACTTTGATGGGGACCAAGCTGAGTATGAGCACTTCCTATCACCCTCAGACAGATGGGCAGAGTGAGAGGCTCAACAGAACTCTGCAAGAGGTGCTCAGGAGTTTCACTATGGAGGACCCTTCAGAGTGGGACAAGAAGTTGCCAGGATTGGAGTTCGCCTACAACAACAGCATGCAGGGATCCACCAAGCAATCACCATTCGCTATGGTTTATGGGCAAGAAGTATATTATCCAGGGAACATCTTGTTGGAGAAGGCCAAGGAGACTCAGGTTCCTACTACACAAGCTTTTATGGAGCAGATGGCCAAGACTTGGGATATGGCGAAGACGTGTATTCGGAGGGTACAGGAAGAGCAGGTCAAGCATGCTAACAAGCACAGGAGGGAAGTGACATTCCATGTGGGCGACAAAGTACTCTTGTCCACAGAGAACCTACCTTTCACAGGCAAGAGGAAACTGCGGGCACGGTTTACAGGTCCCTTTGAAGTGCTCAAGCAGGTGAATCTAGTGACCTACAAGTTGGAACTTCCTTCAGGCTGGCGTATCCATGATGTGTTCCATGTCAGTTGTCTACGGCCATACGTTGACCCGAATGAAGGACATCCACGACGACTACCTACACCGCCACCACCGGTCGAGATCGATGATGTATTGGAGTATAAAGTGGAGGCGATTGTCGGCGATCGACGAGTCAAGCGAGGTCAACGATTTGTCCAAGAGTATCTGGTCAAGTGGAAAGGCGACCCTGCGGACGACAACACTTGGGAGCCAGAGGCCAACCTGACTCATTGTAAGAGTAAGTTAAGACGTTATCTGCAAAAAGCGTCGAGGACGTCGCATCCTAAGGAGGGGGATGATGTAAGGTCATAGTTTTATAAAGTGCATTTTTGAGTTTCATGAAAGTATGTTTTGATAAGCGTCGAGCGATCTGGCCCGTTAGAATGAACTCCAACCTTCACGTAAGTTCGGCTGACGCGGAGTGCCGACTAGGTCGATTTACCTAGAAGTTTCGGTTTAGCCTAGCGCGTCTAAGATAGAATATTCTAGTAATGTCGATGCATGTATGTGGACGTCAATTCGGCCCGACACGTCAGATTAGACTGATCTGGCTTACTCACGAATATTCAAGAAGGGACAATTTGACGAACACTTAGGAAAATCCGTAGCTTCCTCCTAGGGAGGAGCACTTAGGCAGGAAATTATAAATAGGCATAACTTCTTTGTTTCTTATCAGTTTTCACTTCTGTAAATTCCTACGGGTTTGTAATGACAAGGCCTTTCATCCTATATCATTTGTAAGCAGTTTCTTGCTACTCAAAATGTTGAGTATTTTTCCTAAGCTTTGTTAGTGATATGCCGCTGCACTCTCTAGTATGATGGCAACTAGTTCCTTTCCTCGTGAGTCACTACGCTTCCACTAGGGCACTTTTCCCCTTTCACGCACACACAACGAATACACAAGAAGGCATGCACACAAAGCACAAGCTACAAAATACAGCTCGCATACACGCGCACACACACGCGCGCACACGCTCGACAAAGGCACGCACGCACGCCTGACAAACGCGCACACACAACGCGCACACAACCAGGCTCGCACACAAAGCACAAGCTACAAAATACAGCGCGCGCACACGCGCACACACACGCGCACACACGCTTGACAAAGGCACGCACGCACGACCGACAAGAGCGCGCACGCACACGCGCACGCACGCCCGACAAGGGCGCATGCGCACACGCACACGCGTCACGCACGCCCGACAAATGCGCACACACAACGCGCACACAACCAGGCATGCACACAAAGCACAAGCTACAAAATAGAGCGCGCGCACACACGCACACACACGCGCGACGAAGGCGCGTGCACGCACACCCGACAAAAGCACACACACAACGCACACACAACCAGGCACACACACAAAGCACAAGCTACAAAGTACAGCGCGCGCACACACGCGCACGCACGCCCAGTAAACGCACACACACAACGCACACACAAGAAGGCACGCACACAAGCACAAGCTACAAAATACAGCGCGCACATAGACGCGCACACACGCTCGACAAAGCCGTGCACGCACACCCGACAAAAGCACACACACAACGCATACACAATCAGGCACGCACACAAAGCACAAGCTACAAGTTACAGCGCGCACACACGCGCACACACACGCACACACACACGCGCACACACGCTCGACAAAGGCACGCACGCACGACCGACAAGAGCGCGCACGCACACGCGCAGGCACGCCCCACAAGGGCGCACGCGCACGCGCACACGCGTCATGCATGCCCGACAAACGCGCACACACAACGCGCACACAACCAAGCACGCACACAAAGCACAAGCTACAAAATACAGCGCGCGCACACACGCGCACACACGCTCGACAAAGGCACGCACGCACGACCGACAAGAGCGCACACGCACGCCCGACAAAAATGCAAACACAACGCGCACACAACCAGGCACGCACACAAAGCACAAGCTACAAAATACAACGCGCGCACACACGCACACACACGCGCGACAAAGGCGTGCACGCACACCCGACAAAAGCACACACACAACGCACACACAACCAGGCACGCACACAAAGCACAAGCTACAAAATACAATGCGCACACACGCGCACACACACGTGCACACACGCTCGACAAAGGCACGCACGCACGCCCGACAAACGTGCACATACAACGCACACAAAACCAAGCATGCACACAAAGCACAAGCTACAAAATACAGCGCGCGCAAACACGCACACACATGCGCACACACGCTCGACAAAGGCATGCACGCACGACCGTCAAGAGCGCGCACGCACACGCGCACGCACGCCCAACAAGGGCACACGCACACGCGCACACGCGTCATGCATGCCCGACAAACGCGCACACACAACGCGCACACAACTAGGCACGCACACAAAGCACAAGCTACAAAATATAGCGCGCGCACACACGCGCACACACGCCCAAAAAAGCCGACACGCATGCGCTCACGCACGCACGACAAGAGCGCACGCGGGCACGCGCACGCACGCCCGACAACAAGCACACACAACGCACACACAAGCAGGCACGCACACAAAGCACAAGCTACAAAATACAGCGCGCACAAATGGGCGCACACACGCACACACGCGCTGGAAAAAGACACGCACGCACGCCCGACAATAGCGCGCACGCACACGCTCACGCACGCTCATCAAAAGCGCACACCTAACGCACACACAACCAGGCACGCATCCAAAGCACAAGCAACCAAATACAGCGCGCGCACACACGCGCACGCACGCCCGACAAGAGCGCACGCGGGCACGCGCACGCACGCCCGACAAAAGTGCACACACTACGCACACACAATGAGGCACGCACCCAAAGCACAAGCTGCAAAATACACGCAAGCACGCTTGACAAAGGCGCGCACGCACATGCGCACGCACGCACGACAAGAGCACACACGGGCATGTGCACAGATGCTCAACTAACGCGCACACGCAATGCACACACAGTTGGGCGCACACACAAAGTACAAGCTACAAAATACAGAGCGCGCACACACGCGCATGCACGCCCGACAAAGCCGCACACGCACACGCGCACGCACGCACGACAAGAGCGCACGCAGGCATGCGCGCGCATGCCTGACAATCGCGCACACAACGCACACACATTCGGGTTCGCACGCAAAGCACAAGCTACAAAAAACAACGTGCACGCACACGCGCACGCACGCCCGACAAAGGCGCGCACGCACGCCCAACAAAGCGCGCACGCACATGCGCACGCACACCCGATAGCAGCGCACACACAACGCACACACAACCAAGCACGCACCCAAAGCACAAGCTAGAACGTATAGCGCGTGCACACACGCGCACGTGCGCCCAACAAAGGCGTGCACGCACACGCGCACGCACGCCCAACAAACGCGCACACACAACGCACACACAACCGCGCGCGCACAATAAGCACAAGCTACAGAATACATTGCGCGCAGACACGCGCACACAGGCCCCACAAAGGCGCGCACGTATGCCTAACAAGAGCGCGCACGCACGCCCGACAAAAGCGCACACACAACGCACCCACAACCAGGCACGCACCCAAACCACAAGCTAGAACGTACAGCGCGCGCACACACACGCATGCGCGCCCAACAAAGGCGTGCTTGCACATGCGTATGCGCGCCCGACTACAGCGCGCGCGCAAACATCCGTTGCTTTATATGTGCGGACACACGCGCACGCACACCCGACAAAAGCACAAAACGCACACACAACCAGGCAAGCACCCAAAGCACAAGTTAGAACGTACAACGCGCGCACACATGCGCACAAAAGCTCGACAAAGGCAAGCACGCACATGCGCAAGCACGTCCAACAAAAGCGCGCGCGCACACGCGCACGCACGACCGACAAAAGCGCACACACAACCCACACACAACCAGGCACGTACCCAAAGCCCAAGCTACAAAATACAGCGCGCGCCACATGCGCACACACGCCCGACAAAGGCGCGCACGCACGCACGACAAGAGCGCGCACGCACACGCACACGCACGCCCGACAAGGGCGCACATGCACACGCGCACGCACGCCAACAAAAGCAAACACACAACGCACACACAATAGAGCACGCACCCAAAGCACAAGCTAGAACGTACAGCGCGCGTACACACGCGCACGCGCTCCCAACAAAGGCGTGCATGCACACGCGCACGCGCGCCCGACGAGAGCGCGCGGGCAAACGCACACGCACGCTCCGCAAAAGCGCAAACACAACGCACACACAACCACATACGCAGCTGGGCACAAACTGGAACATGAAGCACGCACACACACATGCACGCATGCCCGAAAACACACACACAACCAGGCACGTGTCCATGCACAAAGTGGAACATAAAGCGCGCGCACTTATTCATACGCCAGACTTAAGCGCATGCGCACACGCACACGCACGCCCAAAAATGGCGCACACACAACGCACACACGACCAACCACGCACACAAGCACAAGGTACAAAACCGTGCACGCACACACGCGCACGCACGGCCGACAAGAGGGCGCGCGCACCTGCGCACGCACGTCCGACTAGAGCGCACGCACACGTGCAACCAGGCACACACAACCACGCACGCGCCTAGGCGCAAATCGGAACATAAAGCACACACACACGCGCGCACGCACGCCCGAAAATGCACACACAAGCAGGCACGCGCTGAGGCACAAACCGGAACATAGAGCGCGTGCATACGTTCACACGCATGCTCGACAAAGGTGCGCGCGCACACACGCACGCACACACGACAAAGGCGCGCACACAACGCACACACAACCACGCACGCACCCAAGAGCAAACTAAAAGATAAAGCACGCGCACAACACGCGCACAACACGCACACGCACACCCGACACTGGCGCGCGCGCATACGCGCACGGACGCACGACAAAGGCGCGCACACAACGCACACACAACCACGCACGCACCCAAGAGCAAACTAAAAGGTAAAACACGCGCACAACACGCGCACGCACACCCGACATTGGCGCGTGCGCACACGCGCACGCACGCACGGCAAAGGCGCGCACACAATGCACACACAACCACGCACGTACCCAGGCGCAAACTGAAACATAAAGCAGGCGTGCGCACACGCGCACGCACGCCCGCAAAAGCACACACACAACGCACACACAACCAGGCACGCCCCCAAAGCGCTAGATACAAAATACACACATCCTACAAAGGCGCGCACGCACGCCCAACAAGAGCGCACGCGCACACGCACACGCACGCTTGATAAGAGTGCACAAACAACCAGGCACGCACCCAAAGCACAAGCTATAAAATACAGCGTTGGAATGGTGGAGGGGCAGCAGGGGCCACCCAAAAACGATAACAACACACGACAGCCAGCTGCACAACCACAAACTCAACGAATAATACATCTCTATCAATGCACATGTCAAGAAGGAAAAGAAGTGTTGCGTACAGAACATACCTCTCGAAAGCTGTATCGTCCTTCGGTATTCACGTAGGTGAGCTCCAATTTTGTGCAGATGGCTGGCCCCCAGTTGCTCCCTCCGCACTTCAGACACGCATGATTTGGTTGTGGCTGAAAACACCTGTCAACGTTGTGGATAACGCCATCCTTAACACCCTTGTCTGGACCTATGGCTTTCCAGTACCTATCTTTCCACACTCTTCACTTGTGGAAGAGAGCTGAACTATGTTCCACATCATCACAATCCCCGCATAAATACCTCCGCACATCAGGATTGATACAACCGTTGCACATTCCCTCAGCTTTGTGTGAACATCCCTCTCTTTCACACCCTATGACACCTCGTGGAACTGCATACCGTTCTACGACTTTCTGACCCAACAGTGGTGTACAGTCAACACATCGTTTGTAGGCCAACTCTTGGTTTCTTCTCCACCGAGTTGAACCTAGATTTACGCCCCGATGTGTACCCTCACCAACAACTCCAGTGCTACTTGGGCCATCTGTCACCTGCCCTGTACCCTCATCATCAACAACTCTAGTGCTACTTGGGCCATCTCCCACCTGCCCTAGATCACTTGGAACATCTCCAGGCCCAACATTGTCACTTGAATCCCCTTCCAAATCAGTTGTGGAAAAGTCAAACGGGTCAAGGCACTCATTTTCACTAAACTCTTGTTCACTAGTAAGCTCTCCCCATACATTGTTGTCCCAAACATGATGACCAGATGGAGAACCTGGGCTCGGAGCAGAGCGTTCAGAATAGACCAGCTCCATTGCAGCATCGGATGGACCAGCCCCATTGCTGCTAATCCTCACTCTTGGCTTATCAACAGCTTTCCTACGGCTCTGCCTATATGCATTCCTTCGAACTCCAGTAGATACACAAGGAGGAAGCAGATTGCCACTGAGATCATATCTATTAGGCCTTCCGTACTGAGAGGGATGATTCTTGGGAGACAAACGGAATGAAGGAAAGGATGTGGATGGAGTTGCTTCATCTATTGGAGATTCAGACCTGTCCCAGTCGCTATCCCACTCAACCGATTTCATACTTTCACCTCCATCACTCCCCTTTGCCGACATGGAGCAGCTTTGCGATAGAGTATCAATGCTCAAATTGATGCTTTCGGACATACTATCAACCCTAGCCATGATTGACTTAGCGAGACCTTTATAATCTAAGGAATAAATAGGCAAGTTGAATACACAAGTTATCAACCTATCGCCAGCAGACGCTTCTGGCCTGCGCAGCTAAATGCATTGAAATAAGAGGGGAACTAGTGGGAACTAGGATAATTCTACTTTGGCGGTGGTTGGCGGGTATAAATCAGACACACACGCTTCCAAACTCACACGACACCAGTCACCTGACACCAGCCTGACAACATTAGTGTGCCAGCATTATGTGTGCCCTAGGGTAGTATGGTGGTGTGTATTTACGAGTGGTAGGGGATTTGATTAGGGCCTACACGCGTCAGGAGTTACCCGAGGCGCAGGGCTCTCCGGCGCCCGGACAGACATGACCAAAACTGCGACGAGAGGCTACGGTGAAAAACATCGACGATAAGTTTGGGACAAGACTTCTTCCTCCGAAAAGGTCCAAAGCTACGAAACGGGATCTACGCTACTTTTGCCCAAGATTTTCAGGGCGATCTGTAAGCATGGGCTGCAGCCCCGGAGCGCACGTTTTTTGAGACCGGTTAAACTTTCGTCTTCGTATCCCTCGTCCAGCTCGTCGCAGCTCGTGGTGTAGGCCGTCCGCTGGAGAGCGAGAGGTGCGAACGCTTGCATTATAGTCGAGTGGGCAGCATGGCGAGTGGAAGGAGGCAGGAGGCGGCAGCGACGATTTTGAAGATTTTTAGCGGGGGATTCGACCTGAAAAAGGGAAGCGGTTCGTCGGAGAGGCAGCCCATCTGAGCTGCAAAGGTAGCACTTAAAAGTCAGGATCTTGGCGCACTCGCCTGACCTCGTCCGTATCAGTTGCCGACTCTTTTAACGCTGTCAAATTGGGTGGAAGGTGGCAGCTTCTAAAATGTACAGAACCGAAACCGGCATTACTGAAACATGGGCAAGGCCAGGCAAGGCCAGACATGGCGCACGGAGAAAAGTTCCAATCACGACAAGGACAGCCTGACATTCGTGGGAACACCCGGGTTTATCACCGTCATAGACGACACACAAGTGGGCCCTTACTGGAGATAACAAACTTGCCTGCGATTTAGCAGGTAGTATATGAGATTTATTGTTCAAGATGCAACCATGAGTCGTGACAATGTGCAACAATGTTATTGTGAATGGACGGTGTCGTCGGCGAGAAGGGGAGACGGCAGAGAGATTATAGTACCGATTGTCAGTTAAGTACTGTTGTTCTGTAATTTTCTTGTTGTCCGATGCAGTCCGATGCAGTCCGATGGCGTGTTTCAAAGGTGACCAGAGACCTGTACTGAAGCCATACCCTCCAATTATGACTCTTGTGCAGCCATTGAAGAGGGCTTCGCAATTTGGACTTTTGTCGAATCCTGGGCCCTGGTCGGGAGTCGGGACCCGGCCCCGTTCGCAGGTCTTTGTGGTGGCCCGATTGCGGTTCCTTCTGACGCAGGCCAAAATCGTCCTCACCTGGATCTGGAACTCCATTCGCATTCCTGACGCAAATCCGACAAGAGGCCCACGCGGTTTCGATTAGTACAACTGCTCCGCTGGCGGTGCAAATCTCGTAATAATCGGACCTCTCTGGAGTGGTCTGCACCACACCTCTCTGCAGCAGGACCGAGACTCTGGACAAAGTGTAGAATTCTTGAAAAGTTTTTGAGGACCAAAGCGTTGTATTGATCGTGTTATTACATCAATATCATCTATAAAAATGGACCGTGATCATATAGTTCACACCTTTTCTCTTTGGAACAAATTTAACATTTTCACCTGCTTCGATTCTTTGGACAGCCAACCTGACTACACCCGGAAATATAGGAAGTGGCTTGTATCCGGCGCAGATAACGCGGACATGGAGATGTCAGAGACTTGCCGACTGGGGACCATCCTCACACTCAAGGCTTCAGCGAACTGCATATTTGAATTGATAAGTTCACCTCGTGTAGGTGGTTTGTCAGGCCCAACTCCGTCATTGTGTGCGACCGGGGTCCGTGATTATAACAATTGTATCTCTACTCTCCCTCAGCAACTGTACCTCCTCTCTCTATCAGCTTTGAGCAATGGCGATGGCGTCCTGCTCTCTATCGTTCGTCGTCCTCTTGTCAGTTGTAGCTGCAACGTATGCAGCTACGTTCAATGGTAAGCTTCGCTGACTTACTGTGCATGTGTATCCCTGTGCTGTTCCCATTTTTCATCCACTCAATGTTGACTTGTTTACTTGATTAGTGGAGTTCGTACCATGGGTAGTTTGTCACTCTCCGATGTTTTTCTTATATTCCTGCTTCGTTTCTCTCAGTTTTTCCTTTCCGTAATGGTTTTGTCATCTTGTTGAATGTTGTTTTGTTGTTCTTTTAGTGAACAAATTCGCCTCCACTGTCTCTTTCGACGGAGGACTTTTGGGAAGCTTTGGCGCTGTGAAGCTTGCAAGTCCTGGCGACACTATCGTTTTCGAAGCAGACATTGAAATTCCAAGGCCTCTCAATATTCTGAAGAGTCTAACCTTTGTGGGAAACGGAAAAACATTGTCAATCTCATACACCGGTGGCTACGGCGTGTATATCAAAGGCGGAAATGATGTGAAAGTTTCATTCTCCGATTTGACCTTCGATGGCGAGGACCTTGTGCGGATAAAGGTATGGCGTGTTGCCCCTACAATTGATAGTGGTCATAGTCCTACGTCGACTGGTCATGTTGTAGCTTCATCCATTTTTTCATCCTGACTGGGTAGTTCTTCAACTGCAGCAAGGAGTATATGTCACCAAAGGCACCAACAAGGCTGCAATTGGCAGCGGCCCCAGCACGATATTCAACAATTGTCTTTTCAAGGGTTTTAAACTACAAGCTGTAAGCATTTTCACTCGCCCCCTCCACTGCATTCTCGTTTCGGTAATCAAATGTCTTCTTAACGCCTATGTATGTTCTTTGTGCAGACCCAAGATATCAGAGCTGGTCGAGGTGCTGCTATTAAGGCCGGTATTGGTGCCGTGGTCCAGCTTCTCAAAGGCTCTGTTTTGAACAATTTTGCGGTGAATTCTCATTCTCCAAGTCACTCTTGGTTGTTACAGTTGTGTCCAGCTTGTTTAATTGCTGTGGATTTCATGGAACTGATTTGAGTGATAATAATTTCCTTTTTGAGCAGCCTCTGGGAGGTGCTTTAGAGCAGTCAGGTGGTGGTTTCCTATATGCCTGCAACATTGCATTCAGTGGCAACACAGCAAACGCCGGTATCTCAGCCGTTGTAAGTAGCCAGATCTTTTTCACTATCCAAGGACTTATTTGATTTGCCTTATAAAAATCTTTCACCACTGAAGCCTGGAGGGGCTTTTTTCGAGGAAGTTACTTCACATCTGCGGTGCATTCCAGATGCTGGTCCAGGTTCTGAGCTTTTACCTGGGTAAGGGGTTTGTGGTGAGAGGTTGCAAGTAATTAAATTGGATATCGACTATAGGTTGACCATTTTTGTGGAAGCTAGTGATATCCACTGTTATTCAATGTATTCACTATCTGTATTTTTCATCCACAGGACATGTGGCAAGGGCAAACTGTGTCGGAGGCAGGCCAAACATCTGCTCCTCTCGCCATTGCTGTTGTCCAGGGTGATGTAAGTCAACTTCACCTTGAGCCTATGTCTCGCTCTTTTGTGTTGTCAAGGTGTCTGATGGTAGTCTATGTCCAGCAGATTTGGGCTTCATAACCCGTGTTTCATGCACTACTGTCCTGGAGATCGATTGTGCCTGGCATTGGCCTAAACTCGTGGAACCCCTGGTTTGGTATGTGTTGAGGTTGTACCTGTCGTGATACGGCAAATTTGCCCTTGTTTACTAATATTGTACGCATGGCCTTTGCTCCTGGTGACAGCCTGTGCCTGTCATTGGAACTAACTCTTCAGCTGAGGCCCCTCCGGACGCTCCCGCCCCTGCGGACACCCCCAAGATCACAACAATCCAGCAAGATGCGAGCTGCCCTCCTGTGGTGAGTTGCTGATGCTATCTGTGGCTGACTGGGCACCAACAAGTTGGCACCACCAACAATGTAGGCACCAACGTCTGGAAGTCCTTATCATTGCTTTGGCTACTTCTGCGATGTTCTGGGTGCAGACTGATTTTGTTTCTCAAGGCGCCAAAAAGAATGCTGCTACTAAGTCCGCCAAAAAGGCCACAAAGAAAGGTTTGTTGGAGCGAAGACAAGGCTTCCTGTCCAAGACTCGTGGCCTATTATGGTAAATTGTCAGCTTCATCATGATCTGGGTAGGAAGTTTGATTAGTGAATAGGTATTCGTGACTAAATTTCACGATCTCGCTGAAGAAATATATGGTGACATAAGGTGGATAGGAAAATAAAGTGTGATGTGCAGTACAAGTTGCTGAACCATCCTCCCTACTCGAGGATTGTGACCAGCTTAGCACGGCGACCCTTCAGATCCTATTGTCTTCAGATATTTTTTCGGAGTGATGCAAGAATAAAGTGATAATTTATTTCACAGGCTGCTAGTAGACCCACCTCTCTGAAGGGTCCTAGCCTCGCAGGCTATGCAGACATCATCAGGTGGGTTGTATAGCAGGTCTGGCACAAGTATTGAGTGGAAGTTGACATTTACAGATTAAATTTTGTGTACCTCCGATTTACAGTAGACAGGACTATCTAACAGAGAATTCGAAAGATGTAGGAACGTGGTGTACTAACCAGCCCACGATATACGTGGGCCTTGGAACTAATACTAGTACTTGATTTTCCTCCCTCTTATACAAACTAGTCTTGTAAGGTTGACTGGATGAAATCGTGCATGCACCATAATGCTTCTGAAGGTAAGATACGAAATTGCATTGATGTACAGCAAATACGGGTTTTGAGCACAGGAGTCCCTGCTGGTCTGGTTTCTCTTGGGCAGTTGGTGCCCATGGGGTGACAGACTACTGAGTGATCTGACAGTCAATTCAATCTATGTACACCTGTCCAGGTGTTGAAGTTTACATGAAATAGTAGGAACATCAAGCAAATGGTATGGTTTGTTTTTCCAACGCTCACTGCTTTTCAAGAAGTCTCCGGCAAACTTAAAATCTTTAGACCCACTTTCGGACTCTCCGCAACCTTCTTCCTCATGCTGGTGTACCGGACATATTTGTCCACTGCGATCTGCACAATTGACTCTGCTTATATGTGAACAATTGAATATGCAAACTCAAATGCTCATGGTTTGTGACTCTGCTTATATGTGAACACTATTGACTTTGCAAACTCACACATTCATGATTTGCGCTCCTAAAAACATGTAGGGTACGTTTGGTATGGAAGTACCCTCAGCCCCATATCCACTCAGGATTCATGGAGCCGTGGCCGGGCCGGGCACTGGCTGCTCCAACCAGTCGGGGATAGGTTGACCAAGTAACAGTGCCGCCTAATGGGGAAGTGCAGCGCCAGGCAGCCCTTCGTGCATGTTCGTAACTTAAATGCTGCATCTTGAAAGACATGCTTAATGCACTACAGGTGGTGGAAAAATTCACGAAGTGGTGCAGAAAGAGACTTTTCTTGAGCAATTTTTGCAACCTTCTCGAGTCTGTGGCATGTAGGGATCATTCACAAGAAAGACAGTTCTTGCGTGGCCCCTCTTCACAGGAGCGTCGATGTGTTGTGTGGCACATCAGAGTATATATCATTACAGCTCCTGCGGTGTAGGATTCTTTCACGTGAATATCGCATACTAGGGCCATACACGTGTTGAAAGCCGATGGTCCTGATGTCATGTGATGTCATCTTTGCGACTCAAATAGCTTATATGCGGTTCCAGAATCATAACAGCTGTCGTGCGGTAGGAGGTCGGGTGCGTATCATCGACACAAGCAATGCATAATATGCGAGCAGGCTTTGCTGCAATGAAGTCTATAATACATGTGGCTTTATAGCCAAACGACAATCAAGAGTCAAATGTTTTAATCTTTTAAGAAGTAAGGAGTGTGTACTCTCCAGAGTGAGCACCTCAAGACTGTAATCTGGTAATTAAACAACTAATGAAGTCTGGCCCAAAAGATCACTGGAAGCACATCATGATCTTCAAGAGTAGTCCTATGGCAGAGGGTATAAGCTGTGACTTTGCTCACCACTTCTGAAGTTCTTCTAGTGACTGGAAGCCAGCAAGGCTTGCTCTTCACAAGAGAAAGACTAAGTGGTCCTGAAAACACAAGAGATAAAAGTGTAAGCTTTACTGATAAAGTCTGTGACTTACAACTGGCATAATGGGGTCACCAAGTTATAGCCTCAATGATGCACTTATACTATGGAAATGCAAAACTTATGTAGTCTAAAGGGCTCGCGGATTTGTGCGCACAAACCTAGGGGTCCTTGGGGTCACGAGTAGTCAACATTGTCACCTTTGGGTGCATTGAGTCACAAGTTGGCCATTTGGTGTGATTCCGCTAGGTGCCGAAAGGGGTGCGGACTAGATCGCATCTGACTCGCTCAATAATTAACCAAATGACGCAAAACCGGTGCCATTCGGAAGATGCTTCGGCGCGCTACACTTTGCTGACTTGGAAACGTAGAGAAGGTCAACATATGGATGCGTAAAGTCAATGCAAATTTGGTCTTCCTAGGTTGATGGTTCACATACGTAGAGCTTGGTTTTGTACGTCAACCTCAACTTCATAAATCATGACAGCTGTTGTGCTGTAGGAGGTCGGGTGCGTATTATCGACACAAGCAATGCATAATATGCAAGCAGGCTTTGCAGCAATGAAGTCTATAATACATGTGGCTTTATAGCCAAACGAGGCTTTATAGCCAAACGACAGTCAAGAGAAATGTTTTAATTACCCCCCCAGCTCTCAACCACCAGCTGATGGGCTGTGATCGCTGTCTAAAGCTAAAGCAGTGCAGTCGCTACAGAACCAGTAGCCCGCTGGCACGCGGGCCAGCGGCGGGTCAAGGCAACCGATGTGGAAGCCGAGGTTGCAGCTGTCGCAGAGCAGCATCCTGGCCTCCTGGCCGAGGCTGTGGCAGATCTGGCACGCCCAATCCTTGGGTGGCCATGCGTCACGGGGACAAACCTGCATGTCAAGGTTAGGAAGGTGGCATGGTCCACAGTTTTTCGTGTGGTCCTTGTGAAGACGGCCATCTGCGCCTTCCAGCTCCAGAACTGACGCTAAGACACGCCTGACGCGCAGGATGATGGGCGAGCTGCTGGTGTCGAGGGTGTTCTTTGTCTGGCGTCGCAGGTACTCAAAGTCACCTGCGGATAACTGCAACACTCGCAAGCGATAGGCTCCTCCACAGGTCATGGCATACCTTAGTATGTCGCGGTGCTGAGCAATGCTGAGGTTGTCCATGGCCATGGGCATCAGGCGCCGAAAGAGCTGTGCACGCTGCCCGATAAGAGCGCTCCACGTCTCGAGACTGTCCAAGTCCAAAACGTTCTCGGCCATTGTCCTGGCTGCTGCGGGCAGGACTGGCTGTCGGCCGTACAGAAGGAAGTAGGGAGAATGCGAGGCCAAGGAGGCCTGCTTACTGAACCTGTACCCCATAGCCAACCATGGGAGGGCGTCGTCCCAATGGGTGCTGTCGTGGACCAGGCACTATTTCCGCAGCCCAAGCTTGACGGTCTGCACCATGCGCTCTGCGAGGCCGTCAGCCTAGGGATGGTCGCAGGAGGTGGTGCGGTGGTCCATCATCGAGCGCTCTAGGAGCTTTTGAAAGCTGCCCTGGAAGTCCTTGCCTTGGTCAGTGAGGACCTCAGCGCAGCCGCCAAAGCGGCTAAGGACCTGATCAAAAAAAGGCTGAGCAATGCCCTCACTGGCCTTGCTGGGCAACGACACAAGCTCGATCCACTTGGACATGTGCTCAATCATCACCAAGACGCAGAGATTGCCTCGGCAAGACTTGGGCAGCTCCCCAGCCAAGTCGAGCGACCACCTGTAGAACAGCTCCTAAATAGGAAAAGGGTTGAGAGCGACGGTGCGGGCTAGCTCGAGCGCACCCGGTCGCAAAGTGTGCAGCTGCTGACGACGTCGGCGACAACCTTAGTCATGCCGTGCCACCAGTACTCAGCTTGGAGGAGGCTGAGAGTGCGCTTAACACCGAAGTTTCCAAGCGTCTCATGCATACGCGGCACCAGCTGGCTGCGTATAGCGAGCTCAAGGACCACCAGGACAGAGCCGTCCGCCATCACTCGCCGCATGCGCTCCTCCATGAAGACGAAGTCCCTGCTGCGCTTTAGGACGCGGTCACGCTCGCGCGCACTGATGTCTGGGACCAACTCCTTGGCCGTGACGTACTGCAGCACCGGGGCGTCGTCCCACACGTCTTCGGGCCCGTGCTGCCAGCTATCCTGCTCCTCAGCTGCTGCCAAGGCTAGTCGTCGAGTGGTGACAGTCACCATGTCTAGGCTAGTGAGCCCTGCGGGCCGCACGTCGCCGTCAACGGTGAAGGCCAGGAATGCCGCCGTGTGCCAGGCCACTGGCTCATCCTCATTGTGGCGGGCTACCGTGAGGTCTCGGGAAGAGGGCAGCACGTTGCGACTGAGGCCGTCAGCGTCCAAGTTCGTCTACCCTGAACGATGGTGCACGTCAAAGGTGAAGTCCTGCAAGACAAGCGCCCACCGTGCGTACTTGCCTGTCAGTCGCTCCAACGTCATGAGCCACTTGAGTGGCTGATGGTCGGTGACAAGCGAAAGTGGGTGCCGTAGATATAGTGCCTGAAATGCACAATCGCCCACACCGCTGCCAGGCACTCCCCCTCATAGGAGCCGTAGCTGCCCTCGGCACGGTTGTTGCTGCGGCTGGCGTACACCACCAAATGCTCGAAGCCGTCATGCTCCTACACCAGCACTGCTCCAAGCCCTGCCTGTGACCAGTCGGTGTGGAGGATGAAGGGCCTCTGATAGTCGGGCCGCCGTAGGACTGGGGCGCTCACCAACAACTCCTTGAGCTTGTCAAACGCCGCCTGCTGCTCTGGTCCCCATACGTAGGCAACGCCCTTGCGTAGCAAGTCGTTGAGCGGCTTGGCCAGCTCGCTGAACCCAGGCACAAAGCGGCGATAGTAGTTGGCGATGCCAAGGAAAGCCCTCAACTGCGAGAGGTCTGTCGGCGGCGGGCTGCCCGTGATGGCCGAGATCTTGGCCAGTTGAGGAGCCAAACCACTAGAAGACAAAAGATGCCCGAGGTACTCTACCTCCCGGGTCCCAAAGGTGCTCTTGCCAAGATGACACTTGAGCCCAACAGCCTCCAAGCGGTCTAGGACTGTAGTGATATGCGCCATGTGCTCCTCAAACGTCTCACTGAAGACGAGCACATCATTGATGTAGCACCAGGCAAAGGAGAGCCCTGCCAGCTCCTTATCCATAACTCGCTGGAAGGTGGCAGGAGCGTTCTTCAAGCCGAAGGGCATAACCCTCCACTCGTAGAGACGCTGCAATCCCCAAAAAGCCGTCTTATGCTGGTCCTCCTCCGCAATGGGTATCTCGTTGAAGCCCTGCCTCAAATCCAGCACCGAGAACCAAGTACAAGCATCGATGTTGTCGAAGATCTCGTCAGGGGTGGGCATAGGGTATCTGTCCTACTCAGTGACCTTGTTAAGCTTACGATAGTCACCGCACATCCTCTTCTCAGACTAGTTGCCTGAGGCGTCCTTCTTAGCTGGCATGACTGTGGGCGTAACGTAGATGGAGGCAGACTCACGAATGAGCTGACTCTCCTCTAGCTTGCCTATCTGCGTGCTAATCAAGTCGTCATCAAAGCGGCTGTAGCGAAAGCGCTTCTGGAAGATGGGCACGTCTGTCTGGAGGGGTATCTCACAGGGTCGTCTGTGTAGCGCCCAAGATCGTGCATGCCGCTAGCAAAGCTGGCACTGCGCCGTGCATCCAGCAATGCCGTCAACTGAGCACCCTGTGCCTCAGTGAGAGTCCCCCCCCAGCTTCCAAGTAGGGACAGCTGGTGGTGGCTCCTGCGCTGCAGCAAGCGCTCCCTGCCCTGCTGCTGGCGTGATCTGTGGGGCTGCAGGCGTCACCTGTCCTGCAGCTGGCTGCGCTTGGCCTGCCTCGGGTGCCACTTCCTCGGCAGCTGCTGCCAGCTGCGCTGCGCCACCTGTCGGTCGCTAAGAACGTGGAAAAAGAAATGGGGAGCGAAACTCCCTGAGTCGCTGTGAGGTGTCCTGTCTCCTCCTTCCCCCCCCCAATGAACCAGAACCAGGACCAGGATGCGGCGCAGGCGGCTGCTGGGAAGCTGGACCCTCGCGCTGGGAATGCCAGGTCGTACCAGGCAACGCGCGGCCGTTGCCGTCGGAATCTCTGTCCATGGTGTCGTAGGACTGGTCCATCTTAGGATGACGAGCCTGGGCGTAAAGGGGAGTCAGGGCCTGTGTTTGCAGGAGAAGCCACGTCAAGACGTTGGCATCGATAGCCTGGCCAAGGAGACGCACGCGGTTGACCTTGGTGATGCGTTCCACTTGTGTGAGGTGCGGACGAAAGCCCATCGCACGCTCCATCTCCACGGCACGGGGCCGCTGGAACATGCCGGTCACGAGGTCGATGATCATGCCGCGCTGGTCGCCCACGTAGGCCGCGCTGTCGTAGCGACTCACGAACGTAGGAAGCGCCCTTGTGACGTCGTGGAGAACCTCACATTGGGCCTGAGAAGGATGCGGAAGGGCAACCACGCACTGGGCCAGGCGCGCCACGTCGAGGATGGAGTCAACGTTGCGCGTGTGGCGTCGATGTGCGGCCGCCAATGCCTCAAGCGTGCCTGGCATGGCCAGGTTGGTGAAGTGAGCACGCACACAATGCGGGAAGGAACCGATCTGGGCAACTTCAATGACTGCCTCACGATCGACGTAGCTGCTGCAGAGGGAAAAGTCTGCGCTGACGTTGGGCCGAGAATCGTGGCGGACAGCCACGGTCTCCAATACCCAGGCGAGCGTGTGCGGCGACTGGCAATCCTCAACCATGTTGAGGACGCAAAGCAGGTGCCAGAACAAGGCCGTACGCGGGCCACCGAGCGCGTTGCCCCGTCCCGCAATGGAGAAGCCCTGGCACTCCCAGCCAGCAATGATGAGGTCCATGGGCCCGAGGCGTGTGATGTGCTCGGCGGTAATGTCGCGGATGTCCATGGGCCAGTCAGTCTCGGCGCGGTAGAAGGCATGCTCAAGAAAGAGGTCCAAGAAACGCTTGTGGCACAAGGCCATCTGCCTGCGGGCGACCTGCTGCGCCTCACCATCAAGGTCCACGTAGACATACCAACGCACGGGGATTCCAGCCTACAGAGTGGCCAGCAACCCTGTCGCAATGCCGCCAAAGAGCTCGACAAGGACAATGCCGCTGGGATGCTCGTCGAGCTGTGCGGTATAGATCGGCGTAGGAAGGGGGCGACAGCCCAGGGCGGGATGTGCGGTGGGTAGGAGCGGAGCAGACTGTGCTGATGGGGCGCCATGCGGAGGGCCGCCACCGCGAGCTCTGCGTAGTGGCGAGTAAGCCAAGGAACGCGCTCGAGCAGCGGCTGCGGGCGAGCCGTGCAAGAATGCGCCTGATAAGTGCGCCAGCGCGTACACGCGTCCTGCAATGCCTCCTCGGGCACTGGGTGGTCCAGAGCGTGCGCGTTGCGCACGCACTGCTGCTGCCACTGGTCCCTCGTCGTGTAGTCGGCGTGGTGTGAAGCGGCGTGGGCCAGCTGCTCTGTGGCGGTGCGCTTGGGTAGCTGGGGATGCTGATCAAAGTACGAACGCTGACGCTCGCGAAGATCCGCCTTGATGGGCACTGTGCAGACGGAGCGCTCGTTTGAATGTGCCGCCTGTCGAGGGCGGACGAGCTGACGTGGGGCGAGTTGGACTTGCGACCGCAGTGGAGAAAGAGATGCGAGTCGGACGCGCTCCCGCTGGCTGCACTGCAAAAGCCCTGCGCTTGTGGCGTGCATATGAGGATGACGGTTGCGGGGGCGCGCAGCGGTGCGGGCCACCTTATGAGGAGGTGACCCAGACGGCCCGTCGCCGGCTATGTTGTTGCGCGGGACGGCGGCAGGCCAGCCAGGCGGCGTCTGGTATAATGCGTGGGCAGCAGTGGTGGAAAGATTGTGCGTCATGCTCGCGAGTGCGGAGATCGCGCAAACAGTCATATGGTGTTGTTACCGAGCGCGGGCGCATCTCGCGCAAAGGAGTGACCTCTCTCTCCTCGCAAAGAGGAGTGACCTTCCGTGCGTCCCTGGGGTTGACGTGCCAAGGCGTGACCTCGTGGGCACCCCTGGTATGCTCGCGGATTGGAGTGATCTTGCGTGCGCGCCGGTCTAGTGGCATAGTGCGGCGTGCGAAGCGTAGAGATGACCCGGCGTTGGGGGAAGGACCTATACGCCGAGGACCGAGGATGCTGGACCTGGACATTGTCTGCTACGCACGTCCGGCTTGCGGGTTGATGGCGGAGAGAGGAGCCGTGGAGGCGGTGCTGGCGGAGGCGCGACCTGGTCAGCCTGTGCCCAAGCTGTTGCCAGCAAAAAAGTGCGTGACGTCACGGCACTCGTTGCTGGTCGAACAGTCGTGCTTATCGGACAACTAGGCCCGCCGGCGCATGGATGGGCTCGACGAGATTGGCCGTGGTCTCGTGTGAGAGAGAGCTGAAGCCGAGAGGCCCTGTAGGCTGGCGTCGGACGCAAGCTGTAGGCGTGGGCGGCGGTGGCTCGGCCGACGGCTGGGCTGCGGGCTGGGCTACGAGCTCCTCTGCGGCCTCCTGGGACCACTCCTGCCACTTCTTCTCCTCGCTGCTCAATGACGCGTCGTCGGACCTGCCTGGGAACGCTGCCTGCCCCATGGCCTCCTCCTCAGACGTGGTAGTGCGTGGCCACAAGTCGCTTGTCCTGTGCGACGGTGCGGGTGAGGGTGATTGAAGGGCCATGCGGTATTGGATGGCAACCCCCACAGGCACGTCATGCCGTAGGCGGACTTGTGATCTCAAGGAGGGTCCGCTCGTTGCAGGAGGCTGTGGCTTAGGGATGGCTGCTGCGGCTGTCGCTGCGTCATGAGCGTGCGCTGCAGCAGTAAGGGCAGCCGTGGCAATGGCGTGTGCCTCGTTGGCGTGTGCCGCCATTTGACGCATCAGGGCATTATGCGCGACGTAGATCCGCACTGTCTCTCTGGCTTGTGCAGCCAGAACGTCAGCCTGCTCCTGGGGCGTGAGGTGGAGCTTGGCGCCGGACAGCTCGGGATCCTCATCCTGTGTCTCCAGCAAGTTAGCATCGACGGAGACCTCATCATCCTTGGCTCCCCCCTTATCAGTCTGAACCACGGACCGCGCGTTGTCCAGTACCACGAAGCCGTAGAGGGCGGAGTCAGCTGAGCGACGATCTACGATGTCAAGTGGTACGAATGCAGTGCGGGTCCCCTCTGATTGCCAGTCAGGTCGATAGAAGACTCGTTCCACCCAGTTATGCACTGCGGCTCCAATAGGAAAGGGAACGTCTTGGCCAAGGAGCACGTCGAAGATCTCAGAGCGAGTGACCAACGCGTGCCAGTGGATGGTCGTCTCATCCGCAGTGTCGGGCCGGAAGGTGAAGCGAAGGGCCAGCCGCGTGCGCCCGGTGACGGTCTCGGATGTGCCGGCCGCGGTGTTGATCCGCGTTGGCGAATCCTCTAGGTCGGCTAACGAGAGGCCTAGCTGGCGGAAGTAGCGCAGGCTGATGAGGACTGGTTGGGCGCCAGTGTCAAACATGATGCGCTGCGGGGCCTGTGTGTTGACCAGCACGATGCCCTGCAAATTATCCAAAAACGCAGCGCTAGGCGTGCTGATCATCCTACGCTCATGCGCAAGTCGCGCGGGTGCGGAGAGCACCGCGGCTGCCGCGTCTGACGTTGGCCTGCCATCAGAGGCGCACTGGCTGGCCCTGCGCAACTGGAGCAGTAGCTGGGTTGCTCGCCGTGTGGCCTCCATCAACACGCCGAGCTCCGCAAAGGAGACTGCGGGCATGCGGTGAAGCGCCAGCAAGATGACCTCGGCACTGAGCTGCACCGTGGTCATCGGCGAGGACATCGCGTGAGGCGCGAAGGCCGCTGGCGCTGCTGGCGTGTCCAGCACGCGGAACAAGCGGGGCAGACGCGACGCCTCCTCCGTGCAACGCTCCTGATCCGGCCCGGCGCGCTTCTGTGCCACCGCTGGGCGTCCAGCTGCCACCAAAGCGTGCTTGCGTCGTGCGCTGCTGTCTGCTGTGCGGCCTCCAAGTGGCACTATGCGTGCACAGCAGGACAGAATGGGGCCGCATGCTACTGCAACAGCAGGCGCAGCTGCTGGTACAGCCGGTAAACGAGCGGCTGGCACACCTAGCGCTGGCGTACCTGTGCTAGTGCTCCGAGCGCGGACGCACCTGGCGCTGGCGCGCTTGGCGCTGGCGTACTCGGCGCTGACGTCGTGAGGGTAGTGAGAGCGAGTGCGATCGCTCCTGAGCATGCCTGCGCAGTCGCCGGCGCAGGTGCCAGGCCTGCTGGCTCAGCTATCGATGCTGGCGCTGCCTTGGCAACCAGAATGCCGCCAGGTGGCACTGGCCCACCTGGTACTGGCGCCGTGAGATGCGCTGGCTCGGGTCCTCTTGCAGCTGGCGCCTCGACGAACGCTGGTGCCTCCGCCGGAGCGGCTGCGAATGCTAGCGCCGCTTCGGGCGTTGGCGCTTCGGCTGCTGGCCTGAACGCCGGAGCTGGCGCAGGCATGGCTGCTGGCAGCCTGACAAGTGGCGCTTCAAGGACGCCCCTGGGCCTGCAAGGTCGCGTTGCCCGACCGGTGTCGGTGTCGGTATCGGCTGCCCCAAGCAAGGTAGCGCGCGTGGTCGCCGAGACCCTCGCCACGCTTATCGCGAAGGCCCAAGGGTTTTGTGCGCAGCCAGGGTTTGAGCCCTGGCTTTGCGCAGCCGTGTGCGTGCCGTTGCAGCTCCAAACGGAGATACGCCCGCGCAACGCAATCAGGGATATTGCCCCCTGACTTGGGATGGCAGTCGCGGCCGCCAGATCTGCGCTCGCTGGGGTGGACCGCGGGCGCCTGCCGAATGGCGGCACGTGTGCGCAATTGCTGTACGCAGCGGCTGCTGTGGATGCCGTGAGGTGGTTGCGTGGCTGGCCGCTGAGCAAGCCTTGCAGTGCGGTGCGGGGCGTGTGCGGGCGTGTGCAGGCATACGCAAGTGTGCAGCTGCCGTCAGGCAAAGTCTCGCCAGCCGCGCACGCGTCAGGTGCGACGGCTGCTGGCGCGGCTGCCACGACTGGCGCAAGTGCGGTTGCTGGGAGGCTGCCGAGTGGCGCCTACCAATTGCTCCTGGGGTTGCGGGGGCGCTTGGCCAGTCCGGCATCAAGGTCCGTCGGCTACCTTGGGCGCCGCTTGTGACGCCCAACCCCTGGCGGTGCGTATGCCGAGGCCCCCGTAGCGCGAATTGCGTCGGCGCGGGGGTTTTGTGCGCATCCAGGGTTTAAACCATGGCGTTGCGCGACCCTGAACTTGCCACTGGCGCTCCACCCGGCAGTCTGGCCGCACAGCGTAGTCAGGGTTGCCCCCCCTTTGACTAGGAATAACGATTGCGGCCACCGGATCTGTGCTGGCCGTGCCGAGCTGCGTGCGCGCGCCACGTGGAAGGACGTGTGCGCAGCTGGCGTGCGCAGCTGCTGCTGTGGCTGCCAGGCTACGATCCCGTAGCTGGCTGCCCGACAAGCCTCCCGCCGCTGTGTGCGGCGTGAGCGTACGCTTGAGAGTGCAAGTGTGCGCGTGGTTGACGACGGAAGCGACACGGCCAACTGGACACATGGCAAGAGTCGGCGCCTGCTGGACCCTGCTGCTTGCAGCAGCCAGCAGGGGACGATCATCCCGACGTTGCCGGCTGGTGCGTAGATCTGCGCGCGGGCTGGCGACGCGTAGAACAAGGGGCGTTGCAGCCGTGTGTGCTGCAGTCGTGGTACTCAGCTGGCGAGCGCGCCCCGTCGCGACAGCTGTCGCTGCGCAGGCTGCCAAAAGCACTGCTGGCGTCAGCAGGGCGGCACAGGCCAGAGGGGCTGCCGGAGCCTGCGGCTGTGCTGGCGTGTGTGCCGCACCGTCAAGGGGCGCGTCAAGAGCTGCAGCGTCCGTGACACAGGGTAGCGGGCCCGCGTGAGCGTGCAGCCTGCCATCTGGCAGCCTGATCGGACGAGTGTAGCGGCTGCTGACGGACATCCGCGCAGAGTGCGCAGGTCTGGCAGAAGCGTCTGCGCAGACGTCTGCGGCGTTGGTCGCCGAACCATTGTCGAGGGGCGGGCGCGTGCGAGGTTGCAGCTTTGCTGTAGCGCCAGGTGCTAGCGTCTGGGGCTGCCACATGTCGACGTTGTGGAAGTGCGCAAGAGCTCCGCAGACGCCAGCTGTCGGAGTTGGAGCGTCGGACGGCGGAACGCGTGCAAAGAGGGCTCCGCACGCGTCGTAACTGGCGGTGGACGAGATCACGGAGTCTGGCGATCTCCGCATTAGCCTCTACGAGGGCATCGACGACGTCGTTGAAATCGTTAGTAATCAACTCAAGCAGTGCGGCGTCCATCGTGGCCGTGGCTGCCGTCATCGAGGGGCGTCCACCCGTGCGAGGGTTACGCATGCCCCGAAATCCTGCTGCGGGCGCAGGGTTGTCACGAGCGCGTCCGTTCTCGACGTCGCGCTTCTTTTGCAAGCATACGATCTGCAGGTGGCCGGCCTTGCCACAGGAGGTACAGTCACCGGGCTTGCCATTTGGCGCAATAGTGCAGTTCTGGCAAGAGTGGCCCGTCTTCCCGCAAGACCAACAGGAGTCGCTCGTCGTGGCGGCCATGGATGTGCAGCCACCGAGAACCCCGCGCTGCTCGGTCTGTTGGGACAGCTGAGAGCGCTGGGGCTGTTGCTGCTGCTGGGGCTGGCAAGCCGGAGTTGGGCGCATCGTTGTGGATGGCAGCACCAAAGACTCCTGGCATACGCCCGTGGGTGCGAGGCCTACACGGTCGCTAATGTTGCTCCGTGCAGCGGCAAGGCTCTGCTTCTCGATTGAGAGGTAAGCGTCCTCCAGCGAGTTCTTGGAGCCAATGTGGTAGATGAGAGGAGCCATGGCTCGCTCCCTCAAACGTGGCTCTACAGCGCGCAAGAAAATTTATGCTGCCTCCCCGTCAGTGACGGTGCCAACGTCTCGGCAAAGGTGCGTCATGCGGATCGTCTTGTTCTTGCGGCGGAAGAAGTGGTGCAGCTCATACACCTTCTCTTCGGTCGCGGCCTGGACTCCTTCCTGAGGACGTCCCAGAAGGCCTTTACCGGGTCAGCGAGGGCGGTCTTCCCTGGGGGTTCCCCCACAGGCTCTGTGCGTGCGTAGATCTTGTCACCCTTCTCACGGGCCTCATAGAGGAGATAGCGCATGAGCGTATAGAACACGTCACGCTTAGTGAGCGCGGGCGTTTTGAGCCTCGCGGTCACGAACTCAGCCTCGAACTCTGAGATTGTGTTGTCCAGATCACAGGTTCCTGGTCTGCCGCTGAAGCGGAAGAGGGAGGACCTGTCAGCCTTGACCTCGTGGTCGCGTGCCATGGGATACCAGGAATCGTGGTGAGCCCACTGGGAAGATGGCTCAGGGACAACCACCGGAAGTACGAGTGCCGGCTGCTCCCCTTCAGAGGGTTCAGTGACAGTCTCGAGATCGGAGTCTGAGTCTTCTCCACTAACCCCTTTGTAGTATGGTTGGTAAGCACGCCCACTACAGGTAGGCATACATTGAAGATTCTAATTGCTTGCGGGCAAAGAGAGATCTTTTTAGAAGTAAGGAGTGTGTACTCTCTAGAGTGAGCACCTCAAGACTGTAATTTGGTAGGAAAACAACTAATGAAGTCTGGCCCAAAAGATTACTGGAAGCACATCATGATCTTCAAGAGTAGTTCTATGGCAGAGGGTATAAGCTGTGACTTTGCTCACCACTTGTGAAGTTCTTCTAGTGACTGGAAGCCAGCAAGGCTTGCTCTTCACAAGAGAGAGACTAAGTGGTTCTCAAAACACAAGAGATAAAAGTGTAAGCTTTACTGATAAGCTCTGTGACTTACAACTGGCATAATGGGACTTCTAAAAAGATGTCCCTTTAGGGGCTTCCCTAGTACTTATACTCCTGGAAACCCGGCGTCGTATGCGGCGGATCCAACGCATGTAGTCATTCTAGGAGGCTCTCCTGTGTCCACTAATGTGTACAAGGCATGTACTAGCACTCCTATAGGCTAAGCATGACTCAAACCAATCAAAGCAAAGCACGTAAAATATGCTATGTGTCTCTCATTGGCCGAGCTTACCTTGGGTGATTCTACGTAGATAGCGCCTCAAAAGTGAATCTGGAACTTGAGGAAGCTTCCTTCAGAAGTAGGTGATGCTGTCACCAAGTTATAGCCTCAATGATGCAGTTATACTATGGAAATGCAAGACTTATGTAGTCTGAAGGGCTCGCGGATTTGTGCGCACAAAGCTAGGGGTCCTTGGGGTCACGAATAGTCAACATTGTCACCTTTGGGTGCATTGAGTCACAAGTTGGCCATTTGGTGTGATTCCGCTAGGTGCCGAAAAGGGTGCGGACTAGATCGCGTCTATCTCGTTTAATTCTAACCAAATGACGCAAAATCGGTGCCATTCGGAAGATGCTTCGACGCGCTACACTTTGGTGACTTGTAAATCTAGAGAAGGTCAACATATGGATGTGTAAAGTCAATGCAAAGTTGGTCTTCCTAGGTTGATGGTCCACACACGTAGAGCTTGATTTTGTACGTCAACCTCAACTTAATGAATCATGACACAGCTCACATTGATTCAGCTGCACACATACTGCTCTACGGGCCTCATTCTCACTGTCGAGATTTTTTTCCTTTATCGTAAGTTAGGTACTAAGCCCATGCAGGAGTTGAACGCCGAGGCTCTTGTTGTCGTATGATGTCATCTTCACGACAAGTGTAGCTTTCATGAGCTTACATAAGGAGAGTAGCTTAGCTTCATGTGTCAGCACAAGCTCGTTAGATGCATGCTCTGCGAGCCTCGTTTACCCTGTCGTCAAGTTCCTTCTTCCCAATGATTCAAGAAGCAAATAGTAGGACCAATTCTACCTGATTGTTTCACTACCTTATCTCTTTTCATCAAGAAATTCAGCCATGACTCCAGACAATTAGCACCTCTTTTCGCCCTCGAGAAGGAAATAGTGAAATATGGTTGTCAGTAGCCCTAAGAAGCATACTCAGAAAAAGGAAACGTACAAAAAGTGTGACGTTTATAGGGCTTTGAAATACGTTCGTCACCTGTAGAACACATTGTGCACTCGTCCTTCATGCATGGATGCGCATGTATTGCTTCCGATATGCGGGCACCCTATTTTATAACGGAACTCCAAAGGATGCCTAAGGTGACTGAGGTGGGCTTTATAGCCTATGAATCTTTTCTTCCGATTTACATGACTTGTCACTGCACTTGAATGCTACCAAGTGCCCACAACTCGGGAGAATTATAATTCACGGCAAAGGAGACACCCATCTACTTCAAGTTGTCTTTGACTTCATTTTTGAGATTTGAAATATGAAGAAGTTGTTCGTGCACGTGGACATAGTTGACATAAATTACTGTATTGACACGTCTAACGAACTCATCAGGGATGTAAAGGTTGGATTGTGGTTGGACCTAAGCGGTCTTCGACAGCTCAAGATGTATGTTGATGTGTTGGCACCCAACACATCCCAACACTTGCCACCTCTTTCTAGAATAATGTACCCATGTCCTTTTGACCTAAAAATGGCATATTTGACTTTTGCCACGTGGAGTTCTTCTAGGTCTTTCCTCTAACTTCGAAAATACCTTACAAGGTTCAATGGACATGAACCAAGTCACTAGAGTTCCTATTCACACTTGAATCCACACAATACTACTCCAAATACATTTGAAAACATTAAAATATATGAAAACTAATGTATAATAACTCAAATCACTACATCACTCCCCCGCCAGATTAAGCGACGTCTCGGCGCGTCAAGTCAGGTCTTACACATGTGGAGCAGACTAGTCAACATCTTCAAGTCAGATGCCACACATGTGAAGAGGATTAGTCCAAGGCGCCAAGTCAGGTGCTACACATGTAAGGTAGACTAGGCAAGGTCGTGGGTGGTGTGACCTTATTGGCTAGCCTACTCCTTGATGATAAAGAAAATTGTACAAGTTGGCCCAGAATCTGCCACAAATTCAAAAATTCATAGCGTCCACACAAATGCTCCAAATCTGAAAGTTTGAGTGCCAGACGAACCGCGTCAAAGAACTCTACCGGATCACCAAATTTGAGAGCATTCTAATTTCTGGAGTGTTGTTGAGGGCTGAGAGAGTAGGCACTCCTCCAAATCTGTGCAGAAACTTCTGAGAATCATAAGTCCTTCTATACTTCTCCAAATTTTGCAAACTAAGTCTCAAAATGGGCGCTGTAAAATGTGCTACCAGAGTCTTGAGTTTCAAAGCATTCCAAGTTCAGGGGAGGGCACAATGTTAGAGGTCATATTCTGCCCTAACAATGCCAGCAGCTTGACCCCCTTCTACTGAGAGTATCATATCTCTCTCACCAGTGCTCCAAATTGAGCGAACTTGGACTCTAAATGACCGACTACTTATGGACTACAGCAAGGTAGGCTTTTATAATTTTTTTTGTAGAGACCTATCACCAGTAGCAGTTTTAGTTTTCTGTCCAGAAACTCTGAGAAGAGAAGAGTGTCTAATGTCAATTTTTCCTCTTTCTTGTTCTTGCAGGCTGCCTCCAAGGGGTCTTCTGCTGCTTCTTGATGGTGGCAGGCTGCCTCCCTGAAGTCTTCGGGCTTCTTGTAGAGAGACTTGGGGCTGGTCCAAGATGGGGGTTGGCAGCATGGAAGCGCTTCAACTTTCTCTGAACTTTGTCAAGGTAGTGCGCCGCCACCCAACTATTCTCCGAATCTGGATATCCTTTCCACTTGATCAAGTATTGCTGCTGTCTCCTGAAATTTCTCATAGCCACTATGTCTTCCACTTCGTACTCCAAATGATCATCCACTATTGTTGGGGCTGGTGGGGTTGTCACACGTCCTGGGAACTTGTTGTCGGGTTGCACATATGGCTTGAAGAGGGAAGCGTGGAATACGGGGTCGATGTGCATAGTCTGGGGAAGTTCTAGCTTGAAAGCAACGGGGTTGACTTGCTGGATAATCTTGAAGGGTCCCAAATACTTGGGAGAGAACTTGCTGCCGGCAGGCCTGTTGTTCAGGGAAATGTTCTTGGATGATAGTAACACGTTGTCACCCACTCTGTACGTAATTTCTCTTCTGGATCTGTTCGCCACTCTTGCTTGAGCATCTTGCGCGTGTTGTAGAGCTTTCTTCGCTGCTGTAAGGGCTGCTTCTAATGTCTCCATAAAATCTGTGGCTGCAGGTACTTCATCATGGCCAGCCGTGAAGCTCAGTGGCGTGGTCGGATGGAAGCCATAGTTGAGGAAGAATGGGGACTCTTGGGTAGAGGCCTGCGTAGTGTTGTTGTAGGCAAACTCGAGGGGGGTCAAGTACATGTCCCAGTCTTGCTCGAGGGTAGACACGTAGGCCTTTAGAGAGGTCTTTAGGGTACGATTCATACGCTCGGTTTGCCCATCTGATTGTGGGTGGTAGGCGGTAGACATATTCAACGATGTATCCAAGTTCTTGACGAGATTTTTCCAGAAATGGCTTGTGAATCTTGGATCTTTATCTGACACAGTTCTTGATGGTAGTCCATGGAGTCGGAAGATGTTGTCAAAGATGAGTCTTGCAAGTTGTGGTGCTGTAGCCTTAGTCGTCGTGGGAATAAAATGAGCCATCTTAGTAAGTCTGTCCACCACCGTGAGTATTGCATTATGGCCTCGAGGTGTGACGGGCAAGTCCACGATAAGGTCCATTGAGATGTCCGTCCATTGTCTTTCGGGGATTGGTAGTGGTTGGAGGAGTCCTCCCGCCCTTTGCGATGATGTCTTAAATCTTTGGCATGTGTCAGAGCTCCTGCAGTACTCCTTGACTTGCTTAGACATGCCTGGCCAACAATAAGTCCTAGCTAGAACGCCCGTGGTCCTTAGGATTCCGAAGTGTCCTCCAAGAGGGTTGTCGTGTGCTTCTCGTAGAAGCAAGAGCCGGAGGTCTAAGTCATTAGGAACACATCTCTGGCCCGTGTCCTGCCTCACCCAATAATTGCCTTCTTGCTTCTTGTATGGGTCCAAGTCTGCTTCTTTGTTCTTGTAGTAAGGGTCTCTTTCATAGGCGGCTGAAAATCGAGCTTCCAGATCTGTCTTCAGGGATACCATCACTGCATTTAATTGCAGTCTTGAGAGGGGGTCAGCCGGGTTTGTCTTGTCGGGCTGGTACTGAATCGTGATGTTGTATTGTTGCAAGTATCCGCTCCATCTTGCTTGTCTCTTTGAGAGATACGACTGCGTCTGGAGGCACTTTAACGCCTTGTGGTCTGTGGTGACCAGTACTTTGCGTCCTTCAACGTAGCAGCGCCAAACCTTCAAGGCATGTACAATCGCCAATGCCTCTCGCTCCGTGGTTGTATAATTTTGCTCGGCTGGATTTAGCTTCCTTGACTCGTAGGCGATGGGCTGCAGTCCCTTGCCTTGGTCTTGAAGCAGGATTGCTCCTATTGCATAGGAAGATGCATCGGTGATGACGTGGAAGAGCCAATCTGGGTTTGGACTTGGGAGTGTGAGCACCGGGGATGTGGTCAATCTTCGCTTTAACTCTTGAAATGCCTCTTCCTCTTTCTCGGTCCATGTATATAGCCTGTCCTTCTTGAGTAGGTCTGTCAGGGGGGCTGCTATGTGCGAGAAGCCTTGGATGAATTTTCTGTACCAATTGGCAAATTCCAAGAATGACTGGAGTTCTTTCTTGGTCGTGGGGGTTGGCCATTCCTCCACCACCGTGGTCTTCTTGGGGTCCATCTTGATGCCATCAGCAGTCACGTGGAGACCTAGGAACTCCACTTCTTGTTTGGCAAACTCGCACTTTGACTCCTTCGCAAATAGCTTGTTTTGCTTCAATACTTCAAGGACTTCTTTCAAGTGTCTCGCATGCTCTTCAAGGGTCTTGCTGTAGATAAGGATGTCATCGATGAATACCACCACAAATCTGTCCAACATGGGCTGAAATATGGTGTTCATCATAGTCATGAAAGTTGCTGGCGCGTTGGTGAGTCCCAATGGCAGGACCATGAACTCGAAATGTCCATATCTTGTCCTGAATGCCGTCTTCTCTATGTCCGTTTCTGCGATGCGAATCTGGTGGTAGCCGCTCCGTAAGTCAATCTTCGTGAAGTACTTGGCTCCAACTAGCCGGTCCATGAGCTCATCCATGCGCGGCAGCGGGTATCGATTCTTGATGGTGATCTTGTTGAGGGCGCGATAGTCCACACACATCCTCAAGGTACCATCTTTCTTCTTGACAAATAGCACCGGGGCTCCAAATGGCGACTTGCTAGGTCGAATGAAGCCATGCTCCAGTAGCTCCTTGATTTGCTTCTTGACTTCGTCTAGCTCCGTGTATGACATTTTGAACGTAGGCCGAGAGATGGGCTTGCTTCCGGGCTCCAACTCTATCTTGTGGTCTACGAATCTTTTGGGGGATAGGCCCTTGGGCAATTCCGGGGAGAACACTTCTTTGTAGTCCTTGAAGACTTCTTGTATCTCCTTGGGAACGGGGCTGCCTTCTTGACTCTCGATGTCTTTCTTGATGTCTTTTGGCGTGATCAAGGCCAAAAGAAGCTCGTGTCCCTTCCTCACAAGTCTCTTGAGTTGGAGGGCGGACAATAGTATCTCGTGTGTTGGCTTCTCGATGTCTTGGGTCTGGATATTCTGGATTGCGTGCAAAATACAGATTCTTGAAGTGATGTCATTCTTGATCTTGATAGTACTGGTCCTCCAACCAACTTCGGGGTTGTGCTTGGTCAACCAAGGCGTCCCTAGGATGACGTCGTACTTGCCCAATTGCATGGGGGAGAACACTACTCTATCCTTGAAGGACTTGATAGAGAGTGCCAAGGGGTACGTCTTCTTGGAAGGGGTAGTATAGGAGAATCCATCGGGCATCATAATCTCCTCGTCGTGGTCAAGAGTTCGCATAGTAACACCGTGCTTGGTGGCAAAATCTGCAGCAATGAAGTTGCCTTGAGCTCCGCTATCCACCAAGATGTGGACCTTCTCTCCTCCAAGGTAACCTCTCAAACTCATTGGGGCTGAAACGTCGTCTTCAACGGGAGTCTCCACCTCACTTGGCTTGTTGTCTTTTTGTGAAGTGGGTCTTGGGGTGGTAGTCTCCTTGCCTACCGGCGCTGTCCGTTTTTTGACAACATTTTGGAGCATGACAGTGCACGATGGTCCTTTTCCTAGCAATAAAAGCATAGTCCAGCCGTCATGAGAGCTTCTTCTTCAGCCGGCGAGAGTCTTGCTTTCACTCCTTGCTGGTTTCTTGCATCATAAGTGTCATTGGAGGGTCTTCCACTCTTCCGGGCAGCCGCGGGGTCCCTTTTAATAACTCCGATTTCCATGGGTGTGGGTCCAGATTTGGATGTGGAAGGGGCTGCGTACACCCGCGTCGCCGGAATCCGTGAAGATGGAGGCACGGAGTGCTTGAAATCCAAGGTATCCACCTTCTGGGCCACTTTAATGATCCTTGAGAAGTCCGCCAAGTCGCGTAATTCCACTTCCTTGGCCACCTTGGCCTTGAGGCCAAAGATGTAGCGGTCAATCTTCTCCTAGAGAGACATGTTGGGGATCTCAAGAGTGAGGGTGTGAAATCTGGATGTATACTCTTGAACGGACGTCGTTTGCTTGAGATGGTGGAGCTTTCCTCGGGCAATCTTCTCCGCATTGATGGGCATGAATTGCTTCTTGAGGGCCTCACGAAAATCTGCCCATCTTGCATATGATGGTGGGGGCTCTTGGCCGAGCATGGGGTGCGCCATAGCTTGATATATAGCCGCTTGATAGTTACGCCACCATGATGTTGCTGCTCCTCTAAGTAAGGTAACGGCAAAGGGAACGTAGTCCTCCTCGGGTACTTCAAGGAATGCGAGGTACGTCTCCACTTGGTAGAGCCATAAATTCAGGTTGGCACCTTTCCCGGGGTTGAAAGTGTCGGGTTTGCCGGGCTTGATGAGTTTCCTTGCTCTCGTTGGCTCTTGTGGAGGCGCTTGAGCCGGGGCTGGATTTTGAGCATTGCTCGCAATAGGGGCAACCATGGCAGCCATAGCTTCTCTTGACGCTTGCACGGTTGCTTCATAGGTGGCCAAGCCCACTTGGTTGTGGACGGTCATTAGGAAGGCTGCCCACTCATTTGCGGGAACTCCTTGTGGTGGGGTCAACTTTGCTATAGCGGCTGCCACGGGATGTGACGGTGCTCCTCCTTGTGGTGCTTCTTGTTGTTGCAGATTTCCTTGAGTAGGCTCTCCCATCGGCGCTGAAGGAGGGTGTACTCCTCCTTGTGGTGCTTCTTGTTGTTGCAGATTTTCTTGAGTGGGCTCTCCCATCGGCGCTGGAGGAGGGTGTCTTGGAGAGGAAGGGCTTCCTTCGAAAGCTTGCTGTTGGTCTTGAGGATCGGCCATCTTCTTGTGCTACCAAAGTGCCTAGCTCCGATACCACTGTAGTGAAACAGATAGATGAAGTACTTAGTGAAATATTATACTTTATTCATTCAAGACAAGGATCTTTAAACACAAGTGGTAGCTTGTTGAAAGAGAGATGGCTTCTTGATAGTTAATATATTTCTGGAATTTGGCAAGTACAAGAGTGATTCTCTAATGTCTTTCTATGTTCTAGCTCTTGTTTATATACTTGCTAAATGAGAAATTTCTAAAAAGGTGTATGTTGTGTTGGCACCCAACACATCCCAAAACTTGCCACCTCTTTCTACAATAATGTACACATGTCCTTTTGACCTAAAAAAGGCTCATTTGACTTTTGCCACGTGGAGTTCTTCTAGGTCTTTCCTCTAACTTCGAAAATGCCTTAGAAGGTTCAAAGGACATGAACCAAGTCACTAGAGTACCTATTCACACTTGAGTCCACACAATACTACTCCAAATATAATTGAAAACATTAAAATATATGCAAACTAATATGTAATAGCTCAAATCACTACAGTTGCCCTCCTGACATTGCTAAAGGACTTCAGCATCTTGCAATCGAATTTGCGGTTTTGTTGCCAGTGTTTCCATGGCCATGAGATGTTATATATAACAAACTTGCCAGAGTGGATGCTTGTATACTAACATTTGACTATCAAGTGTTGCTTGTGCTTATTGTTTGCTCTCTAATAAGTTAACTTGAAAAACCATAAAGTTTACTTGATCTAATTTGAATGGTTAATTGCTTATTGGTGAGTTCA
This sequence comes from Mesotaenium endlicherianum, assembly GCA_009602735.1. Lineage (NCBI taxonomy): Eukaryota > Viridiplantae > Streptophyta > Zygnematophyceae > Zygnematales > Mesotaeniaceae > Mesotaenium > Mesotaenium endlicherianum. The sequence goes on along the minus strand of WELA01010170.1, from coordinate 97,828 downwards.
TTCATTCATGCGGCGTGGCAATGTGAACATTGTATGTGTGTGTGTGTGTGTGAATTCAAAAAATCCAAATATGCGGAATGTGACCATTGTGTGTGTGTGTTGAAATTCCAAAATTGACTACGAGCAATAACCTATGTAAAGTTTGTCAAAATAGTGAAGACTTATGTTTCAAATGTTCTCAATTATTCACAATGACCTTCTAACAGTTTTTTGTTTTGTAAAACGAGAAACATAATCATCTTAGCGGAATTTTCAACTCATATCAATGTTCTTGTAGCCACAATTGCTACTCTGCTTGCTGATCAAGTGAGTCCGATGGTTGCAGATAAGACGACTTACCCAAAGATTAAAAATTTCCAAGTATTAAATGACCCTTATAAATTTTACTTTTATTACGCACATTTTGGAGCTCATACGCCTAACAAAGTGATCGCTTTTATTGTGAATATTGGGAGTTTTTAGGTAAGGTTTCATGTTAATATTATAATTTTATTTTGATTATTAGGTGATGGTGATGATCGAAGGTGAGAATGAGTTATCATCTACCGAGGTGCTAGTGTTCGAAGTATTGTGGTCAAGACTGAAGTGCAACACATTCCTCATATGGAGCTTTCATTCAGTCACTCGTCACGTGCTGACTATTAAGCAAGTCATTAGACATAGTTTCTTCGGCTAGGCAAATTGTCGCTTAACTACACTCAGAATTCTCAAAGTAAAGTGGGGTTTCAGAAATCACCCTCGTAGTGACGTAAGGTAACAAAGCTTCCAAAGGTTACAAAATTGACTAGACGGAAATCTTTGCTCTTTCAAAGATTACATAAAACAAGGAAACTACGTACATTATGGATTGGGGTTACTCTCAACTGTTTATTAACTCTTGAGCATCATATTTTAAGAGTGGAGCTTCCTCCCGAATACATTCATCACTTTGAAGTGTTGGTAGCACACAAACAGTGACTGTTGAAATCTAACAAGAAGACGTAAAAGCTCAATTTCCGTATCGTAGAGTCCTTTGTATGCCCAGTCCTCCTTAACTCCTAGCAAGCTCTCATCTTATCTTCATAGTGCTTAGCAAATTGTGACACGCCATCAGCTTTTGAAGTATGCAAAGAGCTAGATATGCCGTAGTTGAAACACTCTTAACAGCTTTTAACTTCTTCAAAGTGTCTAAAACTCACTTTGCACTGAATGGAAGCCTCAAAACACCTTAAATTGTTGTTGTTCAGTCGCTCCGGATATGAGTATTCACACGCTTAAGCACGCGTCGGTACGCTAGTGTTGACCAGTGATGATGACCTGCTTTGAACGGTAATCCGCACTTGAATTTGGCAAGTCGTGAGATGTACAAATCGTGAAACAAAATTAACGAACACAAATCGGACCTTGCATCTTGAGAATGGGCAATGGGTGGAATGTGCCGTTTCCTACCTTTTCAAAAGTATGCGAGGTATGCTGGGGCAAATCGTTCGACGAGGGCTAGCAAATAGTGGGAGAACACTATTCTCACCTCTGAAGTAGGCGCGCCGACTCAAAATAGGGTAGGATTCGGTATGGGAGCCATTCCTTTCTCAAAAAGTAGAAGACCCTACCTTTGCAGGCACCTCGAGCCTCAAGCTCTGTCGAGCTTCACTACTGGACGCTTGAATTTAGTAATTACAACAACAATCGTATTCTCAACACTCATTTCCACCTTGTGCCTCGAGGTGATCGAACGCCAGTGATCTAACTTCAGTGGAGGTAGCCCAAAGTGACCTAACAACCGTGGAAATTAGCCGCAAGCTTGTTCGTGCTTGGGTGTTCTAAATTTTACTCTTACACTCTTTCTTTTGATATCCTTTGTGATTGCATGATGTACTTACATGATGCACATGGCACACACTGTGCAGGGGTGTGCAGGGGTGTGCAGAATGAAGGCAGGACTTTTGTCCACGTTCATTATTGGAAAACAGTGAGTAATGGGGCCTGGTATGTGCTCTCGACAGCAAGTGTCCCCGACTTTTGACTTGAACGGCTATTGCAGGTGCCCCTTCTCTTCCTTCCCTCTCCTTTCCTCTATCTTTTACCCTCTGGCTCTCTCCCTCTCTCTATCCCTTTCTCTCTCCTTCTCTCCCTCCCTCTCTTTCCCCCCTCCCCCCCCTCCCCTTCTCTCTCTCTCTCTCTCTCTCTCTCTCTCTCTCTCTCTCT
>WELA01010170.1:63063-95616 GCA_009602735.1 Mesotaenium endlicherianum | reverse complement strand
CTCTCTCTCTCTCTCTCTCTCTCTCTCTCTCTCTCTCTCTCTCTCTCTCCCTCTCTCTCCATTTCTTCCGCTCCCTCTCTATCCCTCTCTCCCTCTCTCGCCATCTCTGTAGTGAAAACAAATAGATGAAGTACTTAAGTGAAATATAATACTTTATCTATTCAAGACAGAACTCTTTGAACACAAGTGGTAGCTTCTTGAAAGAGAGATGGCTTCTTGAAAGTTAATATATTTCTGGAATTCGGCAAGTACAAGAGTGATTCTGGAATGTCTTTCTATGTTCTAGCTCTTTTTCATATACTTGCTACATAAGTGATTTCTAGGAAGGTGCTTGTTGATGTGTTGGCCCCCAACACATCCCATAATTTGCCAACCCTTTCTACAATAATGTACACATGTCCTTTTAACCTAAAAATGGCACATTTGACTTTTGCCACATGGAGTTCTTCTAGGTCCTTCCTCTAACTTCAAAAATGCCTTAGAAGGTTCAAAGGACATGAATCAAGTCACTAGAGTATCTATTCACACTTGACTCCACACAATACTACTCCAAATATATTCAAAATTTTTAAAACATATGCATATTAATATATTATAACTCAAATCACCCCCCCGACAGAAAAAGCAACGTCTCGGCGCGTCAAGTCAGGTCTTACACATGTGGAGCAGACTAGTTAACAACTTCAAGTCAGATGCCACACATGTGAAGAGGATTAGGCAGAGGCCCCAAGTCAGGTGCTACACATGTAAGGTAGACTAGGCAAGGTCATGGGTGGTGTGACCTTATTGTCTAGCCCACTCCTTGATGATAAAGAAAATTGTACAAGTTGGCCCAGAATCTGCCATGACTTCAAAAATTCATAACATCCAGAGCACTGCTACAAATCTTAGAATTCTTGTTGCAGACGGATTGCGTCAAAGAAGTCTACCGGGTCACTAGATTTAGAGCATTCTAAATCGTGGAGTGTCGTTGAGAGCTAAGAGAGTAGGCACTCCTCCAAATCTGTGCAGAAACTTCTGAAAATCATAAGTCCATCTATACTTCTCCCAATTCTGCAAAGTAAGTTTCTAAATGGGCGCTGTAAGATGTGCTACTAGAGTCTAGAGTTCAAAAGCATTCCGACTTCAGGGAAGGGCACAACGTGAGAAGGCATATTCTGCCCTAACAATGCCAATAGCCTGACCCCCTTCTACTCAGAGCATCATATCTTGCTTACTAGTTCTCCAAATTAAGCAAACAAAGATCCTAAATTAGCGACTACTTATGGACTACAGCCCCGTAAATTTTCAGAATTTATTATGCAGAGACCTATCACCAGTAGCAATTTTAGTTTTCCCAATTAGAAACTGCGAAAAGAGAAAAGTGTCTAATGTCATATTTTCCTCTTTGTGGGTCTTGCAAGCTGCCTCCTAGGGGTCTTCTGCTGCTTCTTGATGGTGGCAGGCTGCCTCCATGAAGTCTTTGGGCTTCTTGTAGAGAAACTTGGGGCTGGTCCAAGATGGGGGTTGGCGGCATGGAAGCGTTTCTGCTTTCTCTGAACTTTGTCAAGGTAGTGCGCCGCCTCCCAACTATTCTCAAAATTTGGATATCCTTTCTACTCGATCAAGTATTGGTGCTGTCTCCTGAAATTTCCCATAGCCACTATGTCTTCCACTTCGTACTCCAAATGATCATCCACTATTGTTGGGGCTGGTGGGGTTGTCACATGTTCTGGGAACTTGTTGTCGGGTTCCACATATGGCTTGAAGAGGGAAGCGTGGCAGGGTTACGCCGTTCGCCGAACTGGCCGACCTTCGTACGCTTAATTAAGTGAATTGAGTCGGTTTGCTCAAACTAAGCAAACTAGATGAGCTTCACTCGTGCGCGCCGCCCTGACGTTTTGACGTAGTTTACGTACGTGAGCGTCGGCTTCTTTCACTCGTCAGTGCAAACAACGCGTCGATCGACGCAATTGAAAATTTTGAAGTACAATGTGGCAAGTTTTGCACCGACGAGAACTTTCAGAAATTTGCAAACCTCAGCCACCATTATTGTGCCAAACAATACCCTCGCTGTCAAGTTTCATCTTTGCAAGTGCAAATTTGGTTCAGTGCACAGGCACGAACTTATTTGAGGCCAAAGCCCAAGGCCTACTTAAATATCTTTGCAACGACATTCATGTCATTCTTCAGCTTCATTCAGTGGTAAGTTACTGTTTCGACTCGTTTTACGACCTCGGTTTTTGTCCGCTCTTGTTCTTTGCTCTTGTTGTTCTCTCTTGTTGCTCATTGTAGTTTGTATTCAGGTTTCTACTACCTACTATACAAAAGGTGTATTCCGAAATACCTTGAGATCATAGTTGTTGCTGGAGCACTCATCAATGTTCAACCTTATTGTTTACTTTTCGATGCTTGTTATCCTGAAATTTGCGTGTCATGTGTCTTTCAAGGAGGATTGAAGACGGTGCTAGTTGCTAATTCACATTCAGTGGGCAGATCTCTTCAGGTTCGTTTTCTCCCGTCCCTTCTCTTCTTCTCCCTCTTGCTTATGTCGTTGTTTTAGTTCATGTAGTTCGACATATTCTTAGTTTTAGAGGGATGTATTTGGACTAGAAATCACATTATCCAGGTTCTTTAGCAGGCGTCACCTCCTTCTATATCTTCATCGGCTTCTTATCCTCATAAGTGCGTATGACGTCTGTTTGGTTCTTTGTCAATTTGTTTCAAGGAGGACTCAAGGAACTACTTCACATTCAGGAGGGCAGATCTCTCTCAGGTTAAATTGCTCCCCTCCCTCCCCTTCTCTTCCTTTTTGTCTTATCTCTAAAATCTTATGTATATGCTCATGAGTGCTTGGTGCTTGACGACGTGATTGCCTGCTTGCTTGCCTGCTTCCTATGTTCTGTTATACGCATGCTTTTGCACCTATGAGGCACCTATCCTGTTGCTATGCTTACAGGTTGCTGTCATCTGCTTCTGTTTTGTCAATTAGTGCTTATTGTCTCGTCCTATACTGCTTGCTAGAAGCTGATTTGTTTATTTGACTTCTCCGCGTGCTTTGCTCTTGTGGGGAGCAGGCCAAGACAAGGAGTTGTCATGATTTATTAAGTCGAGGTTGACGTACAAAACCAAGCTCTACGTGTGTGAACCATCAACCTAGGAAGACCAACTTTGCATTGACTTTACGCATCCATATGTTGACCTTCTCTAGATTTACAAGTCACCAAAGTGTAGCGCATCGAAGCATCTTCCGAATGGCACCGATTTTGCGTCATTTTGTTAAAATCAAACANTTATCGAGCGAGATAGACGCGATCTAGTCCGCACCCTTTTCGGCACCTAGCGGAATCACACCAAATGGCCAACTTGTGACTCAATGCACCCAAAGGTGACAATGTTGACTATTCGTGACCCCAAGGACCCCTAGCTTTGTGCGCACAAATCCGCGAGCCCTTCAGACTACATAAGTCTTGCATTTCCATAGTATAAGTGCATCATTGAGGCTATAACTTGGTGACAGCATCACCTACTTCTGAAGGAAGCTTCCTCAAGTTCCAGATTCACTTTTGAGGCGCTATCTAGGTAGAATCACCCAAGGTAAGCTCGGCCAATGAGAGACACTTAACATATTTTACGTGCTTTGCTTTGATTGGTTTGAGTTATGCTTAGCCTATAGGAGTGCTAGTACATGCCTTGTACACATTAGTGGACACAGGAGAGCCTCCTAGAATGACTACATGCGTTGGATCCGCCGCATACGACGCCGGGTTTCCAGGAGTATAAGTACTAGGGATGCCCCTAAAGGGACATCTTTTTAGAAGTCCCATTATGCCAGTTGTAAGTCACAGAGCTTATCAGTAAAGCTTACACTTTTATCTCTTGTGTTTTGAGAACCACTTAGTCTCTCTCTTGTGAAGAGCAAGCCTCGCTGGCTTCCAGTCACTCTTCACAAGTGGTGAGCAAAGTCACAGCTTATACCCTCTGCCATAGGACTACTCTTGAAGATCATGATGTGCTTCCAGTGATCTTTTGGGCCAGACTTCAATAGTTATTTTCCTACCAGATTACAGTCTTGAGGTGCTCACTCTGGAGAGTACACACCCCTTACTTCTAAAAAGATCTCTCTTTGCCTGCACGCAATTAGAATTTCAGCGTATGCCTACCCGTAGTGGGCGTGCTTACCAGCCTTACTACAAAGGGGTTAGTGGAGAAGACTCAGACTCCGATCTCAGTACTGTCACTGAACCCTCTGAAGGGGAACAGCCGGCACTTGTGCTTCCTGTGATTGTCCCTGAGCCGTCTTTCCATTGGGCTCACCACAATTCCCGGTATCCCATGGCACGCGACCACGAGGTCAAGGCTGACAGGTCCTCCCTCTTCCGCTTCAGCGGCAGACCAGGAACCTGTGATCTGGACAACACAATCTCAGAGTTCGAGGCTGAGTTCGTGATCGCGAGGCTTAAGACGCCCGCGCTCACTAAGCGTGACGTGTTCTACACGCTCATGCGCTATCTCCTTTACGAGGCCCGTGTCACATTCCGTGAGAAGAGTGACGAGATCTACGCACGCACAAAGCCTGTGGGGGAACCTCCAGTGGACACCCCCCTCGCTGACCCGGTCAAGGCCTTCTGGGACGTCCTCAGGAAGGAGTTTCAGGTCGCGATCGAAGAGTACGAGTTACACCACTTCTTCCGCCGCAAGAATGAGACGATCCGCATGATGTACCGCCGCTTGACGCACCTTCGCCGGGGCGTTGGCACAGTCACTGACCGGGAGGCAGCGGAGATCTTCTTGCGCGCCGTAGAGCCACGTTTGAGGGAGCGAGCCATGGCCCCTCTCGTCTACCACATCGGCTCCGAGTACTCGCTGGAGGACGCTTACCTCACAGTCGAGAAGCAGAGCTTGGCCGCCGCACGGAGCAACATTAGCGACAGTGTAGGCCTCGCATCCACGGGCGTACGCCAGGAGTCTTTGGTGCTGCCATCCACCACGATGGCTCAGCTCCGGCTCGCCAGCAGCAGCAGCAGCCTCAGCGCTCTCAGCTGTCCCAGCAGAGCCTGCAGCGCGGGGCTTCGCATGGCCGCATTTCCATGGCCGCCACGACGAGCGACCCCTGTTGGTCTTGCGGGAAGACGGGCTACTCTCGCCAGAACTGCACTATTGCGCAGCATGGCAAGCCCGGTGACTACACCTACTGTGGCAAGGCCGGCCACCTGCAGATCGTATGCCTGCAGAAGAAGCGCGACGCCGAGAACAGACGCGCGCGTGACAGCCCTGCGCCAGCAGCAGTACTTTGGGGCATGCGTAACCCTCGCACGAGGGACGTCCCTCGATGACGGCAGCGTCGGCTACGATGGACGCCGCGCTGACCTTTGGAGCCGATTACTACAGTTTCGACGACGTCAACGACGCCCTCGTAGTGGCCAACGCAGAGATCGCCAGACTCTGCGGTCTCGTCGCCACCGATAGTTACGACGCGTGCGGAGCCCTCTTCGCACGCGCCTCGTCGTCCGACGCTTCAGCTTCGACAGCTGGCGTCTGCGCAGCTCCTGCGCACTTTCACGACTCCGACGCGTGGCAACCCCAGGGGCTGGCATCTGGCGCAATAGCAACGCTGCAGCCTCGCATGCACCCGCCCCACGACATGGCTACGGCGACCAGCGCCGCAGACGTCTGCGCAGACGCTTTTGCCAGACCTGGGCACTCTGCGCTGATTTTCGTCAGCAGCCGTTGCACTCGTTCGGTCGGGCTGCCAAATTGCACGCTGCAGGCCACAGACGTTGCAGCTCCCGACGCGCCCCTTGACGGTCCAGCACACACGCCAGCACAGCCGCAGGCTTTAGCAGCCCCACTGGCCTGTGCCGCCCTGCTGACGCCAGCACGGCCTTCGGCAGTCTGCGTAGCGACAACTGTCGCGACGGGGCGAGCTTGCCAGCTGTGTATCACGACTACAGCACACACGACTGCAGCACCCCCCGCTCTGCGCGACGCCATCCCAGGCGCAGACCTACGCATCAGTCGGCAACGCCAGGAGGGTCTCACCCTGTTGGCTGCTGCAAGCAGCAGGGTTTAGTAGGCGCCGACCCTTGCCACGTGTCCGGCAGGCCAGGCCGCTCTTGCCGGCAGCCACGCGCACACTCGCGCGCTCACGCGTCCGCTCACACCTTGCACGGCGGCGCGAGGCTTGCCGGGCAGCCAGCTACAAGATCGCAGCTCGGCAGCCACAGCAGCAGCTGCGCACGCCAGCGGCGCACACGTCCTTCCACGTGGCGAGTGCACGCAGTCCTGCACGGCCAGCGCAGATTCGGTGGCTGCTATAGCCATTCCCATTCAGGAGGGGGCATCCTTGATTGCGCTGTTCGGCCAAATTGCCGTGCGAAGCGCCGACGGCACGCTCACGGTTGCGCAAAGCCAGGGTTGTGCCTAAAACCCCCGCGCCGACGCAATTCGCGCTATGGGGGCCTCGGCATACGCCTGCGCAAGAGGGAGGGCGTCACGAGCAGCGTCCAAGGCAGCCGACGCAGATGTTGAAGCGGGACCGGCCACGCGCCCCCGCAATCCCAAGAGCGATTGGGAGGTGCCACATGGCAGCCTCCCAGCAATCGCCCCTGCGCCAGTCCCGGCAGCCGCGCCAGCAGCCGTCGCACCTGACGCGTGCGCGGCTGGGATGACTTTGCCTGACGGCAGTTGCACGTCTGCGCATCTCTGCACACGCTTGCACACGCCGCGCACAGCACTGCGACGCTCGCTCAGCAGCCCGCTACGCGACCACCTCACGGTAGTCACGTCAGCCGCGGCGTACAGCATCTGCGCACACGTGCTGCCATTTGGCACGCGCACGCAGTCCGACCTAGCCAGCGCAGATATGGCGGCCGCGACTGCCATCCCAAGCCAAGGGGCAACCTCCCTGATCGCGCTGCGCGGCCGTGTCTCCGTTTGGAACTGTGACGACGCGCACACGGTTGCGCAAAGCCAGGGCTTAAACCCTGGCTGCGCACAAAAGCCTTGGGCCTTCGCGAAAAGCGTGGCGAGGGTCCCGGCACGCACGCGCGCTACCTGGAGGGCGCCACGTACCTTGCTTGGGGCAGCTGATACTGACATCGACACCAATCGGGCGACGCAACTTTGCAGGCCCAGGGGCGCCCTCGAAGCGCCACTTGTTAGGCTGACAACAGGTAAGCCTGCGCCAGCTCTGGCGTTCGCGCCAGCGGCCAAAGCACCTGCGTCCGAAGCAGCGCTAGCATTCGTAGCCGCTCCATCAGAGGCACCAGCGTTCGCCGAGGCGCCAGCTGCAGGAGGACCCGAGCCAGCGCATCTCACGTCGCCAGTACCAGGTGGGCTAGCGCCACCTGGCGTCCTTCCGATTGCCAAGCCAGCACCAGGCGCGTCAACGCAGAATACGCTAGCGCTAGGCACGCTATCGCCAGGCGCGCCAGCGCCAAGCGTGCCAGTGCCAGGTGCGTCCGCGCTGGGAACACCAGCGCCAGGAACGCCAGCGCCAAATGCGCCAGCGCCAGGTGCGTTCGCGCTGGGAACACCAGCGCCCGGTACACCAGCGCCACGTGTGCCAGCGGCTCGTCTGCCCGCTGTACCAGAGGTTGCGCTTGCTGTTGCCGCCGCGTGCAGCCCCATTCTGGCTCGCTGTGCACGCACAGTGCCACTCGGAGGCCGCACAGCAGACGGCAGCGCACGACGCAAGCCCGCTTTGGTGGCAGCCGGACGCCCAGCGGTACCACAGATTGCGCCGGGCCGGATCAGGGACGTCGCACGGAGGAGGCGCCGCGTCAGCCCCGCTCGTTCCGCGTGCTGGACACGCCAGCAGCGCCAGCGGCCTTTGCGCCTCACGTGATGCCCTCGCCGATGACCACGGTGCAGCTCAGCGCCGAGGTTATCTCGCTGGAGCTTCACCGCATGCCCGTAGTCTCCTTCGCGGAGCTTGGCGTGTCGTTGGAAGCCACATGGCAAGCGACCCAGCTATTGCTCCAGTCGCGCAGGGCCAGCCAGCGCGCCTCTGAGGGCAGGCCAACGTCAGACGCGGCAGCCGCGGTGCTCTCCGCACCCGCGCAACCTGCGCATGAGCGCAGGATGATCAGCACGCCTAACGCTGCATTTTTGGATAAATGCAGGGCATCGTGCTCGTCAACACGCAGGCCCCGCAACGCATCATGTTCAACACTGGCGCCTAGCGAGTCCTCATCAACCTGCGCTACTTCCGCCAGCTGGGCCTCTCGTTTGCCGACCTAGAGGATTTGCCTACGTACATCAACACCGCTGTCGGCACGTGCGAGACCGTCACCGGGCGCACGCAGCTGGCCCTCCACTTCACCTTTCGGCCCGGCACTCTAGATGAGACGACCATCCACCGACATACGTTGGTCACTCGCTCCGAGACCTTTGACGTGCTCCTTGGCCAGGACGTGCTCTTTCCTATTGGCGCCGCAGTGGATAACTGGGTGGAGCGGGTCTTCTATCGACCCGACTGGCAGGCAGGGGGGACCCGCACTGCATCTGTGCCACTTGACATCTTGGATCGTCACTCAGATGAGTCCGCCCTTTACGGCTTCATGGCGCTGGATGATAGTCGATTTGTACTTCAGACCAATAAGGGGGGAGCCAAGGATGATGAGGTCTTCGTCGGCGCCGACTTACTGGAAACGCAGGAGAAGGATCTCGAGCTGTCTGGTGCCGAGCTCCACCTCACGCCCTAGGAGCGGGCTGACGCTCTTGTCGCACAAGCCAGGGAGACAGTGCGGATCTACGCCGCGCAAAACGCCATGATGCGTCAGATGGCGGCAGACGCCGTAGAGGCACACGCCGTTGCCACGGCTGCCCTTACTGCTGCAGCTCACGCTCATGACGCAGCCACTGCCGCAGCAGCCATACCTCGGCCACAGCCTCCTGCGACGAGGGGACCCTCCTCAAAATCACACGTCCGCGTACGGCATGACGTGCCTGTACGGGTCGCCATTTAGTACCGCATGGCCTCCCAGTCGCCCTCACCCGCATCGTCGCACAGGACAAGCGACTCATGTCCATGCACTACCACGTCTGAAGACGAGGCCATGAGGCAGGCAGCGTTCCCAGGCACGTCCAACGACGCGTCATTGAGCAGCGAGGAGGAGGAGTGGCAGGAGTGGTCCCAGGAGGCCGCAGAGGAGCCCGCAGCCCAGCCATTGGCAGAGCCACCGCCGCCCACGCCTACAACTCGCGTCCAACGCCAGCCTACAGGGCCTCCGGCTTCAGTTCTCTCTCACAAGAGACCACGGCCTATCCCCGCCGAGCCCATCCATGCGCCGGCGGGTCTAGTCGTTCGATACAGCACGACTGTTTGACAAGCAACAAGTGCCGTGACGTCACGCACTTGTTCGCTGGCAACAGCCTGAGCACAGGCTGGCCAGGTCGCGCCTCTGCTAGCACTGCCTCCACGGTTCCTTTCTCCGCTATCAACCCGCGTGCCGGACGTGCGCATCAAACAGTGGCCACGACCAGCATCCTCGGTTCTCGGCGTACAGGACCTTCCCCCTACGTCGAACCAGCTCTACGCTTCGCACATCGCACTCTGCCCCTAGACCGGCGTACACGCAAGGTCACTCCGATCCACGAGCATACCAGGGCTGCCCGCAAGGTCACGCCTTTGCGCGACACTCCCAGGGACGCATGAGAGGTCACTCCTCTTTGCGAGGGGATACAGGTCACTCCTTTGCGCGAGACGCGCCCGCGCTCAGTCACACCGCCATATGACGGTCCACGAGATCTCCGCACCCGCGAGCATGGCGCACAATCTTCCTCCACCACTGTAGCTCACGCATTATACCAGACGCCGCCAAGCTGGCCTGCCGACGTCCCGCGCAGTCACATAGCCGGCGACGGGCCGTCTGGGTCACCTCCTCATAAGGTGGCCCGCACCGCTGCGCGCCTCCGCGACCGTCATCCTCATCCGCACACAACACGCGCAGGGCCCATGCAGTGCAGCCAGCGGGAGCGCGTACGACTCGCATCTCTTTTGCCGCTGCGCCCGCGAGTCCAGCTCGCCCAACGTCAGCTCGTCCGTCCTCGACAGGCAGCACATTGGGAGCGCTCCGTCTATACAGTGCCCCTTCAGGCGGATCTTTGCGAGCGTCAGCGTTTGTACTTTGCTCAGCATTCCCAGCTGCCCCAGCGCACCGCCACAGAGCAGCTGGCCCACGCCGCTTCACACCACGCCGACTTCCGGACGAGGGACCGGTGGCAGCAGCAGTTTGTGCGCAACGCCAGGCTCTGGCCCGCCCAGTGCCCGAAGAGGCCTTGCAAGACGCGCGTGCGCGCTGGCGCACTTATCAGGCATATTCTCGCACGGCTCGCCCGCAGCCGCTGCTCGAGCGCATTCCTTGACTTACTCGCCACTACCCAGAGCTCGCAGTGGCGGCCCTCCGCATGGTGCCCCATCAGCACAATCTGCTGCGCTCCTATCCACCGCCAGCGCAGGCCGGCGATCCTTCCCTGGGCTGTCGCCCCCTTCCAATGCCTATCTACACCGCACAGCTCGACGAGCGTCCGGGCGGCATTGTCGTTGTCGAGCTCTTTGCCGGCATTGCAACAGGGTTGTTGGCCACCCTGCAGGCTGGCATCCCCGTACGTTGGTACGTCTACGTGGACCCCGATGGCGAGGCGCAGCAAGTCGCCCGCAGGCAGATGGCCTTATGCCACGAGCGTTTCCCAGACCTCTTCCCTGAGCATGCCTTCTACCGCGCCCAGACTGACTGGCCCATGGACATCCGCAACATTACCGCCGAGCACATCACGCGCCTCGGGCCCATCGACCTCATCATTGCTGGCTGGGAGTGCCAGGGCTTCTCCATTGCGGGACGGGGCAACGCGCTCGGTGGCCCGCGTACGGCCTTGTTCTGGCACCTGCTCCGCGTCCTCAACATGGTTGAGGACCGCCAGCCGCCGCACACGCTTGCCTGGGTGTTGGAGAACGTGGCTGTCCGTCACTATTTGCGGCCCAACGTCAGCGCCAACTTTGCCCTCTGCAGCAGCTACGTCGATCATGAGGCCGTCATTGACGCCGCTCAGATTGGTTCCTTCGCGCATCGTGTGCGCGCCTACTTCACCAACCTGGCCATGCCAGGCACGCTTGAGGCGTTAGCGGCCGCACATCCACGCCACTCGCGCAACGTTGACTCCATCCTCGACGTGGCGCGCCTGGCCCAGCTCGTGGTCGCCCTTCCGCATCCTTCTCAGGCCCAGTGTGAGGTCCTCCGCAAAGTCACGCGGGCGCTTCCTACGTTCGTGAGTCGCTACGACAGCGCTGCCTACGTGGGCGACCAGCGCGGCATGATCATTGACCTTGAGACCGCCATGTTCCAGCGACCCCGTGCCGTGGAGATGGAGTGTGCTATGGGCTTCCCTCCGCACTTCACACAGGTGGATCACTGAGGTCAACCGCGTGCGTCTCCTTGGCCAGGCTATTGATGCCAACGTCTTTACGTGGCTTCTCCTGCAAATTCAAGCCCTGACTCCCCTTTACGCCCAAGCTCGTCATCCTGAGATGGAGCAGTTCTATGACGCCATGGATCGAGATTCCGACGGCGACGGCCGCGCCTTGCCTGGTACAACCTGGCATTCCCAGCGCGAGGGTCCAGCTTCCCAGCAGCCGCCTGCGCCTTGTCTTGGTTCTTGTTCTGGTTTGCTGGGGGGGAACAGGAGGAGACAGGAGTCCTCAGAGCGACCCAGGGAGTTTTGTTCCCCGTTTCTTTTTCCACGCTCTTCGCCGCCTACAGGTGGTGTAGGGCTGATGGCAGCAGCTGCCGAGGAGAGGGCACCCGAGGCAGGCCGAGTGCAGCCAGCTGCAGGACAAGTGACGCCTGCAAACACATAGATCACGCCAACAGCAAGGCAAGAGGCGCCAGCTGCAGCGCAGGAGCCACCACCAGCTGTCCCTACTTGGAAGCTTGGGGGGCCTCTCACTAGGGCACAGGCTGCTCAGCTGACGGCATTGCTGGATGCACGGCGCAGTGCCAGCTTTGCTAGCGGCATGCACGATCTTGGGCGCTACACAGGCGACCCTATGAGGATACCCCTCCAAACAGACGTGCCTATCTTCCAGAAGCGCTATCGCTATAGCCGCTTTGAGGACGACCTGAACAGCACGCAGACAGGCAAGCTAGAGGAGTGTTAGCTCATTCGTGAGTCTGCCTCCACCTATGCTGCGCCCACAGTCATGCCAGCTAAGAAGGACGCCTCAGGCAACTGGTCTGAGAAGAGGATATGCGATGACTATCGTAAGCTTAACGAGGTCACTGAGCAGGACAGATACCCTATGCCGACCCCTGACGAGATCTTTGACGACATCGGCGCTTGTACTTGGTTCTCGGTGTTGAATTTGTGGCAGGGCTTCAACCAGATACCCATTGCAGAGGAGGACCAGCATAAGACGGCTTCTTGGGGATCGCAGCGTCTCTACGAGTGGAGGGTTATGCCCTTCGGCTTGAAGAACGCTCCTGCCACCTTCCAGCGAGTCATGGATAAGGAGCTAGCAGGGCTCTCCTTTGCCCAGTGCTACATCGATGACGTGCTCGTCTTCAGTGAGACGTTTGAGGAGCACGTGGCGCATATCACTACAGTTCTGGACCGCTTGGAGGCCGTTGGGCTCAAGTGTCATCCAGGCAAGTGCACCTTTGGGACCCGGGAGGTGGAGTACCTCGGGCATCTTCTGTCTTCCAGTGGTTTGGCTCCTCAGCTGGCCAAGATCTCGGCCATCACAGGCATCCCGCCGCCGACCGACCACTCGCAGTTGAGGGCCTTCCTTGGCATCGCCATCTACTATCACCGCTTTGTGCCTGGGTTCAGCGAGCTGGCCAAGCCGCTCAACAATTTGCTACGCAAGGGCGTTGCCTACGTATGGGGACCAGAGCAGCAGGCAGCGCTTGACAAGCTCAAGGAGCTGTTGGTGAGCGCCCCAGTACTACCGCGGCTTGACTATCAAAAGCCCTTCATCCTCCACACCAACTGGTCACAGGCACGGCTTGGAGCAGTGCTGGTACAGGAGCATGACGGCTTTGAACATGTGGTGGCGTATGCCAGCCGCAGCAACAACCGTGCCGAGGGCAACTACGGCTCCTATGAGGGGAGTGCCTGGCAGCAGTGTGGGCGATTCTGCATTTCGGGCACTATCTCTATGGTACCCACTTCCGCTTGGTCACCGACCATCAGCCACTCAAGTGGCTCATGACGTCGGAGCGCTCGATGGGCAAGTACGCACCGTGGGTGCTCATCTTGCAGGAGTACACCTTTGACGTGCATCATCATCCAGGGTCGACGAACCTGGACGCTGACGGCCTCAGCCGCAACCCGCTGCCCTCTTTGCGAGACCTCACGGTAGCCTGCCACAACGAGGATAAGCCAGTGGCCTGGCACGCAGCGGCATTCTTGGCCTTCACCGTTGACGGCGACGTGCGGCCCGCAGGGCTCACTAGCCTAGACATGGTGGCTCTCACCACTCGACGACTAGCCTTGGCAGCAGCTGAGGAGCAGGACAGTTGGCAGCGCGGGCTCGAGGACGTGTGGGACGACACCCCGGTGCTGCAGTACGTCACGGCCAAGGAGTTGGTCCCAGGCATCAGTGCGCGCGAGCGTGACCGCGTCCTCAAGTGTAGCCGGGACTTTGTCTTCATGGAGGGGCGCATGCGGCGAGTGATGGCGGACGGCTCCGTCCTGGTAGTACCTGAGCTCGCTATACGCAACCAGCTGGTGCGACGTGTGCACGAGACGCTTGGACACTTCGGTGTTAAGCGCACTCTCAGCCTCCTCCAAGCTGAGTACTGGTGGCACGGCATGACTAAGGTTGTCGCCGACGTCGTCAGCAGCTGCACACTTTGCGACCGGGTGCGCTCGAGCTTCACAGCCCGCACCGTCGCTCTCAGTCCTCTCCCTATTCAGGGGCTGTTCTACAGGTGGTCGCTTCACTTGGCTGGGGAGCTGCCCAAGTCTCGCCGAGGCAACCTCTATGTCTTGGTGATGATTGAGCACATGTCCAAGTGGATCGAGCTTGTGCCGTTGCCCAGAAAGGCCAGTGAGGGGATTGCCCAGGCTTTCCTCGATCATGTCCTTAGCCGCTTTGGCGGTTGCGCTGAGGTCCTCACCAACCAAGGCAAAGAGTTCCAGGGCAGCTTTCAAAAGCTGCTAGAGCGCTCGATGATCGACCACCGCACCACCTCCCGCGACCATCCCCAGGCTGACGGCCTCGCAGAGGGCATGTTGCAAACCGTCAAGCTTGGGTTGCGAAAGTAGTGCCTGGCCCACGACAGCACCCACTGGGACGATGCCCTCCCATGGTTGGCTATGGGGTACAGGTTCAGTAAGCAGGCCTCCTTGGCCTCGTATTCTCCCTACTTCCTTCTCTACGGCCGACAACCAATCTTGCACGCAGCAGCCAGGACTGTGGCCCAGAACGTTTTGGACTTGGACAGTCCCGACACGTGGAGCGCTCTTATCGGGCAGCGTGCACAGCTCTTTTGGCGCCTGATGCCCATGGCCATGGACAACCTCAGCATTGCTCAGCACCGCAACACAGTGTGGTATGCCATGACCTGTGGAGGAGCCTATCGCTTGCGAGTGTTGCAGTTATCCGCAGGTGACTTTGTGTACCTGCGACGCCAGACGAAGAACACCCTCGACACCAGCAGCTCGCCCGTCATACTACGCGTCAGGCGTGTCTTGGCGTTAGGAGTTCTGGAGCTGGAAGGCGCAGATGGCCGTCTTCACAAGGACCTCACAAAAAATTGTGGACCATGTCACCTTCCTAACCTTGACATGCAGGTTCGTCCCCGCGACGCGAGACCGCCCAAAGGTTGGGCGTGCCAGATCTGCCACAGCCCCACCCAGGAGGCCAGGATGTTGCTCTGCGACAGTTGCAACCTCGGCTTCCACATCGGTTGCCTTGACCCGCCGCTGGCTCGCGTGCCAACTGGCGACTGGTTCTGTAGCGACTGCACTGCTTTAGCTCTAGACAGCGATCACAGCCCATCAGCTGGTGGCTAAGAGCTGGGGGGGAAATTAAAACATTTGACGCTTGACTATCGTTTGGCTATAAAGCCACATGTATTATAGACTTCATTGCAGCAAACCCTGCTTGCATATTATGCATTGCTTGTGTCATTGATACGCACCCGACCTCCTACCGCACGACAGCTGTCATGATTTATTAAATCGAGGTTGACATACAAAACCAAGCTCTACGTGTGTGAACCATCAACCTAGGAAGACCAACTTTGCATTGACTTTACGTATCCATATGTGGACCTTCTCTAGATTTCCGAGTCACCAAAGTGTAGCGCGTCGAAGCATCTTCCGAATGGCACCGGTTTTGCGTCATTTGGATTATTATCGAGCGAGATGGACGCGATTTAGTCCGCACTCCTTTCGGCACCTAGCGGAATCACACCAAATGGCCAACTTGTGACTCAATGCACCCAAAGGTGACAATGTTGACTATTCGTGACCCCAAGGACCCCTAGCTTTGTGCGCACAAATCTGCTCGCCCTTCAGACTACATAAGTCTTGCATTTCCATAGTATAACTGCATCATTGAGGCTATAACTTGGTGACTGCATCGCCTACTCCTAGAGGAAGCTTCCTCAAGTTTTAGATTCACTTTTGAGGCGCTATCTAGGTAGAACTACCCAAGGTAAGCTCCACCAATGAGAGACACTTAGCATGTTCTACGTGCTTTGCTTTGATTGGTTCGGATTATGCTTAGCCTATAGGAGTGCTAGTACATGCCTTGTGCACATTAGTGGACATAGGAGAGCCTCCTAGAGTGACAACATGCATTGGATCCGCCGCATACGACGCCAGGTTTTCAGGAGTATAAGTGCTAGAGATGTCCCTAGAGGAACATCTTTTTAGAAGTCCCATTATGCCAGTTGTAAGTCACATAGATTATCAGTAAAGCTTACACTTTTATCTGTTGTGTTTTCAGGACCACTTAGTCTCTCTCTTGTGAAGAGCAAGCCTTGCTGGCTTCCACTCACTAGAAGAACTTCACAAGTGTTGAGCAAAGTCACAGCTTATATCCCCTGCCACAGGACTACTCTTGAAGATCATGATGTGCTTCCAGTGATCTTTTGGGCCAAACTTCATTAGTTGTTTTCCTACCAGATTACAGTCTTGAGGTGCTCTGGGGAGTACACACCCCTTAATTAAAACAATTGTCGCGTGACTATCGTTTGGCTATAAAACCACATGTATTATAGACTTCATTGCAGCAAAGCCTGCGTGCATATTATGCATTGCTTGTGTCATTGATACGCACCTGACCTCCTACCGCACGACAGAGTGCTCTGACAACCCTTGCGACTTTTGACGCGCAACTGTCCTTCCTCCTGAACGTGCATCAGGTTCACTTTGCACTTCCTCACTTACAGGCTCGGGAGTAACTGTCTGTGATGGGCTGCTGCCTGCCGCCTACTCGTTTTGTTGACTTTTTAGGTAGCACCTGCCAGCCCCTCGCTTGGCCCTTTCTTGTTTCCGTCGGGGCGGGCTGGCTGCTGCAGTGCTGCAGTTGCCCGCCCCTTGTTTGCTTTGGTTGGGGCGAGCTGCCAGCCCCTTGCTTGCCCCTTTCTTGTTTCACTTAGGGCGGGCTGGCTGCTGCAGTGTTGCAACTGCCCGCCCCTTGCTGGCTGTTTTCTTCTGTTTTTGCCTTAGTTACGGCGGCTGCCAGCCCCTTGCTGGTTGTTTTCTTTTGTTCTTACTTCAGCTGGGGCAGGTTGGCTGCTGCAGCTGCCCGCCCCTTGCTGGCTGTTTTTGTGTGGTTTTGCTTGAGTTGGGGCGGGCTGGCTGCTGCAGCTGCCCGCCCCTTGCTTGCTTGTTTATTGGTTTAGCCGGGGCGGGCGCGCTGCTGCAGTGCTGCAGCCGCCCGCTACTTGCTTGCTCCTTGTCGGGACCGGCTGCTTGCCCCTTGCTTGTTGATTTTGTGTTTCAGTTGGGGCGGGCTGGCTGCTGCAGTGTTGCAGCTGCCCACTGCTTGCTTGTTGTTTATGTGTTTTAGCCGGGGCGGGTTGGCTGTTGCACTGCTGCAGCCGCCCACTCCGTGCTTGCTTTTGTCGGGGTAGGCTGGTTGCTGCAGTGCTGCAGCTGCCTGCCACTTGCTTGCTTGTTTTTGGGTTTAGTTAGGCACCAACCCGCCCACCCCTTGCTTGCTTTGGTCAAGGCACACTGCCAGCCCCTTGCTTGCCCCTTATTTGCTTTAGTCGGGGTGGGCTGGCTGTTGCAATTCTGCAACTGCTCGCCCCCGTGTTGCTGTTTTTATATAAATTTGCTTTCTGAGGGCGGCCTGGCTGCTGCAGTGCCGCAGCTGCCTCCTCCCGTGTTGCTGTTGTTTGCTTTAGTCGGGGCGGGGTGTTTGCAACAGTGCTGTAGATGCCGGCCCCCTGCGGGCTGCTTCTTTATCTTTGTCCTTTAATTGGGGCGGGTTGCCTGCTGCAATCTTGCAAATGCCCGCCTCCTGCCGGTTTATTTCTGTTTTTCTGTTGTAGTTGGGGTGGGCTGGCTGCTGCAGTCTTTGTGCATTAATTGGAGCGGGCTGTCTGCTGCCGTGCTGCAGATGCCCGCCTCTTGCCGGTTTGTTTCTATTTTTGTGTTGTAGTTGGGATAGGCTGGCTGCTGCAGTGCTGCAGCTGCCTGTCCCCATGTTGTTGTGTTTTTGCTTTCCCGGGGCGGGTTGGCTGCTATAGTGCTGCTTCTTCTTGCTGCTTCTGCTCGCTCTTGTGTTGCCGTTTTTTATATTTTTTCTAGCTCGGGGCGGCTTGGCTGCTGCATTGCTACAGCTGCTCACTCCCGTGTTGCTGTTTTTTTGGTGTTCTTTTCCCTCTTCTACCATGCCCTATTTGTTTTTGCCTTATATATTATATCTTTATTTTGTTTGATATTTGCGTCGGGTAGGCCAAGATGAAGAGGAGCAAGGTGGCAGCCCTTGCGCCTACTGACGCGCCACCGTCATCCGCCTCGACTAACGGGTCCGTTGCCCCCCCCCCCCCCCCCCCCCCCCCCCCCCCCCCCCCCCCCCNCCCCCCCCCCCCTCCGCTTCTCTTGTACATGGCCCCACATGCTTGGGGTTGGCTGGCTTGCTGCAGTGGTGCAACTGCCCGTTCCCCAATTGTGTTTCTGCTTGTTCGAGGCGGGCTTGCTGCTGTAGTGCTGCAGCTGGCCGCCCCCGTGTCCTTGTTTGTTTGCTTGCTTGGGGCTGGCTGGCTTTCTGCAGTGCTGCAGCTGGCCGCTCCCCTCATTCTTCCTGCCCAAGGCGGGCTGGCTGCAGTGCCGCAGCTGGCCGCCCCTGTATTGTGTTTCTGCTTGCCCGGGGCGGGTTGGCTGCTGCTGTGCTGCAGCTGCCCGCCCGTGTCCCTGTTTGTTTGCTTGCTTGGGGTTGGCTGGCTGGCTGCAGTGCTGCGGCTAGCCGCCCCCCTCTTGTGTTTCTTCTTGCCCGGGGCAGGCTGGCTATTGCAGTGCCGCAGCAAGCCGTCCCTGTATTGTGTTTCTGCTTGCCCGGGGCGGGCTGGCTGCTGCTGTGCTACAGCTGCCTGCCTCCGTCTCGCTTTTTGCTTGCTGCAGCCCTCGTAGTCCTTTTTTTTTGCTTTCTCGGGACGAGCTGGCTGGTGCAGTGCTGCAATTGCCTGCCTCAGTGTCGCTATTTAATTTGCTTGCTCTGCTGCTGCTCCTATGCTTGCCTCTCTTGGTGTCCTGTTGTTGCTCTCTCTGTGCTTGCCCCTGCTGCTGCTCCTATATAGTTGCCTTCACTACTGCTCTGTTGTTGCTCTCTTAACTGAGCCTATTTTTTTACAGCTTTATTTATTTCCTTTGTTATTGCACGTTTCTTGCGCATCATGTCTGAACCATCCACTTCGTGTGGAGCAACGCTTGCTAGAATAAGAGGCGCTCCTGGAGCATTAACCGCTCATCTGCCCCCTAGAGCAGTTGCTGCAAGATCTGGTCCAGAGTGGGCCCATGTATCTATTGTTGCAGAAGCCAAGGCGAAGAATTCACATCCGAAGGTCAAGTGCAACTATTGCTTCAACGAGTTTGTCGTTGGGGTTACCAGGATTTGTGGCCATCTCACGCGGGAGGCCTTAAGGATGTGAGTCAATGTGAGGAGGTTCCTGATGAGGTTCTAGATGTCATGATTCCTCATTTTAATGGTTCGTATAGTGGTGTCTTGGGAAAGCGACGTAGTAAGAGTGCCATGCAAGCTGCACGAAAGCGCGTGTTTGAATGGGGTTCTGGTGCTAGTGGCTCCCCCTCTTTAGGTAGGGAGAATGGACAGACCTCTATAAGTGACATGTTTCAAATGATGAATGTCGATGCTGTCCATGAGATTGTCGCTCGCTTCTTCTATGGTACTGATTCATCATTCAATGTTGCTCGTGGCGAGTTCATTAGGGAGATATTGGTTGCAGTCAGTAAATACATCCAAGAAACGGGTGTAGTGTATGTCTCGATGAAGGATAAGCCGCTCGGAAGTACCCTACTAGATAAAGAGGTGTTGAAGATAGAAGCTTGGGAGAAAAAATAGAAGAAGGGGCTACCAATGACAGGTTGTAGCATTGTAGCAGATGAGTGGACTGATCCATGCGGGCATCCTCATCTTAATGTGCTTATGGTTGTGGGAGGCACTTAGATGTTCATGGATGCTATCAACATTGAGGGTGAAAGGAAAACGCGTGACTACATTGGTAACCACCTTCTTGCGGCCGTGGAGAAGATAGGCGCCGACCATGTCGTACAGCTTTGCACAGACTCTGCAGCTAACATTGTAGCTGGCTGTAATGTGGTTCGCAAGAAGCATCCGCACATATACTGGACTTGCGCTACTCACGTTTTGGACCTGCTGTTGAAAGACCTAGGAAAGATAAAAGAGCTAGAGGGCATAATCGATAGCTTTGAGCACTTGGTCCAGTTTGTTGCAAACCACCACATCCCTCACGCTCTTTACCGTGAGCATGGGGCAAGGCTAAAAAATGAACTAGAGTTGGTGAAGCCAGGACCCACGAGGTTTGCTAGTTACTTCCTTTGCTTGCAAAGGCTCATTGTTGTGAGAGATACCTTACAAGCTATGGTGTCTGACAGTAGATGGCTTGAGTGGGCGGCAAAGAACGGTTGTGTAGGTGAGGCTACGGAGATTTGAGACCTAGTTCGTGACGATGAACTTTAGGAGCGAGTGAAGGTATGGGTAGCCGTGTGTGAGCCGATCGTAATTCTTCTTCGACTAGTCGACTCTCCACAACCTTCTCTTGGGAAGATCTGGGCTCGCATGAGTGCCATGAAAATTCATATGCATGAGGTTGAAGGACTCAAACCAACACAAAGAACCCAAGTTAAGAAGGACTTGAAGGCTCGCTGGGAGCTACTTCACAGCCCCCTACATTCTGCAGGTAAAAGTCTATTTTGTTGTTGCTCACCTTTCTTGCTCAACGGCTGCTATTCTCTTGCATGCTTGTTATTGTGTGTTGGTCATTGTTATTGTGCTTGTTATTGTTATTGCTCTCTTTTTTGTGTTAAGTGCATAGTGTTGTCGATCATGTATTGAGTTTGCTTATTGACTTTGTGTGGCTACCGGATACTATCTGGACCCCGAGTTCCAAGACCATGAGTCTTGGGCAATTGAGAAGTTTCTACTTACCAATTGATTTGACGTGCAGAATACCCTTGTCGGAGGAGGTGTGGCTGACCGAGCATTGGTGGATTGAGAGTTGGCGCTCTACCGGCAGAGCGGTGACATTTTTGCCGATGACGTTTGCAAGGCTAATAAGACCATAATGCCTGCTCATGTGTGATGGGAAACGTACGGAAGTCATTGTCCTAATATTCACCTTCTTGCTAAGAGAATATTGTCGCAACCTGGTTCAGCAGCTTCATGTGAGAGAAATTGGTCTGAGTATGGGTTTGTTCATAGTCGATTTCGCAATAGGCTGCTCCCTATTAGAGCAAGGAATTTAGTGTACGTGCATTCTATGTTGAGACTTCAGGAGAAGAGTTTGGACTTCCTTGAACCAAGTGTCGGCGCAACTCCATGGGTTGAAGAAGCGAATTTCTTGGAGACACCTGAAGAGGAGGTCTTATTCTTGCCATGCATGCCTCGTTGAGTGAGGAAGAGGAGATTGAAGTTGAGGAAGAGGAGGTAAAGGAAGAGGAGGTGGAGGAGCGACCTAGTGTTGCAGCTTCAGGAAGAAGAAGACCAAGAGCAATTGGTTACTAGATAGTAGAAGTGTTTATTAACTACCTTGTAGATAGAATTAACCTTTACTGAAAATAATTGTCAAACTCACTTTTTCTCACTAAGCCTTCGCTCACTCTTGAATGTCGCATTAGTAAGTGCTTCTTATTTCTCATACATGCTTGTTAGAAGGCTTAATCTTCTTCACACTTGTTTATTAAAGCTTTCAATACTCAATGAAGAAGCAAAGATACTCCTAAGCCTTTTGTATGAACTAATTAAATATATAACAACTACTAAACGCTAAACCCTAAAATATACTCTGCTAAGCAGCACTCCCACTGTTTTCTTACCAATTTTATTGGTTAGTCTAAAATGCCATATCTCACACAAAGAGGCAATTAATAAGTACTTCATAATTCTTATGCGATTGCTGATTATGAGTTTCAGTGCTTTTATCAGCTTTACTTAACCTTATTAGTCTCAAATATGATGATTGTAGTGAAATAGATTGATGAAGTACTTAGTGAAATATAAAACTTTATCTATTCAAGACAAGGATCTTTGAACACAAGTGGTAGCTTCTTGAAAGAGAGATGGCTTCTTGAAAGTTAATATATTTCTGGATTTTGGCAAGTACAAGAGTGATTCTGGAATGTCTTTCTATGTTCTAGCGCTTGTTTACATACTTGCTACNTCTATGTTCTAGCTCTTGTTTATATACTTGCTACATAAGTAATTTCTAGGAAAGTGTATGTTGATGTGTTGGCACCCAACACATCCCAAAACTTGCCACCTCTTTCTAGAATAATGTACACATGTCCTTTTGACCTAAAAATGGCACATTTGACTTTTGCCACATGGAGTTCTTCTAGGTCTTTCCTCTAACTTCGAAAATGCCTTGGAAGGTTCAAAAGACATGAACCAAGTTACTAGAGTACCTACTCACACTTGACTCCACACAATACTACTCCAAATATATTTGAAAACATTAAAATATATGCAAACTAATATATAATAACTCAAATCACTACAATGATGAAGTGTTCTTACATCCTATGTCTGAACTAGTCAAGTTGTTAAGAAATACCAAAAAAAGGCGCTGCTAAGCGGTCCTCCCAATTTCCACTCCCAGGTTCTCTCCCAAGTTTTTTTAAGGTACTAGCAAAAGTAAAGCACTACGTTGGTAAAGACCACATCATGGCCCTTTGGTAAAGCTGCACTCACTGCAACCGATGATGGGGGTTCAACCTCGTCTGCTGGCATTACTGTGCTTGCTCTCGTCAGACGTGATCCACGTTCATACAAACTTATAGAGCAGCTTGCGTTTTGTTACATTTAAGTCAAAAACTGAATGGGTGAACAAACCTGTGTGGCTCTTTGGTACGTCGACGCCCCCTGCAATTAGTGGCGGGGTTTTAGCCCATCTGCCGACGACCGAAACAAATGCCAAGAGAGAACGTCCTTTTTGAGACTCGTCGCTGTACAACGAGCAACGAAAACTTTCGGAAACGCATTAAAAAGACGACCAGCCATTTTGAACAAAAAAACTGCCTGACATGACGTAGAGTTTCACACGTGCAACCGTCATCAGACGTTGACGTCGGAGCTACATGACGTCGACGCCGTCGCGTCTTGGCGCACTAGGCGAATCAAGCATTTTTTTGGATTCTGAACTAAGCGAACTTGCGCACTTGGCAAACTAAGCGAACAAGCGAACGGCGTAACCCTCAAGCGTGGAGTATGGGGTCGATGTGCATAGTTTGGGGAAGTTCTAACTTGAAAGCAACAGGGTTGACTTACTGGATAATCTTGAAGGATCCCAAATACTTGGGAGAGAACTTTCTGCCGGCAGGCCTGTTGTTTAGTGACATATTCTTGGATGATAGTAACACGTTGTCACCCACTCCGTACGTATTTTCTCTTCTGGAACTGTTTGTGACTCTTGCTTGAGCATCTTGCACATGTTGTAGAGCTTTCTTGGCTGCTGTAACGGCTGCTTCAAATGTCTCCGTAAAATCTATTGCTGCAATTACTTCATCATGGCCAGCCGTGAAGCTCAGCAGCGTGGTTGGGTGGATGGAAGCCACAGTTGGGTGGATGGAAGCCACAGTTGAGGAAGAATGGGGACTCTTGGGTAGAGGCCTGCGTCGTGTTGTTGTAGGCGAACACATTGGGAAGGGGGCTGCCTTCTTGACTCTCGATGTCTTTCTTGATGTCTTTTGGCGTGATCAAGGTCAAAAGAAGCTCGTGTCCCTTCCTCATAAGTCTCTTGAATTAAAGGGCGGAAAATAGTATCTCGTGTGCCGGCTTCTTGCTGTCTTGGATCTGGACATTCTGGATTGCGCGCAAAACAGGGTTACGCCGTACGCCGTACAGGCCGACCCTCGTACGCTTAATTAAGGGTACTGAACCAGGACGCGCGTACTAAGCGTACAAATAATTTTCAATTTGTACGCGCCGACGCATTCACGTCTGGCACTGAACGCTCCATTTCACTAGTTAGTTTAAAATTGTCGTCGATCAACGGGATGAAACGTGACAGTACATGCGGACAAGTTTTAGCAGCAACGGCGGGAAAATAAAAAACAAGTGAAAGTTTCACCAATATTTTGGCCACCATGACACTGGTTCCAATCTCCCCCTCTTGCACATACGCATCTGCTTCGATATAGTGCAGCCACAAATCTTTACAAGCCAAACCCTAAGGCCTACTTAATAGCTCTGTAGCCTCTTGTTTTTCATTCTGCATCTGTTGATCATTAGTGTAAGTTTCTTTACCTCGTTTTCATGACCTCGCTTCCTCGCTCGCTTGTTCTTGTTACTTGTATGTGTATTCATGTTTTGTTTATGGATGTTTCTTATTTCGTTTCATTGTGGTTGATTTTGGTAATGGATCTTCAGTTAGGCTTAGCTCACTAGTGCTAGCGATGTCAATGTTCATGTGAGTGGCAGGCCTACACAATGAGCACAAAGTTGAACCCATCTAGCACCTATCGACGTGCCATTATCCACCGACAAGTGCATCAGGTCACATGCCCCTCTCTCCTCCTGTTTTTTGCTGTCTTTCTTGGCAGGGGAAAACTATTTGGCTTTCATACCCCTGCTGCCTTTGCATCTTTCTTTGTTTTGCCGCTGCTGTAGCAGCAGCCTGCCTGGCCACATTTGCGTGTTTTTATCCCGTCGATTAGGGCTAGCTGTCTATTGCGTCTTTTTACAATTTTGTCTCCTGTTTAGTGTGAAGCAGGCCAAGACAAAAAGGAGTGAGTGGACCCCCCTTGTGCCTATCGACGCGCGCGTCTAACGACGCGTGAGCAACGACACGTGGACAGGTGCCTTGACCCTCTCTCCTTCCTCTTTCCCCTCTCTCTCGTGCCCCTTCTTTGCTTTTGTCGGGGCTGGCAGCCAGCCCCGAGCTTGCTTTTGTGGGGCTTGCTGCCAGCCCCGAGATTCCTTTTTTTGGGGCTAGCTGCCAATCCCCTGCTTGCTTTTGTGGGGCTGGCTGCCAGCCCCATACTTGCTATTCTAATGTCTTAATTGGGACTGGCTACCGGTCCCTCTCTTGCGTTTGTCGGGATGGCTGCCAGCCCCCTGCTTGCTTTTGTGGGGCTGGCTGCCAGCCCTGAGCTTGCTATTGTCGGGGCTGGCTGCCACCTCCGAGCTTGCGTTTATTGGGGCTGGCTGCCGGCCCTATACTTGCTATTTTAAGGTTTTAGTTGGGGTTGGCTGTCAGTCCCTCTCTTGCGTTTGTCGGGGCTGGCTGCCAGCCCCAAGCTTGCTTTTGTTGGGGCTAGCTGCCAGCCCCCTGCTTGCTCTTGTCGGGACTGGCTGCCAGCCCCTTGCTTGCTTCAGGCGGGGCTGGCTGCCAGCCCCTATCTTGGTTTTGTGGGGTTGGCTGCCAGCCTCCTGCTTGCTTTTGTCGAGGCTGGCTGCCAGCCCCTTACTTACTAATTTAGGGTTTTAGTCGAGGCAGGCTGCTAGCCCCTTGCTGTTTTAGGGTTTTGGTTGGAGTCGGCTGCTGTTGTGCCCCTTCCTTAGTTTTAGGGGGGCTTGCTGCCAGGCTCGGGGCTGGTTGCTCCTGTCGGGGCTGGCTGCTTCTGTCAGGGCTGGCTGCCAGCCCCGTGCTTGCGCTTGTTGGGGCTGGCTGCCACCCCCGTGCTTGCTGTCTCAGAGGTTTAGGATCTTAGGGTTTTTGGGTTTTAGGATTTTAAGTCGGGGCGGGCTGCCTGGCAATTATAGGCTTTTTTGGAGGTTGTTTGAATGACATCTTACTTTGTCTCTTATTGGTTTTTGTGCTTCACTATTGCATGTTTCATCTTCATCATGTGTCAACCATGCACTTCGTCTGGAGCAACGTTTGCTAAAAGGAGGACGTCCATTGAAGCTTAAAGCGCTCGTCTTCCCCCTAGGGCTGTTGCTGCAAGGTCTGGTCCGTTGTGGGGCCCTGTGGCTATTGTTGCGGAAGCCAAGTCTAAGAATTCATATCCTAACGTGAAGTGCATTTATTGCCCTAGGGAGTTTACTGGTGGAGCCACGCGGATTAGTGGCCATTTCACGGGAGGTTGTAAGGATGTTAGTCAGTGTAAGGAGGTTCCTGACAACGTTGTAGATCTCATGATTATCCTTAGCAACGGTAGTGCTAGGTCTCTGTTGGGAACGTGACGTAGGAAGAGTGCCATGCAAGCTGCACGAAAGCGCGTGCATGAATGGGGTTTTGACGCTAGTGGCTCACCATGTGCAAGTGCTGGAGGGTCCCCCTCAGACAGGAAGTCGAGTCAGACCTCTATAAGTGAAATATTCCAGAAGATGAATGCTGATGTTGTCCATGAGACTGTCGTTCGGTTCTTCCTATGGTACTGGTTCATCATTCAATGTTGCTCGTAGTGAGTTCTTTAAGAACATGTTGGTTGCTATCAATAAGTACACCCAAGAAATGGGTGTTGGGTATGTCCCGATGAAGGATAAGCCTCTCGGAAGTACCTTACTAGATAAAGAGGTGCTGAAGATAGAGGCTTGGGAGAATAATGAAAAGAAGGGATTCCCGCAGACAGGTTGTAGCATTGTAGCAGATGGGTGGACCGATCCATGCGGGCACCCTCTTCTTAACGTGCTTATGGATGTGGGAGGCACTGAGATGTTCATGGATGCTATCAACACTGAGGGTGAAAGGAAAACGGGTGAGAACATCGGTAGCCACCTGCTTGCAGCCGTGGAGAACATAGGGGCCAAAAATGTCGTACAGCTTTGCACAGACTCTGCAGCTAACTTTTTAGCTCGTTGTAATGTGGTTCGCGAGAAGCACCCGCACATATATTGAACGCCTTGTGCTGCTCACATTTTGGACCTGCTGTTGAAAGACAAAGGAAAGATAAAAGAGCTCGAGGGCATAATTGATAGCTTCAAGCACGTGGTCCAGTTTGTTGCAAACCACCACATGCCTCACGCTCTTTATCGTGAGCATGGGGCAAGGCTTGGAAATAAATTAGAGTTGTTGAAGCCAGGGCCCACGAGGTTTGCTAGTAACTTGCTCTGCTTGCAAAGACTCATCATTGTGAGGGATACCTCACAAGCTATGGTGTCTGAAAGAAGATGGCTGGAGTGGGCGGCTACGGAGATTAGAGACCTAGTCCGCGACGAACTTTGGAAGCGAGTGAAGGTATGGATAGCTGTGTGTGAGCCGATCGTAGTTCTCCTTCGACTAGTCGACTCTCCACAACCATCTCTTGGGAAGATTTGGGCTCGCATGAGTGCCATTAAAGGCTTGCTCGGACTAACTTCACAGCCCCCTACATTCTGCGGGTAAAAGTATGTTTTGATGTTGCTCACCTTTCTTGCTCGGCGGCTGCTGTTCTCTTGCATGCTTGTTATTGTGAGTTGATCATTGTTATTGTTATTGTGCTTGTTATTGTTATTGCTCTCTTTTTTGTGATGTGCATTGCGTTCTCATATACTGAGTGTGCTTCTTGACTTTGTTTGGCTACAGGCTACTATCTGAACCCCGAGTTCCAAGACCATGAGCTCGGGCAGTTGAGAAGTGTGTACTAATCGATTGGTCCAACGTGCGGAATACCCTTGTCGGAGGGAGTGTGCTTGATCGAGCGTTGGTGGATTGAGAGTTGGCACTCTACCGGCAGAGCGGTGACATTTTTGGCGATGATGTTTGCAAGGCTAATAAGCCTATGATGCCTGCTCACAAGTGGTGGGAAACATACGGAAGTCATTGTCCTAACCTTCAGTTTCTTACTATGAGAATATTGTCACAACCTGGTTCAGCAGCTGCATGTGAGAGAAATTGGTCTGAGTACGGGTTTGTTCATTGTCCAATTCGCAATAGGCTGCTCCCTACTAGAGCAAAGAAGTTTGTGTACGTGCATTCTATGTTGAGACTTCAGGAGAAGAGTTTGGACTTCCTTGGACAAAGTGTTGGCGTAACTCCATGGGTTGAAGAAGCAGAGTTCTTGGAGACACCTGAAGAGGAGGGTCTCAATCTTGCCATGCATGCCTCGTAGAGTGAGGAACAGGAGATAGAGGTAGAGGATGTGGAGGTGGAGGAAGAGGAGGTGGAGGAGCGACCTAGTGTTTTAGCTCCAGGAAGAAGGAGGCCTAGAGAGATTGGTTACTAGATGTGTCTGTCAGCTAGCATATATGTAGTAGAGGTAGCATGTATTCTCACTCACTTTTTTTGGCTAAGTCACACTTCACTCTCTATTAAATTTGGCAAATATAAGTACTTCTTAGATCTTATACACGCTTGTTAAGAGTTTGCATCTCCTTTACACTTCTTCATTAAAGCTTATCATACCCGATTAAAATGCAATGATGTTCCTAAGCCTTCTTATTTTAGTAATAAATAAGATAGGAAGTACGAAAAACAATGCTCTGCCTAGCGGCTGTCTCACTGTCGGACTTTTTGTCGATAAGTCAAATTTCACTCACTCTTAAAAGTAGCATATATAGGTACTTCTTAGTTCTTATACATGCTTGTTAAGAGTTTGAATCGTCTTTAAACTTCTTCATTACAGCTTAGTGTACTCCACTAAGAAGCAATGATACCTTTAAGCCTCCTTATTGAATTAATTAAACAATTACGAAGTACAAAAATGTGCTCTGCTAAGCGGCCCTCCTAGTGTTAGACTTTTTGTGAATAAGTCAATCACTCTTAAACGTAGCATTTTTAGGTACTTGTTGGTGGTTGTACATGCTTCTTAAGAGTTTGAATCTTCTTCACACTTGTTCATTGAAGCTTATTATACTCCATTAAGAAGCAATGATACTACTAAGCCTTCTTATCGAACCAATAAAATAGTTAGAAAGTACAGAAAACATGCTCTGCTAAGCGGCCCTCCCATGGTTAGACGTTTTGTCGATAAGTCAAATTTCAGTCACTCTTAAATATATAACAACTTCTTATTTCTTACACATGCTTGTTAAGAGTTTGAATCATGTATACACCTCTTCCTTCAAGCTTATTCTACTCGATAAAGTAGTAATGATACTCCTGACTATTCTTGTTCAACTAATAAATCAGTTAGGAAGTACAAAAAACAGCTCTGCTAAGCAACCCTTCCAGAATTGGAATGATAAATGCCGTCGACATTATTCATGGACAATGGGTTCTTTCATTATCCAAACGCAAAACAGCTTACGTAAGATTCAGCGTGTGGCAGCGTGGTTAAGCATCGCTCCTTGCATACGGCGACGGGGGATCAAATCCGTTGGGTTGCGCCTGATACGTGAGGCGTACCATAATTTTTTTTTCCAATAGATAGTGAATGCTAACTAGAAGCAACAAATACCGGCCTGCCATAGGATCGTGCATGGCACTTCGGTCAGCTCTCTAAACCCTGCACCTGGTGGCGGGAGTTCAAACCCGTCCGGTGACGCTCTGATAAAGTAAGTTTGATAAAGTTTTCGCTAATCTTTGTTTCAAATTGGGTAGTTAAAAAATTCCGAAAGTGCACGGACTTTTCTATTGCCATTTTGAACGAAAACAAAAGTCTGACACGACGTGGTATTTGTACACGTGCGACCGACATCAGACGTCGACGTCGTAGCTAATTGACGTCGACGTCGTCGTGGCTTGGCGTACTAAGAAAACTAGTCCTTTTTTTTTAACACCGTACTAAGCGAACTAGCGTACTAGTCGAACTAAGCGTACAAGCGTACGGCGTAAACTTGGCGCAAAATACAGATTCTTGAAGTGATGTCATTTTTGATCTTGATAGTACCGTCCCTTCAACCAACTTGGGGGTTGTGCTTGGTCAACCAAGGCGCCCCTAGGATGACGTCGTACTTGCCCAATTGCATGGAGGAGAACATTACTCTATCCTTGAAGGACTTGATAGAGAGTGACAAGGTGTACGTCTTCTTGGAAGGGATAGTATAGGAAAATCCGTCGGGCATCATGATCTCCTCGTCATGGTCAAGAGTTTGCATAATACTACCGTGCTTGGTGGCAAAATCTGCAGCGATGAAGTTGCCTTGAGCTCCGTTATCCACCAAGATGTGAACCTTGTCTCCTCCAAGGTAACCTCTCAAACTTATTGGGGCTGGAACAACATGTTGGGGATCTCAAGAGTGAGGTCATGAAATGTGGATGTATACTCTTGAACGGACGTCGTTTGCTTGAGATGGTGGAGCTTTCCTCGGGCAATCTTCTCCGCATTGATGGGCATGAATTGCTTCTTGAGGGCCTCACGAAAATCTGCCCATCTTGCATATGATGGTGAGGGCTCTTGGCCGAGCATGGGGTGCGCCATAGCTTGATATATAGCCGCTTGATAGTTACGCCACCATGATGTTGCTGCTCCTCTGAGCAAGATAACGGCAAAAGGGACGTAGTCCTCCTCGGGTACTTCAAGGAATGTGAGGTACGTCTCCACTTGGTAGAGCCACAAATTCAATTTGGCTCCTCGTCCAGGATTAAAAGTGTCTGGTTTGCCGGGCTTGATGAGTTCCCTTGCTCTTGTAGGCTGTTGTAGAGGCGATTGGGTCGGGACTGGATTTTGAGCGTTGCTCGCAATAAGGGCAACCATGGCAGCCATAGCTTCTCTTGACGCTTGCACGTTTGCTTTTAGGTGGCCAAGCCCACTTGGTTGTGGACGGTCATTAGGAAGGCTGCCCACTCATTTGCGGGAACTCCTTGTGGTGGGGTCAACTTTGCTATAACGGCTGCCACGGGATTTGATGGTGCTCCTCCTTGTGGTGCTTCTTGTTGTTGCAGACTTTCTTGAGTGGGCTCGCGCATCAGCGCTGGAGGAGGGTATTTGAAGATGAAGTGCTTCCTCAAAAGCTTGCTGTTGGTCTTGAGGATCGGCCATCTTCTTGTGCTACCAAAGTGCCTAGCTCCGATACCACTGTAGTGAAACAGATAGATAAAGTACTTACTGAAATATCGTACTTTATCGATTAAAGAGAAGGATCTTTGAACACAAGTGGTAGTTTCTTGAAAGAGAGATGGCTTGTTGAAAGTTAATGTATGTCTGTATGGAATTTGGCAAGTACAATAGTGATTTTGGAATGTCTTTCTATGTTCTAACTCTAGTTTATATACTTGCTACATAAGTAATTTCTAGGAAGGTGCATGTTGATGTGTTGGCACCCAACACATCCCAAAACTTGCCACCTCTTTCTACAATAATGTACACATGTCCTTTTGACCTAAAAATGGCACATTTGACTTTTGCCACATGGAGTTCTTCTAGGTCCTTCCTCTAACTTCAAAAAAGCCTTAGAAATTTCAAAGGACGTGAATCAAGTCACTAGAGTATCTATTCACACTTGACTCCACACAATACTACTCCAAATATTGTCAAAAGCAGTAAAATATATGCAAACTAATATATTATAACTAAAATCACTACACTCTCTTTCCCCCTCCCCCCCTCCCTATCGCCTCTCTCTCTCTCTCTCCATTTCTTCCTCTTCCCTCTATGTCATGATTTATTGAGTTGAGGTTGCCGCACAAAACCAAGCTCCACATGTGTGAACCACCAACCTAGGAAGGCCGACTTTGCATAGACTTTACGCATCCATATGTTGACCTTTTCTCAATATCCAAGTCACCAAAGTGTAGCGCGTCGAGTCACCTTCCGAATGGCACCGGGTTCGCGTCATTTGGTCATGTATCGCGCGAGATATGAGCAATCTAGCCCGCGTCACCTACCAGCCCCTAGCGGATCCTCGCCAAAGGGCAATGTGTGTTTCAATGTGCACAATCTTGCCTATTCGTGACCCCCTAAAACCCCTAGCTTGTGCGCACAAATCCGCGAGCCCCTTAGACTACATAAGCTTTGCATTTCCATAGTATATGTGCATCATTGAGGCTATAACTTGGTGACTGCATCACCTACTCCTAGAGGAAGCTTCCTCAATTTTCAGATCCACTTTTGAGGCGCTATCTAGGTAGAACCACCCAAGGTAAGCTCAGCCAATGAGGGACATGTAGCATATCCTACCCACCTTGCTTTGATTGGGTTGAGTAATGCCTAGCCTATAGGAGTGCTAGTACATGCCTTGTACACATTAGTGACATAGGAGAGCCTCCTAGAGTGACTACATGCATTGGATCCGCCGCGTACCCCGCCGGATTTTCAGGAGTATAGATACTAGAGATGTCCCTAGAAGAGACACTTTTTAGAAGTCCATTATGCCAAGTGTAAATAACAGAGATTATCAGTAAAGCTTACACTTTTATCTCTTGTGTTTTCAGGACCACTTAGTTACTCTCTTGTGAAGAGCAAGCCCTCCAGGCTTCCAGTCACTTGAAGAACTTCACAAGTGGTGAGCAAAGTCACAGCTTAAGCCCTTGCCATAGGACTACTCTGAAGATCATGATGTGCTTCCAGTGATCTCTTGAGCCATACTTCATTAGTTAGTTTCCTACCAGATTACAGTCTTGAGGTGTTCACTCTGGAGAGTACACCTACCTTACTTCTAAAAGATCTCTCTTTGCCTGCAAGCAATTAGAACCTTCACCGTATGCCTACCCGTAGTGGGCTTTCTTATCAGCCATACTACAAAGGGGTTAGTGGAGAAGACTCAGACTCAGATCTCAGCACTGTCACTGAACCCGCCGAGGAAGAGCAACCTGCTCTCCAGCACACGGCAGTTGTTTCTGAGCCATCTCCTCAGTGGGCTCACTACGATTTCTGGTATCCCATGGCAGGTGACCAAGAGGTCAGGACTGATAGGTCTGCCTACCGCTTCAGCGGTAGGCCAGGCACCTGTGATCTGGAAGATACTATCTCGGAGTTTCAGGCTGACTTCGCGGCTGCAAAGCTCAAGACACCCACGCTGACTAAGCGCGACGTCTTCGACACGCTTATGCGCTACCTCTCGCACGAGGCCCGCGACACCTTCCGTGAGAAGGAGGCCGAGCTCCGGAC